>VXAZ01002743.1:11161-55719 GCA_013399875.1 Gymnorhina tibicen | reverse complement strand
TATATTTTAACCTAGGACAGCACCTCACTCTCCATTCATTTAACCCTAGCTTACCTCTGAGGATGTTATGTGAGACAGTGTCAAAAGCCTTGCTGAACTCGAGGCAGACAACATCCACTGCTCTCCTGTCACTGACCCAGCCTGCCATGGCCTCACAGAAGGCTGTCAGGTTTGCCATAGAAAGAGTTACCTGCTGCTGCAGTAGCAGAACACATTTCATCAGTGAAGCTGTCTGGGGTTTCTGCTGTGTGTAACAAATAGAGCGGACATAAGCTTGCTACGGGAGAGGTCCTTCTGCTACTTGTATAGGACTCAGTCAGGCCCAGGGACTCAGCTGCTGCACTCTGGGGGCATAGGGACTCATGTGAAGCTTTAATTTTGAACAGCACTTCTTTCCTGCAGTGATATGAGCTGGGGAAGGTCACAACCTGCCCTTACAGTGGCACACAAGCAAAGCGCTATTGTTGGTGCCTGTGGCAGAAAGGCTTCATCACAGCCCTGGGCAGGTGTCATAAGGTTATGTGGTGGTCTCTGAGATAAAGGCTGTCAAAGCCTCAGATAAGATTGTTGCCTTTCCTCTTATTCAAGATATATTCTTTTTGCTTTTATCCTAAAAGATCAACTTAGATATGTGCAGTGCTTTGTTTCAGAAAGAAAGTAAATTGGGATTTATGCTCATGTAGGAGGGGAGGGGGGGAGCAGGACAACTGTGTTTTGTACCTCCCCTGGTTGCATAAGCTCCATCTGTCTCAGGTACCTGGATACTTCAGCTGCAAGGATAAACCCCTGTTTTACAATGGCAACATCCAGGCTTCACCTGCAAGGACCACATTAGCAAAGATTCTCAGGCACTGTGTACCCTTTCCACCCAGCTTTTTCAACATCTTTGAGATTTTTTTAAAAATTCTTATTTGCTTGTTCTTATATCATTCTAAATCATGGTGTGTATAGAATTGCTAAAAATGTAGGAATTATAGCAACATAACTGTTTCCTGTGTGTGTAGGTACGTGTGTGTATATGCATGTGTGTATAAGTAAATTTCTAGTCCTGACATTCTGGAAAGTGTTGTTACAGCATACTGATCTAGATAGGATCATTATGAGCACTGTATAAAATATACATAATTCCAAATCTAGCACATATATAGCATTTATTCCTGTTACAACAGTGAGTCATTAAGACAATACAAGAGTTTGGGTTAATTGCTCTCCACTGCTAACTTGGAAAAAGGACTATTGTTTTCCCCATCAGATTTTACAACTCAACCCCATGACGTGGAACAATGTATTGGTTTGACATCATGTGCCTCAGGTTAATTTAAGGTACAAAGCAAAAAATATTTGATGTAAGCAATACCCCAGCTGGCACAATGTTTAGGCTCAAGCATGAAAAGAGAAAGTAAAGAGCAGAACACACTGAAAAATGTCTGACAGCTGGTATTAGTTGAATAGATTCAGGGGATTACACGAAATTGAGCCAGCCTGAGAAAAACTGCTGCTTCAGTGGGGATGTTCAGTTCTGCTCAAGAGTGATCTGACTGAATGACACGCTAATAATTTTTGAACAAGAAAGTCTAATTCCTTCTGCTGCTTTTCCTTAATAGTGGGAGACCTCTGTGCTCTCATAGCACCAAGCCTAGAAGCAGGACTCATTCTCCTCTGTCCATGTTTTACAGATTACAACCAGATCCCCAAACTTAAATTTCACAGCCATCCCTGCTAAAGAAATTACAACCTCCTTCCACAGTATTTCTCAGGTAATTAATGCTTTGCTAATAATTCCCAGCTCTTCCTTGAGCCACCAACTCTGTTATCCATCATCCATTCCCCAGGCAGTGCCACTGACTTGAGTTATTAGTACTTAGATAGTAGTAGATTGACGTGTTTTCCATTTTATCTATATGTAATAGAGCACTGACACAAAAACCATGTAAAATGAGATATTAAGAAATACCTAGGTTGCAAGGTTTAATATTTACACTATAAGGTATGCCAAATTGAGCAGTGTTTTGAGCAGCCTTATTTAACATATGCAGTACAAAATCATCACATTTAATTACAAGATGACATACCCCACTTTTGGCCCAGACACTCAAGCCTTCTCTAACACTGAGAGCCCCGCTGCTCTGAATCCTCACTGAAGCTGAAGACCCAGTGAAGCTCCTTTTTTTAGGATCAGCCTTATTTAAATTTCTTTTTGGGATGTCTAACAGGCCAGACACGGAAGTGCCCTGGCAAAGCAGGGCAAAGTCCCTGTCCTGGTCAGGTCCCCTGTCTTTCATCTGATGGGGCCTCTCCAATTAGCTTGTCCAAACCTTGCTTCTTCCAGTTCATGTGAGGATCAGCAAGGTGATCTACTGGTGATTACCACCTCTTCCTGATGCCTGACAGTCCAGTTCCCCAGCCAGACCAGGCAGTGCCCTGTCCCAGCCTTGTTAAAGGCAGCAGAGATGTCAGCTGCTCCTGGGGCAGCAGCTGGAGCTCTGAGCAGCCACAGCATATCAGCAAGCCTCTGGTGTGTAACCTGCTCCAGTCTGGACAGATTTTTGTGTGAACTGCAAAGACATTCTAAATAACCAAGATTCATCCTCTCTTTTTTATCTCTGTCTCATATGTGGCTCTGATCTCAGGTGTCTTCTAAGAAGGATTCACCAATTTCTAGTGATTTCTTTTACCCTAACCTCTCTTCTCAAACAAAAAGAGCTGGTTTTACTAAAAAATTCTAGAAAGACTGTAACAGACATGTAGTATTGAGGACTTAAGTTGGAACAGTCTGTCTGGGAAAGCTGAAATGGGGAGCATAAGCATGCTTTATTTTCTAGAAGAGGGTTAGTAAGGTAATTAAGCACATGGTGTGCTAGTGGTCATTTATGATGTCTTCTAAGGAGAGGAACAGCAGCTGATATTGGGATTTTGGGACTGCCATATAAACAGTGGTGATGCATTCTTTCCATACACATAAGGATTTTTCTAACACCTCATTAATTTATTAAAACCGGATAGCAAATCTTGAATAAAATAATGGCAATGATCCCAGAATAATTAACCACAGATGGCAAAGTCTGTTTAGTTAAAAACACACACACAAAACAGGGTACCATTTATTGTGACTGTTGCTGTTGTGTCTGAATGTGCATGCTGACTTATTAATGATTTTGGGGCATAGTGAGTGGTTATGTCTTCCTACTATAATTAGTATTTATTTTCAGCAGCTGTTGAAAGTTGTTGTTTTTGTGATACTGAATAAATCATTTTAGGTACAGGAAACATTAACAGTGAACCATCTGTTTTGGGATACATTAAGATCTCATTTAAAGATGATGTTGAATAATCACATTCGCATTTTGAACTTTTAAAAGGAGAACTTAGTTTTTAAACCATGACTGCCTGTGTTAATGTTTTGTGTTTTCCCCCCTCACAGAATCAATAGTTTTTCTCTGCAAAATAAAAGGATTCTGTCACTTTGAAGTTATTCAAACTTTCAAGCTTCCCTAAATCATATGTATTCCTCCAATCCCTGGAACGTGAGGTAATACACTTAGAAGGATTATGATGGGCAGGTGCAAAAGCTTTTTGAAGTACCCTTATAATCCTGATAATTTTAAAAACATGATGAAACAGTTATAAAAAAGCAATGCATACTTTTATAGGCCAGATGTTCCCCTTTATTAGGGTGCAGGATAACCCTCAGGGTTTCCTTCTCATCCGGGCTTGTTCTGCAATGGATGAAGCCAATGGGTGTCTCTCCATTGCTGCAGGTGTGGCACAGGATCCAAAGCCTCTGAAAGCCATTCTGTGCAGATCTGAGAGCTGGGAGATGTTTATATGGCATACATGTCGTGTACACAGCATCCCCAAGTTTACTGGCACCATGTAAATCAATACCTGGAAGGCTTTAGGGATTCGAGAAGGACGTGCGTTCCCTGTGATCCTGGAGGAAGCAAGTGGCAAGGGTCTCACGGAGATGAAGGCACAACAAGCAAGACTGGGTGAAGGTAAAGCTTTCAGCCATGCAGATCATCTGAACACTCTCCTGGTTGCCAGTACACAAAGCCAGTGCGGTAAGTGAATTAGTTCCTCTTAAGATACAAGGGCTGAACAGGCCTTTGGATATTCACATCCCATTTCACTAACTGCAGAGGAAACCTTGGAAATCCTGTCAAGCTTGGACAGTTACATTTTAGGTGACTGTAGACAGAATGAATGTCACCCAACACAGAGTAGCTCCACACCTCTTGCCTATGCAGGCTGATTACCCAGTCTTGTTTGGTTCAGCTTGCTCTTTTTACATACCTTTAAAAAACAAACTCTCACTGATTTGAGCAGGCGAAGTACCTGTTCTTCTGTACCTCCTGTAAAGGAGATGAGTACCTTCCATGTACAGTGCTCTCTATATACTACTTTTCTATATTGCATCCTAGTGTGTCTCATAATACACAGAAAATGAGAACTGAAATACAATTTTTTTTCTCTTTGCATTAATATCCATACATATGCTAATATACTCAGTGCTCCACAGCTGTGATTATCCATCTCTTCAGTATTTACACTACATCAAAGAGCAAAAGACATCTCCATTTGACTGATGATAATGAGGACTGTACCAAATTTTCTTCTTTATGCTTTTGCTCAATAAGATGTGTAGTTTTCAAATAAATTGATTACATAAATGATTTTCAACTGGGGACCTTTCATCTGTTTCCTCTTTTAAGAAATCAGAATGGTGGCTGAGGTATTGCTACTGACTGCCAGGAAATACTATTTATAATCTGTACTATGTGTCTCATAATTTGTGGGTAACACCACAGCCTATGAAACCAGACTAACTGTACGCGGTCACTTAAGCCCTATAATATTTAATCTCTTTTGGAAAGCAAAAATTCATGGCGGTTGGTGATAGATTTTGATATAATTTAATCTACAAAATGGAAGTAGTCTTCTTTGTACAAAAGCTCTTACTTCACAGCTACAAATATTTTTCAATAGTTGCTCCCTCTCAGGCTTTATCTGCATGGTAGTTTTGATTAAAGTTGCCATGTATAAACTGCAAGTGAAGTGAATATGCAGTTTTCTTAGTAAGAAGTAACAGGGGAGCCCTTGCTGAGCCCAGCCTTCTATGTGTCTACTGCCCTGGGTGCATGAGTGTAATATCACTGGCTTTGTCCTCTAATGTTCATCCCCAAAATCTCTTCCAGGGAACGGATTTGCTTTCTCAAACCTAATAGGAAATCTAGGACCAAATTTGTCTAGGAGCAAATCTAAGACCCTGCCTGTCTCAATAAAAATGGTGTCTGGTGGTGTGACCTCCAACACATAGATTAATCCAAGAACTGAAGACACAGGCTCCCCTTCTTTGGCATCTGGGAATCTCTAGTGCCTCAGTACCAGTCGTGCATTATAACTATGTATTTTAAATTTATCCTTAGTCAGGATTTATGGTGAAACTACCAATGAATGTGGTTAAAGATGGCTGGTAAACACTGAGGCAAACCTGGGTAGTTCTCTCAAATAACAGGCCTTATTTCTCTGAAGAAAACAGAACAACAAATTAGGCCCTAGCATATCATGTCCTGCAAAATAGTAGCCAGTTCAGAGGAGACAGCTAAAACTGTAGCAAATTTTTTTCTTTGTAATGCAAACAAACTCTCCATTAAAGCAGAATATTTTCAAACTCAGAAGATTAAATAATTTTTTTGCTGGGCATTTTAATTGCAAAATACTATTAAATCACAATGATATACTGTGAATAAAATGTTGCTATGAAATTTCCATGAATAAATATTAGGGGGAAAAAGTTATACTTTCTTCACAACATCTCCTGAAAAATGTAGATTTGGAATTTAAAAACCCATACTTTTCTGGTCAGAGAGACTGTGTTTTTAGTGAATGAAAAGTATATGATTTAGAAGACCTATAGCATGCATGGTTTAGCAAATTGATGCTGGAAATTACATAGCTGCAAGCTTAAGACTTCAAAGATTTACCTAACTAAGAGTCTCAGAATCACAGAATATTCTGGTTGAAAGAGACCCACAAAGACCATCCAAGTCCAGCTGTTAAGTGAATGGCCCATACAGGGATTGAACCCATAACTTTGGCATTTAACCAACTGAGCTATAAATAAAGACAATATTTTGGCCACTGAATGCAGACATGAAGAAAACTGCATCATGGCATAGTGATCTAATCAGTACAGAAGACCTTAGCCTGGAACCCAGAGTACCCAGACATGCTGAATTTATAAACAAACTTAGCAGTCTTACGGTTATAGATTAGTCAATACTCCATTCAGAAGTGATCTACAAAACCCTAATATGTTTCTAAGATTTGCACATGCAAGTCAAAAAGGGAAAGTGGTTTTTAAAAAATGCCTTCATATGAGAGCACGTCAGAGAAACCTGATAGCTCTTTTCATGTGTATTCAGCCTTTGCTTATTTTTTTTCCACTGTTGTATTTTAAATGTCAGGTTTTCCATGAGATTTGTTTTAAGAAAAAGGATAACTTTCTAACACTATTATTTCTTTGTTGAATTCAACTGTTCCACTTGAACTTTTCCTTTAAATGGAAAAGGCCTTTGTTTTTGGAATGAGAGTTAATTACACGTAATTTTCTCTGTCTTGCACTTATAATTTATAGTCCTGAGGAAAAAAAGTCTCATTTTGGAAAATGAAGATATTTATAACCATTACCCCCCATAGCTGATCATTATTTTGGAACAGAAAAAAAAAAGGCAAATGTTTTCCAGCTATAATAAGTTGCCAAAGCTTAAAAACATTTTGTTTTGTCAATTTTTTGTTTGTTTTCTTTTTTTTTTAAATTAATGAGCTCACCTTTAAGTGGTACCTTTACAGTGGCTCCCATCACGTTGTAAGAGTGGTTTCCAGCTATGTCAGATCCTACTATAGCACTGTGTCTGAGTTTCCTAGTTTTGTTACCACCAGTAAGGGTACCTAGAAAGTGCATCCTGCAAAGGCTGCCTGGAGTGCCCAAGATTTTCAGAATCTATTAAACTGTTGATTTATCAAATTCTGATCTGCAGAAGTGTTTCTGGAAATTAGGAGCCCTGAAAGGGTTCTTCCTGTATTTAGAGACTCCAGACTAGGCCAAAGCAGGAGAGATCACTGTAATCGCTTTGTGTTTTAAGCATCTATCACTAATATTGCTCCAAATAGGTTCGTAAAAAAGGTGAATTGTTACTTTGACCTAATGCTCATGCCAGCACTTGGTGCAGTTTGTTTTTTTTTCACAAAGGGGGTGCTTATTTCTGACAAAAATCTTAGTAGTAATGAAGAAAGCCCTGTATTTTTTTACCAGCAGCCATGAATATCTTAAAATCTGGTCTGGCTTATAGTACATATTTTCTAAAAGAATAGAGCAAAGATAAAGGCAGAAACACAATTCTAAAAATTGAAACAGAAAGACAGGGTTTTTTACTAAAAAAAAAAAGGAGATGGCTAAGCTTCATTTTCACCTGGCCCACCAAAATTCAGGGTTGAGTGAAGTCTGAATTTCTCATTTTGTTTCTCTCATCCCTCTAACAAAGAAACACAAATGATGGCAGCTTGTAAAAGTCTTTTGTCAAAGTGTTTGACTCCAGAAAACTAAGTGGAGGGTAATCCGGTCTGGATTGTTAGGGTAGCACTTGGGATCAAGCATTCCACTTTTGAGCCAACCCTGAAACCTAGGGGAGACCCTTCCAGTGTGAGGCAATGGGCAGAAAGTTTGACTGAAAAAAGACCGTGGTGGAGGCATTAAGGGTTCAGTTCAGCATTAAAGTGGGGTGCAAAGCAGGGCTGCAGGATGCTCGTGTGTGCAAGAATGAGTGGAAGGAAGGAGTGTGAGCAGGAAACTGTTGGAGGGTACCCTGGGAATAAGAATGAGAAACTCAGCAAGGTGAAAGGGGGAAGATGGTGAGGTGAGTCAGAAATGGAAAGACCCGCCTGGGGAGAGAGCAGAGGGTTGGGGCCACGGGGGCACTGTACCCTAATGGCATAGGGGCTTTTGGCAGTAAGAGTTATAACTGTGAAAAACCCTGTAGAGAGAGATAAGGCCTTCCCTGCTTGCCACCAAGGTCATCTGCAGAGGGGTTTGTCTCAGCCTGTTTTTCTGGTAGCTCTGTGGTTCAAGGACAGTGAAAGCAGCAGTCTGTGGAAATGATAAAACCTACAGTCTGGCTGTGACCACAGAAGAGTCGAGATTTTGGATCTAATGTCCAGGACAGGGTTTTTGTACTCCAACTTGGAATGTGAAAATAAATATTTATAAATGGATTTCCATTAGAACAGAAATGAACCAGTAGGCTGCGTGTTTTGGAGTTGGCAAACAGCTTGTTAACTTGCTATTCTTGTCATGTGATTTTTCCTAATAGAGTTTGTTTCTTGAAAACTGATTGCATCATCTCCACTCTGCTTAGTATATACTGAGGAGATAACAGAGAAAATGCAGAGGTGCTGAGCTGCTCGCAGCTCTGATCATGTACTAAACAGGTTGGATTATTATTTACAAAATAATGGGTTTATTCAGAGATGCTCCGAATGAATTCTTTTGAAATATGACGTACCATATGTTCAGTGACTCAGTTTCTATCGTTTCCATTGCGCTGCCTCAGACGTTATATCTGGTTCATTAAAATCTTGAATTCTGCTTCTAGTCCATCATATTTTTTTGTTGCTTGTCTTATGTCTTTATGCTTTATTGCATAAAATATTCGAAGTAGTACTTTGGAGGCAGCTACAAGCCAAATTGCTGATAGTAAGAATAAGACCATAAGCCACCATCCCTAGGATTTTCAGTCAGGGTGAATGATCTGTTTTATGTATTTAAAAACTTAACTGATCCAGCTGCCACTGGAGTCAGCAGGAGGTTTTTTCAAAGAGAGAAAGAGAGGGCCGACCTCCCTCTTTATGTATTGGTTTTCATAATGCTGGATTTTACCCGGCAAACCAGAAAAGAACAGAGCACTTTGATTTTGATTAATCAAAGCCATAATGAGAAGGGCTGTTGATTTTGAGGCTGTTCTGCTTGATCTAGCTTTTGTCTGAAACTATCAATCTGTAGTCCTTGTTTGAAATAACTTCTCTTCATAGCAGGAGCTTGACTGCTGTACATGTGTGGTTGTGCAAGGGTTGTGTTGTGGCTGGGACAGGACCCATCATACATCCCAGGTCTTTGGGAGCCTGGAGAGAATTCTCTTGCCTCTCCCTTCTCTTCCCATTGCTGGGCATTCATCCTGGAGTGAACAGAGAACTAGTTTTCTAACAAATACATCAGCCACTTGGTATTTAGGACAACAAATACATACTCACCCCCTGCCCCACCGCCAATATAGAGCAAGATTTTCCATCAGTAACCATTAATTGCAGTCAATTTTTAAAAGGTCCATTGCACATGCTCCAGCTTTTTGTCCTAGCAGAGGATGTTGTTCTTCTTCCTGGCCAGGAAACTTAAAGCACAAACTGTTGCTATTTTATTAAATACACTATTGGCAAACTTATGCCCAACATATTTTTGTTGTTTTAGTCAGTCATTTGTAACTTAATGGTGATATTTAAATGTCAGAACTGCTTATTTTATTGGAAAATTCTGTCTGTCTATCCTTTCTGGTTCGACTCATAGGTATTAGAAGCAGAAGCACATTGCTAGCTAATTTTTTTGTGCCTGTAGCCCCAGGCAACCGCAGGAGGAGATAATGTCCCATCAGCATTAACATTTGTGCTGTGACATTCTGCTCCCAGCCAGCGTGGGAGAGTTAATTATGGTGAACATATGGATGTACAAGGGGATAGGATTTCTGTGCAAAGCCAGGCATTAAATGGGATTGGAAAAGACTTTTTGCATGGGCATTGGGAGTTATACATCCTGTTTCCACTCTTGGCCCATCAAAAGCAAACCTCTAAGGGAAGGAAGCTCAGAAAACACCCTGTAGCCTGCTTGGCAGTGCCTGCTGTTGAAGTGGCTTAAGAGTGTATTGTCCTCAGCTGTCTTCCCTGCTCTATCTTCCAACTTGTCTTATTCTGTGATTCTGTGATTCTGTTATTGCAGGGGCTGTGGCATAGGACATGCACTCTCTACTCCATCCAGGATGGGGCTAGTTTGGGTCTGCCTGACAGCAGGTCTCTCTGTGACCCTGCCCCAAGAGGAGTAAACTCAGGAGGTGGGCTGCAGACATCAAATGGTGGGTGGTATCTGAAATGGCACGTGAGGAAATATGGCATACTGCACATCCTGAAGGACCAGAGGAGTAAGTAACAGGTTAGGAATCGGCCTGTGAGATGTTATTTTGTGCCAGCAGCCATGAATCACCAAATCCAAGAATGAAGTTTGGTCTGTGCCATCTATGGGGCTCTCTGTGAAATTCTGTCCCGACAGACCACACAGTAGTTAAGAAAAACATTTGTTAAAATTTTGTGTTCTTAAGTGGGGTTATACAGAATGCCGTATCTTAAAAACTGTTTTGTTTCATGGTGGTTTCAGCACAGCAATTTAGCTTATGGCTTTGAAGCTGGGAACAATGTCACATGAAACATTAGACTCTGAGTTCCCTTGAGCAGCTCTTGCTCCTCCGCCCACCACATCCAGGGCTCTGAAGCTGTTTCATTATAATCCCTTGTTACAGCAGCTCCATTCAGCTGTTTGAAGTCCAGGACTGAATTCTGCTACATAAACTTTTTTGCCTAAGGGCATGTCTTTCCTTCTTCAAAAGGAAGACTAGAAGTTGTAACATTTTAGTGGCTGTGATTGTTTCTGGTGCAATTTGATGTTGGTGAGACTGTACTAAGGCTGTCTCTGGCATAAAGATGATAGAAAAGTGATACTTGAGGTGGCTTTCAAGTTTCAATGACAAAAAAAAAAAATTGGAGGTCCTATTTACTGCTTAAATGCAAATTTAGCTACCAGGAGGTTGGGCTGGTTTCTGGGTCAACACAGAGTGACTAGAGTGGAAGCAGACTAGGTAAATACATGTATAGGTGCATACAGTCCATATGGGAGATGATGTTGATCCTTAGAGATCTCAGCTCAGGAGACAATGACACTGGAAGTCACATTTTGCCTTTGTCTCTCTGTGCAGGATATAACTCATTAGCAATTTGTTCCTGTTACAGCACATCTTCAGTATCTTACTCATCTTTGTGCTGTAAGTGTGGTGGTGGTGTCTTGGCTTGCTCCCACACAGAGAGCTGGAGGCAACAGGTGCAATTTGTTCCCTGTAGCCCCCATATCTGCCCCCACACTGGTAGGAGACAGTACAGAAGGCTTCTTCTTTTATGGGGTGCTTCACAGGCTGGTCCCAAGCAGATTAGGTGGCTCTTGGCCCCTCTTGATGTTGTCCCACAGCTTGTCCTGTCGCTCTGGAGAGACAGCAAGGCAGTCCCTCATGTGTGCACCCCACACAGGCCCTTCAGACTCACTGCTTGAACCTGCTCAAAAACCATTTGCAACTCATTGAACCACCCATGGCAGGCAAGATAAAGATGGAGCCATGAGCTCAGGTTGTACCCATACTGCATCTTAAGCATCTTACACTTCCTGCAAGATGAGAGCTGCTGCCATCAGTGGCGCTAAAATGAAAGTGCAAAGTGCTGACTACTTTGGCTCTGGTTTAATTTTACTGAGTCTTCCCCTGTCCACAGTATGTTTGGCCCATGTGAGTGAAAACAACCATGCAGAACACTAATAAAAGTGTATTTGCTCTGGACACCTTGACAGAAATTCTTAGAGTGTTTTTGATCCTGTTTTTTTGTTGTTGTTGCTGTTTTTGTTTTTTTTTTTTCAAATAATCAAAACCAGAAATATCATCCAAAAAGAAAAAAAAAAAGAGGAAAATAGACCGCTAAGGAGAAAAAAAAGATTACGAGGATACGTGGGGGACCCAGTCAAGACTTAATGATTGGGCTTACACAAGCAATAATTTTATTAATTCCAGATCTCAGGCCCCTGAGAGTGGGACACTTTGGAAGACAGTATGTGCCTGCAGCTGCATCCTCCTGGTGTGCATCTTTTCAGCTGGCCACCGGTGCAGGATCGTGGCTGCCAGCTGGCCTCACCAGGCGGGGGTGCACTGCTGTTCTACTTACCACCCCTCTGAACAGACAATGCAGGTCTCACATGTTTTGTTTTCTATTCACTCATTCGAACTTGTGGTTAGGCAGATGCTAAGGGTATTATTATTTCATGATGCTGATCTTCATACATAAATATTAGATCTAAAGAGTGAAAACTGGAAGTGGGGTAAAAAGGTCATTTCGTTTCTTGAGCTGTTCCTGTTTCCTTTTGAAGTTACTAGGAATTTTGTCACTGTGTCACAGTGGGAATAGGAACGGTTTCTTTTATGATCAAATAAGACTGGCTTTCATGTAATTAATTTCTGAGATCTGAAAACATTGTACAAATAATGAGTATGTATATATGCCAAAGTTGTGTAAATTCACACATACTGCTTATAAGGAAACCCTACATCTACTGCTTGTAAGAAAAGCACGCAATTCCCATTTTTGTCTAATATTACCATGCCCTTTCTTGTCTAACGGCCAAACATGTAGTTAAAATTACCTTCTTGACACACACACTTTGCTGGCTGCAATGGACATCCTCTTCATAAGAGACTTTTTTTGTTATTGTGTAATACAAACTACTGAAAGGCAGGATTCACGTGTCTTCCACTGTTTGGTAGCTCTGCATTGTCTGCACAGCTGTATAGTCCTATCAGTGAGAGATGCAACCTTTCCCTCTAATTGCCAGCATATATCTAGAACATTTCTCCTATAAGGAAAAGGCTCTGAGCAACCTCATCTAGTCGATGTTTTTGCTCATTGCAGGGGAGTAGGACTGGATGGCCTTTACAGGTCCTTTCCAACCCAAAATATTCCTTGATTCTATGAAAATGTATAGTGAACACCTGAACTCTAAAACTTGCAGAAAACATGGAAACTGTGAGGAAGTCATAACGCTGTTGACCCCGATGGTACAGCTGTATGACAGCTGGGAGCAGCCAGACTGGCCCCCGGTCTTCAGTGGTGCTGTGGCATCCACATCAGGGCTTGTGTACCTGTGATCATGTGGGTAAAACCTCATGCTTGCAGTGACATTAGTGGACTGCTGCAGTTTTTCACTCTATACCAAGGTAGCCATGCCACAGAGTATGCTACAGACCTCTGCTGAGGTGAATCTGGGCCAGCTCTGCCTTCAGAGGGTGATTCTGTACCACAGAGGCTGGTTCCTCATGAGGGGAGGGTGTGTAACATAAAAGAAAATGTATGGGAAAAAACTGGGTTACAATGACTTACAATTAAAAAACTGAAACACCTGTGTATTTACATTTTTTGATGCTTCTTAGATTATCTAGTTTGTATGCATTGAATAATACAAAAGGTGGCTACTGAGAGATGGAAGTTTCTCCAGGGTAAGAAGGGAAAAAAACAATTTTCTATCCATATCTCTCCAGAAAATACTTGCAGAGTTTTGTCTTCTGTTGGTTAAGAGTCAGCCTATTAATCTGTCAAACAAAAGAGAAAGGAAATGTAATACTAGAATAACTTATAACACAAGGCGGTAAATATAGCCTACACCCAAAGATACAGACCCCCCAGTCCTCAGGAAAGATGGTAGTCAGGTTCAGATACCACAGCTTAGACTCATTTTGTTCTTACCACCCACACCAGAGAATTCTGCATATTCGTTTCCTGTATTTCTGTTTTCAGTTCTTCCGTTTATTGCAATGTATCACAGCAGTACCATTCGCTTGATGACAGAGTTTAAAAAATAACTTGCTTTTTTTTTTTCTCTGATCAAAGAGCCACCACAGGAAATCCGATAAAGAATCAGAGACTTCTTTCCCTGGAGTCAGTAGCACATTAATATTTTTCATATTTGTATTTGCTGTCATCAGCCACAATTCTGTTTCAGATCAAGGAGCCTTTTTTAATGTGAGAGGGTAGGACTTTAGGCAAACTTGAAACAGGTAGCATTTGTCTTGCTTTAAATCATCCTGGTTTTTAAAATCCTATAAAGCTTTTCATTTTCTGTATGACCAGAAAATATTCAGTTCATCTCCATGTTCAAAGTGATGACCTCTGGAAAAAGCAAATTATCATGTGGTGTTAATTCTCTATAAGCAATCACATTTCCAGCAGTCAGCTGGCTTAAATTAAGGCGTTATTAAGCTTTCATGTCTAGAAAATGATATATGCACTGCTTTGAAAATGTAGAATAAACTCAGCATTTTTTTTTCTTGAATATAAATGCCTTTCTTGTATGCCTATATGCGATGATTTTTTAGATACAATGAGATTAAAAGAGGGGAAAGGCTGGGGGAGCCTGCTTAGTCCTACCAGTCTTTACTGGCCCTTCACTACACTGTGCTGGGCACCCAAAGCAGCTTCTGGGGCAGGTATTTGCACCCCTGGGTGTGTGAATTAGCAGAGCACTGTCAGTCTGAAGCCTTTTGTAGGAGGGCAATTACTATGCTAGGATTTACAAGCTCCCAGCTCTGGCTTCAAAGGAACATCATTATATAGGGGAATAAATTTTTGTAGTGATGAGATTTGACTCTGGTGACCGTTTTGAGTAAGGGTTTCTTTCAGATGTAGGGCTTAAACTGAATCAGAACCCTGACTGTTTTTCTTCAGTTTAGTAAGGCTGAAAATGCCCCAAGAATTATGCACTGTCCTCTAATGTTGAATGTTGAAATAATTCCAGTATATGAACGTTAAAGAATGGAGTCTTTATTATTTATTAGATATACGTTTGTTAGATAAATGTGGATGCATGAGGAATTGTTGTTACACCGCAACACTTAAAGGAGAGGTCTCATTCTTCACATCTGCCCCCAAGCAAGCAGTGTGGGATTATCTGTGCCAAAATGAAATGTATAGCTACATGCTACAAAAAACTGCACGTCTTTGGTGTGTCAGCACAGGCCATCCAACAGTGCTGGAGCTCATGAGCTGCGCTTCTGGGTTAATGGTGTCACAGAAGTGAAGCTGCAGCTGTGTCAGGTACCTCTGCTACGCCAGCATTTTCCGCTGTCATCATTAATACATTATGACACCCCTTACTTTGGAGAAAACAGGGAAGGGAAAAACTATGCTGTCACAGCAGATGCACTCTGATCCAGCTCTGAGGAGGAGTGGGGTGCTTCCACTGACTCTTGTGCAGACTTGGGTGGTGGTGGAGCTTCTCAGCCAGGGACCGTGACGTGTTTCTCCTCAAGTGCTTGGACCTCTGCAAGTCAGTGCACTCAGCCCTGTAGCTACGGAACAGCCTTGCCTGGCTTCTCCACACATCTCTGCTCGTCTCATCTCTGGTTCTTTTCAAGGAAGTGAAGCAAAAAAGTAGCAAATGTGCCACTTTGCCTCATTTTAACAAAACTGCTTTACAAAGTGCAATATGCAGCACATGAGAGCAACCCTTGTGTGGCCACACGTGCAGTGAGTTGCAGCTCTTGTGCTGTACGTTGGCACCTGATTCTGAAAAGGAAAGACCATCTCTGCAGGGGCATGTAGAAAGATGTGGCCACACTGTAGTCAGTAGGAGCCTCGGGTCTATAATGAGAAGGAACTGTTGAGGGGGTTGTAGCACTTGTGCTTCATTAGTCATCAGTTCAGCAAAGTGCAGGGACAGGTGGATTCAGCTGGAGCCAGACTACTGCTGAACTTACCTCCATTTCTGGTGCTCCCACAGTTCTTTAGTTTGAAATTCGCAATTATTTGATTTATTCTGTTTATTCCCTTAAGAGCTTTAGACATTATGTCTCAATTTATGCTGGGAAATCTTTCTCTGTTTGTTTCCTGCGATCATAAACTGATTTAATTTATTTTAATCTTCCAGTGACATTGGTAGATTTATGTTCACATAGACAAATGAGATGGAGGCTATTTCCTTTGGAAGGAGTGCTGTGATTTCATTTTTGTTTTCTACCTCATGTTCTTGAAAAACTAGGTCTCCAAGATGACATAATTCTTCATCATATCTATGTGCATGTTTGGAGAGGGATATAAAGACAATTTGCATGAAAAGATGTATTAGTAGAAGTGAGTGACATGCTACATGTACTCATAGCAGATCTGGGTTTTCTGCTTTCCTTCTGCCTCTGCTATTAAAATTTGCTATCATCACAGCTTTTTAAAAAACATTTGTAAGCCAGCAGTGATAGGATAAGTATTGGAAATTGCCTGTTCTCTCAGTGACTCTTTATGATTCTGTGGCTAAATGGTATCATAATGCCACAACAGTGGATTTGAAAAGGTGAGACTGCAGCCAGAGTTCAGAACTTTTCCAAAGTGGTGATTTTAAAGGGCATCTCTCTTCTGATAGATTTGAAATGCACACTGTATCTTGGCATTATGTTAACACTCTGGATGCCTGATGCCTCCTCAGGTTCAGTATCATGATATGGATCAACTCCTTTGTAACAGTGGGGGTTTAAACCTGTTTCTCAGTAGGTTTTTGTAACACAGAACAGAAGCTTTGGGCTTGGTTTTTTTAAAGCATTTCAGAGCACATTCAGATATGAGCAGGTGAATTTCCCCACTACTGGTGTGAGCCAACTGCTAACTTTTATTTTGTAGGAAATGTGTAGAACAGCCTACTATTTTAAAAGTGAAATAATTTCTGGCACTTAAGTGTAGAACTTGCAAATGTGGTTCTTGTTGTGATTAACCCCATCTCTTTCCTGCCATCTGGGACTGGCCACATTTGTAGCTGTCTGGTAATGGGAGGATCCACTTGGAATGATCAAAACAGCCAGGGATTGCCCAGACTGCTAAGCAGACCTTGCAGCAATGCATCCAACTGCATGAGACAGCTCCTGACCCTCTCACATCTCTTGCCATAAATACAGATATGAGCAATATCTGTATATCTGAGCAATATCTGTTTGTCACCAATAAATAGTGGAGACCCTGGACTACTGCCTGGCCCTGAGGGCATGTAGCAATGTGTACTGCTCACATCTGTACAGCTCTTTTCTGTTTCCCGGAAGCAGGGTGGTCATGCTGGTTGTGGGAAACAGTACCTATCTCCAAATCATGCCTGGACATTGGTGAGAGTGATGCTCTTTGGCACAGGTCAGAGCGTTTGTAACAGAAGCCCCGAGGCTGGTGAAGATGAACGAAATGTGCATGTGAAAGCACTAGCAGAAATGGAAAAATGACGGTTAGTGAAATGAGTAGGTTAATCACTACAGGGTATTGTAGAAGTAAATTCATTCAAAGAACTTGATAATAAGAAGGCAAAGAATAAACTGAAGCCTGAATATGTGGTAAAGAGATGAGGAGATACTGGAGGGGTGCCATAAAACATCCTGATAAAGAAAACAACAGAACAATGGGAAGCAGGAATTTAGCCTGTGAGTTAAATATCCTGTCAGATCCTCGGGGTTCAAAAGGCACATACAGAACACTGTTGTCACCAGAAGCAAAGCTAAGAGCTATGCTAGGACTTGGCAGCCAGTGGTACTGCACTGCCACCTCACACACAGATTGGATGGGTGCCTGGGTGCAGATGACCCGTGGGACACCAAAGAAAACTGCAGTCACTTCATTTTTCCTGGGACGGAGTGAGCTGAAGTGTTCTCACAATCCTACAGTAAGTGAATCAATGTCTTCTACACATTTTGAGTGTAGGAGCCTGGTCCTTCTTAAAACATCTTATTTTAAGAAAATATCTTTGTCCACATTTGAGTTAATCTATTTTTAACAGATCATTAAGAGGTTTTTTAAAAAACTATTTGCTAGAGAACAACTTAGATGACATAAAAGGGGAGAAATACCAAGTAGTTGTGTTAACAGTATCAGCAGCTGTCTGAGTGGCTTTTACAGGCAGTAAGAAATAATATCTAGACACATTTGTAGTGCTTGATCCTGTGCCAGGACAGAAATCATGTTCCATTATTCAGGCATGCTGGTGGAGATAGAGCTACTGATTTTCAAATACTTATTAGAAGTAGTCTTCTGTGTGGTGTTATCTGTAAAAGAAAAGATATTATTAATTAGTGTTTTAAATAAAATTTTTACATGTCCTTTTTAAACACCTATTAAATGCAAAGCAAATACAGTCAGATGATTATTTTATCAATTATTCTTCAACCATTTGTGTAGAAAACAAGGTTTGAAGGTTTTTTTTCTCAGCTTCAGTATATTAGTCTTCAGCGTGATTCATGGATTTAAAGGTTAAAAAATATTTGTATATAATTTCCAAGCTGAAGTAACATAAGATGCAGGGTTAAAGTATTCTGCCTATTTTTTTTAATAGCTTTAAAGCAATGAAAAATAAACAAAGCAGAAGCAACAACAATGTCATCAATAACAACAACAATAATAATAATAAAGAGGAGAGTAGAAAAGCAGAAGATGAAAGAAGAGAAAAAATTGAAAAAAACCTGAACTGAAACAAGAGAAGGGAGATGTTCTTCCTGAATGTTAAATAGTGTTTTTACCATATGTACCTAGTATGAACAATGTTTAATATATAGAGACATACACACAGTTTTTATGGGTTTGTGTTCCTTCTCTCAGTCAGAATGCCATTTATTCATCTTTCTTTCTGAAGAATATGCCTGTAAGTATTCAGGAACAATTCTTTACCTTGTAAGAAAGTTATAAACGGGCCACTCTTCCTCTCCCCTAAATATAAGAACATGCCATGAAATTATGATGTAAAATCTAATGTGGTATCAGTCAAAATAATTCATCTGGATTAAAAAATCTAATTAGTAAAACTGATATTTTAAAAGGTTTTAAAACCAGCCAAAAGTAAATTACTTATAAAAACTAATTTCGAAAAATTTCATGCCAAAAAGTGTTGAAACAATTTCTAGCCAGTTTTCTATCACAGCCCTATTGCTATAGTGTTTGTATACCTCAAAAGTATAGTCACATCTGCAACACTCTTGTCACAAAAGGGAAGCTGTTATTCTTGTTTCACTGAGTTTTCATTTAGTGTTTTGAAGGAAGCACAAAGACAAGGCTTCTAGTCAAGAGACAGGAGGCAAAATGTGGTGAAGTGGGGTCTCTCACACTCCAATTCCAACTGCCAGAGAGCTTTCCTGAGAGGGATTTTGTTCTAAGAACGGGGAGCACATATTTGGCAATACAAGGGCAGATTTGATTCACCTTCATAATGCTAAAATTTCTACTCTGGTTGCTGTTCAATGGTTTTCATGGCCCAGCTCTTCCTTGTGGGCCCCATCAACACTTGCCTGTGTTGCATGGATTAGCATGAATGCAGAGTTTGGATGACCCTAGACACTGAACTGATGTGTCACTTTTGTGATGATGTATGTTAGGGGAAAGCACTTCACTGAGAAGGCTATGGTTTACATGAAACATTTTTTTAGTCAGGCACTTCTAGCACCTTCTACAACACTAGATTTGGTACCAAAGTGACTTGGCAACTAGCTACAGGTATTAGAGGACAACTGGAGCCACAAATATGGGCTGCCTGAGGTTTTTTTTTCTACTCATCTAGGTGTAAACTGAAATGGAGACAGAGAACACAGAAGGTATTCTGCAAGATGGTAATTTTGTTTCCTGTGTGCTTCAGCATGATCCAGCATTTAACATGACGCATCCATGGGTAAAATCAGCAGAGTCAGCTCATTCCACAGCTCAACTTTCCATAAATGTAGCATAACCCTGTATCCCTCAAAGACCAGTTTCCCTTCAGCATAATTTCTATTCCTGATTAGGGTACTAACTGAGTTGTTGAGACTTCAAAATTGGGTAGGAAACTGCTTCGACTTCTTAACACAATAGTGAACATTTTACTACTGGTATAACAGTTAAAACTGACAGACATATTGATAATTAAATACTATTTGGAGATTTGCAGCAATGTTGTGGCTCAGATAGGAGACAGATTTAATGTTGAACACTCTCTTCTTTTAACAAGTGCTCAAAGCTACATACACTTATGTGTAGCTACTGATACACAACTGATATAAGCAGTTGAAGTCCCTGGTTTTTAACCAACTCCAGGTCTGCAAGTGTGTAACTACAGATAAGGTGTTGAAGCTTGAGCTGGGGACTCTCATTTGACTGAGGCACCAGCACAGAAGGCTTATTTTCAGTTTGAGACATTTGTTCTGTGTTTATTGCTTATGTGGGTAGCTCCCTGCTTAATAAGTTTCCAAGAACTTAGCTTCTTTGCAGGCATTATGAAGAGTCTGAGTCCTAACTCAGGAGCAGTAGACAGCAGAGTAGCTGGCAGGAAAGCACCGAAGTGAGTACAGACACACCTACACCCAACTCTGTTACGACTTGCAGTGCACAGTTGCAGTGTGTGAGCAAGCAGCACTGTTGTGTGTTTGATGCAGTGGAAGGGCTGGAATGTACAGAGCTGCAGGGGGTGATGGCATGGCTGAGAGCCTCTGGGTAAGAATTAAGGGACAAACAAATGCAGTGGATGTCATAATGGGAGTCTACCACAGACCACCCAGCCAGGACAATGACACGGACTAAGAAACTAAGGGACACCTCCAAATCAACCCCCTTTCTCCTTATGGGGGGAATTCAGCCTGCTGGAGGTTAATTGTGAATACCACACAGCTGGTACAAATGGTCCAAGAGATTCCTAAAACAATAACTTGACAATAACTTCTTGGTACGAGTAGTCGGGTAGCCGAGCTGGAGAGGTGCACTCCATCCATTGTTTCCTGTTACCAGAGAGGGTCCTGTGGTTGAAGTGGCAATTGGTGGCTGTCTTGACCACAGCAACCATGAAGTCATTGAGTTTAACGTCTTGGGTGCCTTGCCTGTACCCATCTTGCTGCTAAGATGGACCAGGTGAGAACAACTGGAAAACAACCTTTTTATTAACATGTCCATGGCAAAGCCAATCTGTGTTGTTACCTTGGGTCACTGCTCAGGCTGTGGGCCAGCCATCTCTAAGGACTGGCCTGGTGCTGGCAGCATTAATCCTCCGGCCATCCTACCATGCTGGGCCACCAGAGCAGCTGGCACAGAGCCTGGAGGGCCTGCCTGAAGGGGGAGTGACGTTGCGTGCAGAGAGCCTGGTCACTGAGGGCTTCCAGCTGGGGAAGTGAGGGCTGAGCAGGCAACAGGGGCTGTGCAGGTGACATGCCAGGCACTCAGCCCATGCCTCATGAGGGGCAGGCACAGGGACCCTCTCCTCTGCAGTACACAAGCTTTGGTCTCTGCCATCTTCCCCTTGGGACAGTTCCAGGACACTGCATTCTTCCCATTCCTCCTCCTCCTTGTCCCAGGCCCCCTCCTTGGCCTCTGGCACTGGCACGATTGCTTTCCTCACTGCCTCTCCCTGCTGCCTGCTGAGGGCATGGGCTTCCAGCTGGCTTGGTGAGGGACTGGGTGTGCAAGAAGAGCTATGTAAGGCAGGGCCCTGGTTCTCTGCCCCTGCTGCTCTCACCTGCTCACCAAAGATTGAGGAAACTGCTGCCTTTGCAGAAGAGAGAAGCGCATGGTTCTCCTCTTCCTCAGGAGCTCCAGCTAGAGTGGCAGCTGCCAGCTTGGTGTCCATGGGACCTCTGGGGCAGGAGATGCACTGTGCAGGTCACCCACCTCTCCTACTGCCTCTGTGGCCATGCTGCTGGGACAGCTGGGTCCCTCTTGGGGACCAGTATGGTCGTCCTGCAAGAGCTCTGGGTGAAAGGGCTTGACCCAGATGGTGTGAGCAGTCAGGCGTTCCCAGTTCTGTGACAGCTCTTTCTTACTGTTGTTTACCCCTTGAGAAAACTCTTGGTCATTGTGCCTGGGATCCTTCACCTGCGGGAGCGAGGACACGTGAGACGCAGCTGCCTTGACACAGCAGCAAGCCTGGCTCCAGTTCTCACGTGGCTCCATGTGGTCCTGTCCCACCACTGGCCTCTCTCTCCTACCCCATCTGTCCTCTGTCTTGGCTGGAAGTAGGGCTTTGCCTTCTCCTTCGTAGACAACTGCAAATTTTTTTCTAGAGACAGCAGCAGAAGCCAGATACCAGTTCAGCTGTAGGCTGCTCACTGAAACATCCTGACAGCCTTTAGAGTCTCTTATGTTCTGTTTGTGGGCAGGAGGCCTTTCTGCTTTGCTGTATTCACTCCTCATTTTTTAACTTTACGCTTCGGAGGACTAAGAGAAATGCAAACTCAAAATTTGGTGTCTTAAGGAGAATTAAGGTACATGTAAAACTTTAGAAAGCAGAAAATTTCAAGCTTGGCTACTAATATTTTACAACAGGTGATATGCCTAAAGACCCAAGGGAATTAGGCAGTATACAGGGTAATATAAAGGGATCCTACTAATCAGGTCAAACTAACAGGCTCACATTTGGAAAGGCAAAACTACAAGGCAAGATATCTGCCCCTTTAATACCTTAGCTCTGCAAGGTCACCTAAGTGAGCCCATGGGATTACAGTCTATTGTGAGTACGTGAAGACAGTCAACTGAGCAAAAAGGCTTTATTGGTATGTAATTGTTTTCCAGAGCAAACTCATTTATTATTTAAGGGCTATTTATGTCTCCTTGCAATTTTGTGGAAACATATCCATATCTTTTAAAACAACAGTATTTGTTTTCATCATTTCCTGAGGCGAATTATGAGTTCATTTGCTCTAATTCAGCTGTGCTTAATGTTGGTACCTCTGCAGTGCCCCAGGTTCAGCTGGAGTATGCCACCTTTCTTCATAAATTCCTGGTGAGAGCTTCAACCGTTCACAGATATTAACATAATAATTCATGCCACAGATACTTTTCCTCAGGAGCTTGCTAGTTGCTGAAAGAGAGCTGGAGTGATTACATTTCCTAAATCAGTTAGATGTTTTCCTGTTCGTTATGGAAATGCATTTTTATTAGGCCCCCTATAGAGCAAAATTCAAGATTGTTGCTGCTGTTGAACCAACGCTGATTTGTAACTTGCTATGTTGTCCTCACTCATGAGCTAATATGGTTAGCAATGAGTCCTTCCTTTAGCTTGAAGTGTTTCTTTAAGGTATTTCCTGAGGGTAAGACATAATGACAGTCCACAGCAAGTTAATTTGATTATTATATAGACCATAAATTAGGTTTTAAATTGACTCAGCAATGAACAGTATGAAGTTTTGCTAAGCATCATTTGGGATCCTCATGTGTTGTAACTCCACCATGCACCAATAACTAACCAATTGTTATTCATTATTGCCACCAAAATTAGGATGCACTAGCTATGGTTCAGCAATGAGAAAAAATTTCCTTTGCTGATTTTAGGTTGTGGATGTTGCTCTGTTTCCCAGCTCCGAATGATGTAACGGCTAAACTGGAGGACTTGGGGATGAAATTCAGTCTGTTTCTACTTGGAGCAGAACATATGCAATACGTGATGCTACTGAGTGTGGCCGCAAATCTGAAGAGGGAGATTTTCAACAGTTGATTTTGCTCTTTCTGTTCAGGCCATTATCAGCTGCCTCTTCTCTGTGCTACAGCGGAAGATGCAGGATGATGGGGTCTGCTAGACATAGTTTATTTATGATAGCTAATTTTGTAGTCATAAGTTTTTCCCCCTCACTAGGTGTTACAGATCCTGGTCATGAACTTGTTATACTATGATATTGGGAACAAATACAGGACTTTACTATGGCCTCTGGATTTCACTGGGGGAACATGAACAACGGAGTTTAACTCAAGTCAGCCTTGCAAATTCTGTGAGTCTGAAAAAAGTCTGCAAAAGGGTAAAACTCTTCAAATTTTCCTTTTGCTTCTTTCCCTGTGATTTTCTAGAGTGTGAAGCCTAATGCAGCAGGATCCAACCCTGTTACTATGCTATCTCATGTTACTGCCTTTAAGGTACAATGTGGTGGTCTTTTCTGCACCCAGGCAGGGTAGGGTGATGCCCCCGTGGGGGGGGGCATAAGGTGGTTTACATGATGGCCTACCTCTGCAGTTCCCAGTCCCATCACTTTCATGCTCATCATGCTGCTGTCATGTGGCTGGAAGTGGAGCCATATGGCAGGGCATGTGCCAGATGGTGTTTTCCTGAGGGCAAGGCCACGGGGCGTTTGTGTAAGAGGTGGTGTAGTTTGAGTGGGTGGGTTTTCCTGCTGACCTGACCTGATCACTCCACTTGTATCATGTAGCCACTGGTTTAGATGAACATGCTGAGAGCAGAAATGGAGCTGCAGCAACCAAGCTTAACCTGGTGCAGGTGTGTTGTACAGTGGCTTGGTGCCTTGTCTGCAGGCATGGGTCTGTCTGCGGACAGGAGTACTGCTCCTCTGCAATGTGAGTGTTATCACTGCTAAAAATGCCACGGTCTCACTTCCACAAAGCTGTTTTGCATTCCTTTCCCTGATTGCATGAAGCGTGTACCAGAGTAAAGGTCCTTTTAGCCCAGAGTCCTGTCTCCCATGTTCACCCTTGGTGGGTGCTCAGATAAACAAGAAGCTGGTCATGTAATGAGTACTGAAGCTCTCCAGCCTCCCCCTGCATTCAGGAGGAACAAGCAGGAGTTTGCCCAGATGTCAGTTGCCACTTTTGTTATCCTCTCAGTGGTGTAGCTCTTACATAGATTTGTTTCATTAAAATAGCAAAGAAACCTCTACCAGAAGATGCACCTCCACTGGCTAATTTCCCCTTCTCAGTTTTTATTTTAACCTCTGTTTTATTTGGGCCTCTCACTTGCAAAGCTGAAGGGCATTATTTCTTCTCAGTAGATTCTCAGAGGGTATTAGTCAGCAGAGCTCTGTGGGATCAGTATGTGCTAACTGAGAGTTTATCCCTGGGAATTATAAATGTGGAGCTTCAAGGCCTGTACAAGTTTACAAGAGGAGTTTCTCCACTTACGAGTGATGTGTTAGATTGCTCAGGTCAACTTCACTGCTATGACTACATGGAAAAATAACCAACGCAATCTGATTAGGACCAGTGTGATGTGCATCTGTACTGTGCTGATGTCTGTGCTCAGCGATTATCACAGCAGAGCAGACAAAGTGAGTACAGATAAGATGCTACTTCTATGCTACTGCTGTCTTGCTGTTGCAAAGGCTTTGCAATCTGCAACCTCTGAAAGCAAGGTCCCTAATTAATTTAAATGGTACTTATGTGCTATGAACTTTTTTTACTCTAGACAGCCTTGGATATTTTAAAGCTTTGTGCTTTGCTGGTTTTTTTACACATTTCTAGCAGTTGCTTTGTGACACAGTTGCTCACAGCTTTTAATAGTGTGGTGGAGCAGATCCTCAGGTGACAGAAGTCTGCACAGTTTCTACTAAAGCGGGGAAATTATATTGACCTATGCAAGCTGAGTATCTGACTTTTGGGGTTTTTATAACATTAGGATGAAAATTCTTCTGGTGTATCTCAAGCATGCACTTGATTCGGTTTCTTTTTGAGAGTGCAGCGGTACTCTATAGTGTAGAAAAAACCCCATAGCTATATTACAAGGTTATTTAGAGGAATCATCAAAACTCAAAGCTATTTGGGTGTGCACCCATGCAAAGGAAAGTGGAGAGGTCTCACTTTACCTTTTTTTCTAGGGGAAGGGGAATATATAAAGGTGTTCTTGCAGGATACTTGCAGGATACCACATGCCGGAGTAGTCCTGGCTGTCCACAGCCCCTGCTGGTGCAGTGTGTGTGTTTAGATGGAGGTAAGGGGACATGGCAGCCATGGTGGCTTAAAAAGGGCAGAAAACTCCCATCAAGGAACAAGAAGAAAGTTTTTTTGTAGATGGCTGTAGATGGTCTCCTGCTGCCTTTATCCTGGCAGCTGTGCATACCATTAGAAACCAACAGCAATAGGTCAACAGCCTCAGTAAGACTGGTCTTTTCCATTCCTGTCTTAGGTTTTTCACTACAACTCCACATAGTAACCTGCATTTGAAATGTTACAAGACTTTCCAAACTTGACTGAAGATGGTCCTGAGAAATCTGATCTGACCCTGAAGTTGGTTCTGCTTTGAGCAGGGCACGGAGATCACAGCCTCCAGAGATCCCTACCAACCTACACTGCTCCATTTCAATGGGACACTGAAGACTTCACAGCCAGTGAAGCAGCAGCAGGTTTCCTGCCTCTGCAGAAATTTTGTAAAATACAGAGAATATTGGTCTATTAGACACTCAGCTGACTTGTAAAGCCTACTCAGTGTTAGCACCTTGATTAAATTAGATTTTATGAAGCAGAAGCCTTTAGCTGAAATGTTCAGGGACAGAAGTGGTCACAATCTCTAAGACATAAGAAAATAATACCCAGAGAAAGTGCTTAGGGGTAGACAAGAACAGTGGATTTCAGCCTGTCACCCACCCATAATCTCCAAGACCCAGGAATTGTCTTGTGTTCCAGGCACCTCAGTTGCTCAATCAGGAAGACAGTTTTCATATTATTTTTATAATGTTTTCACTTTCTCCTTTCTTAACATTTTTTAAAACTTCAAAAAGTGAAATTCTCCTACAATGAAAGTGTCCTGGATCTGCCAAATTTAACTTTATGATGCAAGTTTAGGTAAAAGGATTTCATAGATCATATAACACCACAGCCATCACAGATTTCTGCTAGTTCACTTGTTTCAACTTATTTCAGAACAACTGTAGTGAGCGGTTGGCAGCCTGATGTAACCCAATTTACCGTAACCCTTCGGGCCTGACCTGTCAGCCAGTTGTTCACCCATCACAGGATATATTTATCTAGATGTATTTTTTCTCTTAGTTTCTACTAAGCAATTTGGTTTGCACGGTACTGTGTGTTATCTCTTCTGTTTGAAATAGTATCATACTGAAACTTGTCATAGAAGTTGCCAACTTGGAAGCACATTAAAAAAAAAAAAAGGGGGAGTTTTGCTTTGATCCCTTTGGCCAAACTTGATATACTGCCTGAGGGTGAATTAACATTCTTATTTTCAAATTTGAGATGCCAGTGCTCCAAAGTCCAAAGAGCTTTGTGGCCTTTTGAGATTGTGAAAGAGAGTTCTGGTATGGAATGAGCAATGTAATATTTGAATGGCATGGTCTCTTCCTATGTAGTGGTAAATAGTGCCTATCAAAATCACTAGTTTGTTTTACTGATTGGTTTGCAGAAGCATCCAGCATTTCAGATTAGTCCAAGTTACCTTTGAACTTCTTAGGGCTGCAAAATTAGCCTAGATAATCTTGAAAGAATAAATTGCCCTTAATGTTTCCAGTAATTTCTGGTTAGACTTGTATGACTCCGTTTAGTGGTTTTCTCTGAGCACTGTCTTGAAACTCCCAAATCAAAGGTATATGAAAATGAGTAATAATTTATTAAAATTATAAATATGGATAACTGCTGACTGCACCTGAATATGGTGCACATCCACAAAGGGTTCTTGTCCTAGGAGAGAGCTTAGGTCTTTGGAGGACATGTCTTCTGCCTAGGGAGAG
Source organism: Gymnorhina tibicen (assembly GCA_013399875.1). Taxonomy (NCBI): domain Eukaryota; kingdom Metazoa; phylum Chordata; class Aves; order Passeriformes; family Artamidae; genus Gymnorhina; species Gymnorhina tibicen. The sequence goes on along the minus strand of VXAZ01002743.1, from coordinate 28,402 downwards.
AGTGGGAGAAGTGTTATCACCCAGTAGAAGGTGCTCAACCCCTCTCCTACAGCACATGGTGGTAACTCACCATTAAAGGGTGCATAAGCTTCATAACAACTTTCTCATACTGATAATGATATTATTTTGATATATCTAAATTTTGTATCTCTTCCTGAGTGTAGTCTTTGATAAATTGATTTATACTGACTTCTGTAAAAAGACAGTGTTTCTACTTATTTAACAGGTTTCAGAGGGATTACGTGTGACAGAAAACACACACACGCATTACCTGTCCATGCTTTGAAAGAAAATAAGGACAGGGCCAAGTTTTGATACTGCTGGTAAAATGGAAATAAAAGAACTGGCAATGTGCATCTATCTTACTTGAGGACACGTGTCTGCACCCCTATTGAGAGTTCAGTAACGAATCACACGATAATATCTTTATTGATGACCTGGACAAGGGGATCAAAGGCACCCTCAATCAGTTGCAGATGACACCAATTTGGGTGGGAGCGTTGATCTGCTGGAAGGCAGGAAGCCTCTTCAGGGCAATCTGGACAGGCTGGACTGGTGGGCTGAGGACAGTGGTGTGAAGTCAGCAAGGCCAANGAGTTGGGATTGTTCAGCCTGGAGAAAAGGAGGCTCAGGGGTGACCTTATCACTCCCTACAACTGCCTGAAAGGAGGCTGTGCCAGGTGGGGGTTGGCTCTTCTCCCAGGTAATAAATGATAGGACAAGGGGAATTAGTCTCCGGTTGCACCAAGAGAAGTTTATATTACATATTCAGAAGAACTTCTTCACTGAAAGTGTGGTTAAATATCGGGATGGAATGCCTAGGGAAGTGGCTGAGTCACCATTCCTGGAAGAGTTAAACATTTGTACATTTGTACATTTGTATGTGGCACTTCGTGATATGGTTTAGTAGAATGGTGGTATTTGGTCAAATTCGGACTTGATTTTAGAGTTCTTTTCAGACTTTAACGATTCTATGATTCTGTGATCTTTGGCAATCAATAGGTTAATAGTGTCAGTGGTCCCGTGCTACAGCTCCAAAGTGCACTTGCTTGGGCTGCAGGGGAAACAGCCTGTGCTGCATCGTATACATAACCCTAAAGACTGCAGGTTGTCATTACCAGAAAAATCCAGATTATTCTCTTGTGCAAATGAGAGTCAAATTTGGTGTCTGGGATTAGGTTATTGAGGCTGCCAAGACAACTCTCCAATTATTTGTGAAAATATAAATTGCAAAGTTTTTCCAGGGTGACTGGGGGATTCTCCCTGGATGTCATCTGTGAGTTTTTTTAGATGAAGGAAATTTTGCATCTTGGCTTTTGCGAAGTTTTGTCTCTACTGAGTGGTTGCACTTTGTCCTGATCTCAGAACTCAAAACTCAAATATTGCCAGGCCCTTGGTGAGGTGGTAGTAGGGACCATAATGATCAAAATCATGTTCTGTTTGAACTTTCTTATGCCTGGCAGCTGCTTCCAGACATCATTATTTAATCACTTTTTGTGGAGGTCTCAGGAGTTGGTTTTCAGACAGATTTATTTTCAGATGAAGGCAATATTTTTTTTAGAAGTATCTTTGATGAAATAAATGATGGAAAGGAGCTGAAAAGCTGTAATTCAGTCAAGACATTCGCTTATGGCAGAGGTTGTGATAGCAGCTTGATGGAATTAAGGTTTTTCTGTTCAGTGCAGAAGCAGGTATTTTCATGTCAAGCACAAAAAAAAAAATTATTATTTTTTATTAGTAATGACAAGATTTATATTTTTGTGTTCAAATAAATATAATGTAGAAAATAATTTGTTTCTAAATACAGATGACAAAATAACATACTCTTAATTCAGACATGGAATGCATAGTTTGATTATTTATGTAATTCTGGTTTTGTGTTAGTGGTTTTGGCAGTACATCTGAAAATGAAATGTTACAGAGAAAATTAAAATCAGCGATCCTTTAAAACTTTATTTATAATGGCAGGATACAATTACTGTGATTGGAGGAATGAAGTTGCTATATCAGAGAGGATCTAGCCGGAAACATCTGACTCATCTTTGTTAAGGAGAGAAGGAATAAAACTCTGGCTAACTGCCATTAACCATTGCTGGGCCATTTTGTGGTGATTTTGCTCCCCCGCTGCTCCAAGGAGAGTTGTGATTTCCAAATTCCTTTCTTCTCTACCACAGATAGTCCCTTTATTTAAAGCACATCTGGGCCAGAGAGCTCCGCAGCTCAGGGAAAATTAGATTTTGCTGTCCCAGTGAGTGCAGACTGGTCAGGTTTATCTGGGGAGCAGCTCTGCAGACTGGTGTGCTGCTGCAGCTGGGTGCTGGGCTGCAAGTGCAGGAAGTGCTGCTCCTCACCAGGGCCCATGCTCCCTCTCAGCTTGCTCTCTACTTCCTTCCCTGGGTGGCCAGCACTCTGGTGTGGAAAAAATGCCTCTTTCTTGCACTTCAGCAAGTTGCTGCCTATAGGAGTTGTCTGCTTTGTGCATGCACTGTCAATCCAGCTATAAAATCACATTTGGCATGATTTCTCTGCTACAGTAGATACTCACTGGCTTGGATCTTTTTACAAGCACTTGGTTGCTCCATCTCTTAACCTTAAATGATTAACCATTGTGTTTGGCTTGCAAGACCCCAGATAAATATTTTAAAATACAGTGAAAAAAAGCACAGGGGCCCACCCTATAATCAGAAATGGATTGAAGAGGAGATCCAATTTGTCTTCTTTATAGTAACTTTATATTTAATAAAGGTTCATGAGAGCCAACAGATATTGAATTCCTGGGGTGGAGTCTTGTATGAGCCAGTATATTGGTAAACTACAATAAATCAACAAGTAGTAAAGTAGGCTATGGATTACATTTAATTATTAGTGCTGGAATGCTAAATTTCTTCCCTTAATCCTTCGGTTTGCCTGTTCATGTCAGCAAGTTTCTACATTTACTCTGTTGCCTCTTGTTTTGTACCTCATGTCCTAGATAATCCTGACAATGTGGATAATTGCTTTTGATAGATGATAGATTATGTCAATCTACTACATATGGAAAAAAAATGACTTCTTTTATCTTGCATACTCTCTGACCAAATAGATTTTGGGTGGAATGGTCACTAGCTTGTACCCAGCAGGACTCCATGATTGATGATGCCTGGGTGTTATATCCACCAAAGAATGGTTACACTCAAAGCTGCTTGTCAGAACATTGTGAGTAACTGAAGTCCTTTCCCTTTACTACACCTGGACAGAGGATCAGATGAGACAGTTGCTGCTGGAAACTTCCTGAAGTTGTGATCCAATCAGACGAATTTTGGCAAGAACGCACTTATTCTCAGTTGAATCCAACCAACAGATGGCTAGACTGTCTCTGTGGATTTGGCAGGGAAGGCCCACTCTTGTGGCTGTTTCTGGACTAGCTCCTGTACGGAAAGAACAGTGCCAAAACTTATATTTTGTTGATTCTGCAGTTGTTCCAATGATTAAACAGAACTGATTTTAAAACTGAGTTGCTGACCTGTCAACCTCCACTTTGTCCCTGGGGAGATCATGGAACAGATCCTCCTAGAAGCTGTGCTAAGGTACATGGAGGACAGGGAGGTGATTCAGGACAGCCAGCACAGCTTCACCAAGGGCAAGTCCTGCCTGACCAGCCCAGTGGCCTTCTGTAGTGGAGTGACTGCATCAGTGGACAAGGGAAGGGCTGTGGATGTCCTGGACTTCTATAAAGCCTTTGACATGGTCCCTCACAACACCTGCATGGCCTGGTTTTGGGTAGCAGGGGGGCCACAAAGATGGCTCGTGTGAGGAAGCTGCTGGAAGCTTCCCACCATGTCCGGCAGAGCCAATGGCTGATGGGTCTGAAGATGGACATGCTGCTGGCCAGAACTGGGCCACTGAGAGATGATGGTAATGCCTTTGTGATGACATATTTAAGAATAAAGTCAAAACAAAGTCACAAGATTTTGGATTCTGGTCAGAGCAGAGGAGGAGGTGAGAACATGTGAGGGAAAACAGCATGGTGACACCAAGGTCAGTGGAGAAGGAGGGGGAGGAGGTGCTCCAGGCGCCGGAGCCAAAATTCCCCTGCAGGCCGTGGTGCAGACCATGGTGAAGCAGCTCTGCCCCTGCAGCCCATGGGGATCCACGAGGGATGCAGAGATCCACCCACAGCCCGTGGGGGAGGTGCCCATGCCGGAGCGGGTGGGTGCCTGGAGGAGGCTGTGATCCAGTGGGAGACCCAGTGGAGAGAGAGGGCCCTGATTCCAGGCTGGAGCCGCCTGTCCTTGGAGGACTGCATCCCGTGAGAAGAGACCCATGCCGCAGCAGTTTTGGGAGGGCTGTGTGCCCGTGGGAGGGACTCACGCTGCAGCAGGTGCGGTTTGGCTGCTGCTCCTGAGAGCGGAACCACGCTGGGAAGTTCCTGGAGAACTGTCTCCCGTGGGAGGGACCCCACGGCCTCACAGGGAAGGACTCCTCTCCCGGAGCAGCGGAAGGAAATCCTGGTGATGGACTGACCAAAACCTCCCTGCCCTGCCTCCCTGTGTTGTCGGTGGGAAGGAGGGAGGGCCTGGGGCGGAAGAAGGTGTTCTAAGGGCTTATTTTACATCTTATTACCCTCTTCTGATTCTGTTAGAAACAAATTCACTTTGCAACTTAAGTTGAGCCTGTTTCACCTTTGAAGTGATTCTCCTGGTCCTTATCTCACTCATGAAGCCTTCGTTAATGCTTTTTTCCTTTTCCCTCCTCTGCCCAGCTGTGGGTGGGGAGGGTGAGCGAGTGACTCTTGTGGGTGTCTGGCATTGGGCCAGCATCAAACCACGACAACATCCTTCTCTCTAAATTGGAGAAAGATGGATTTAAGGAGTGGACTGTTAGATGGATAAGAAATTGGTTGGATGGTAGCATCCAGAGGGTCGTGGTCAAGGGCTCAGAGTCCCAATGGATATCAGTGACAAGTGGTGCCCTCAGGGGTCAGTCTAGGGACCAGTGTTATTTAATATCTTCATATTGACATAGATGTGACATAGATGAAGGGATCGAGTGCATCCTCAGCAAATTTGCAGATGACCCCAAGCTGAGTGGTGTTGTTGACACACCTGAAGGATGGGATGCCAACCAGAGGGACCTGGACAAGCTGGAGAAGTAGGAACCTTAAGAGTTGTAACAGGTCCAAGTGCAAGGTGCCTGTATCTGGGCTAAGATATCAACACATTCTGGGAGAGGAAGAGATTGAGAACAGCCCTGCTGAGAAGGACTGGGGGTTATGGTGGATGAAAAAATGGACATGACCCAGCAATGAGGGCTTGAAGCCCAGAAAGCCAGTAAGATTAAAGTAGGATATAGATTACCTTTAATTTTTCCTGCTGGAGTGGAAAATTTCTTTAGTTAATCCTTTGGTTTTTTCAAAATCCAAAGTACAGTTAATCCTTGGCTGTATCAAAAGCAGTATGACCAGCGGATCATGGGACATGATTCTGCTTCTCTATTCCTTGCTGGTGAGACCTCATCTGGAGTCCTGCATCCAGCTCTGGGGTTCTGAGAACAGAAAAGACATGGATATGTTGAAGTGCCACAAAAATTTTTAGAGGGCTGGAAGACCTTCCGTATGAAGACATGCTGAGACGTGGATTTGTTCAGCCTGAAGAGAAGGCTCTAGGGAGATCTTTTTACAGCCTTCCAGTACTTGCAGGGGGCTTGTAAGAAGGAGGAGGACAGATTTTTAGCAGGGCCTGTTGAGATGGGACAAGTGGTGATGGTTTTAAACTAAAAGAAGGTAGATTGATTCCAGACATAAGGAAGAGATTTATTACAATGAAGGTGGTAAAACACTGGAACAAGTTGCCCATAGAGGTGGCCAGTTCCTGGGAACATTTAAGGTAAAGCTGGACGGGGCTCTGAGCAACCAGATTTAGTTGAAGATGTCCTTGGTAATTGTTGGGAGATATGGACTAGATTACCTTTAAAAGTCACTTCCAATCCAAACTATTCTATGACTCTTGATAGGGGAAAGAGTTCAGAGATGTTCCGTGTTGCATATTGTGCTAGTCAGATCCATAACCCACAAGGAGCCACACTCTGATCCAGATCCTTCCCCTTCTTCCAACTGAGGTGGAAAAGAAGTGCTGGTGTAGAGAGGGGAAATCCCACTCCATGGGGAAAAACCTCCTAATATGACAAACAAAAGATTCTCTGTTGGTGGAATATCAGGATTAAAACTGAGTCATATTATAATTAATTCAAACAATTCTAACAGTCTTTGTGTCTGTAAAACCGTCATTTGTTGTTGTGTGAGTTTTGTAAATTCTAGCTCAGTTTTTAAGACTGTTTTCTGCAAGAGAAGACATACCAACCATATTGCTGATGGATCCTATTTTTGGTGCTGGTTGAATGACAAATTTTGTCTTCTCCAAAGAGCTTTGGTATATTTTGCTTAAAAATGACAGCAGAAAAATGGGGTTTTTAATTACATGCTTGTTTCCAAACAAAAGACAAGGAATAATTTATTTAAGTAGTTACTTCTACTGCATGACCAATATTAAATACATGAAAAAAGTCAATTTTTTGCATGGTGGTATGTAACACATACCTTATGTAACACAGCAGAGTTAAAAGGCTGGATGAATTATATTTGATATATTGCACCATTTGGTTAAGTAAATTGGTATCAGTAAGGCTCCACTCACTTCACATTTGCATGAACATGGAGGATTTTTCTTGTTTGGGCAAGCTTGAAGCAAACAACGTCATGGTTGCCATTTTCATCTTCATTTTGAACATCTATATTCCCTGTTTCATGCTCACTTTTTGAAATCCCTTGGTTCCCTTCCAGCTCACAGATGGGCACAAAGCATCTCGGCTTTCCACCTCCTGCTGTACTATTGCTTAAGTACCTACCCTCATTGCATTCTAATTAACGAGGGTATCACTGACAGGGGCACAGATAGCAGAACTATCTGTGGACGTAAAGCAGTCTTTTGCAACAAACTGTGCATGTTAATTGATGTAAATAAGTTGTTGAATATTCTTAAAACTGTTGTGCTAGTGAAAAGCTTACTGCCTCTCTCCTGGTGGAGTTTATATGTGTCCATCAAATTGATCTAGGTAGCTGACACAATTCAAAGTGCCTTGGCAGACACAAAGTGAGTTAGGAAGCATTTACACATAGACCTCTTGGATGGCAGAACAAGAGAGGAGGAGGAACCAGTGGCAAAGGGATTAGTGGTAGTTTGAGGGTTACCACCTCCCAGCATCTCTGATGTGTTGAGTGCTCTAAAAATGAATTTCACAGGGCACTGAAGTGTTGTTGGGGGGAATTAGCAAACTGGTAGTAGTAGGACTGGGTTTACAGCCTTGGATCCACCGTGAGGCACAGTCTTGGCTGTGCTTTTTCAGCCATCTGTGCTCATTTATTAACCCCTGGGGAGGCTTGCAGCTCCTATAATTTGTTTTACCATTCATCATGAAAAAATTCCAATTATTAAAAGCTATAGGGAAAGACAGAATACAGACTCTTTATTGCTGTCAGTTTAAGATAATTTTCTATCATATTTCTGTATAAGTTATGGGAAAGATATGTTGTCTTTTTTTAAAATGTTATAGAATTGGAGAAAGTCAAGCCATTAATTTAAAACAGGGGCAGACAAAACATGTAGAGTGTGTATCTGAAGAAGCTGGAGGACTGCAAAAAATTTACCATTGGAAGATGTTTTTTCTTCCTCAGTCCATTCATATATTTTCTTTCTCTCCTTCTAATGGCTACGTATTTTCTCTCTTTCTCTCTTCCCCAGTCCCCTGGAGCCAGGTCTTCTTTCAGGCACAGTTTCTGTTTACAACCAGTTGCCATTAACACACCATAAGAACAAATATATAGGCTTTGCATGAAATCCACCCAGCTTCTGCAATGAAAACCTAGTTGAAAGTAGGTTTCCTGAAGGGGATCCTTGACCTGTCAAGGAAAAATCCTATTTAAACAATCCTATTTTCTCTGTCAAGATGATGCTCTTTTTCCCTTCTTCTCTCCCCAAGGGATTCCATACCATTTTTTTTTACTTCTGAGTTGTCTGAGTTTCATGAGCTTGACACAGCATTAAAAGCATTTGTGCTTTGTCTATAGCAATAAACATCAGCAGAGTTGCCACAAATGCTTCTGTGATAAATTGCTGTTAAATACAGCTGCACCTTTCTGGATGTGGGACGGAGGGTGGCCATGGCTCTTATCTGAGCCAAGGATAAGCCCACTTGCTTGTGCAGAAGCAAGATGAGGGACCAGATTTGCTCAGCTGTGTTTATCTTCCCACCCACACATGTGCCCATACAAGTATCCCACCAGCAAACGTCAAGCTAATCAAAACAACATAAAGCCTGCTGAATCCCAACCAGCTGCAACCAGGCTTGTCATGCCTCTGCCATTATTACTGTTGGTTCAATTTATAAAATTAGCCTCTGCTGATGGCCCTGATTGTAGATGCTTTTCCTTCAGCTTCTCTGCAGCTCCTGTGTCCAGGGGCCATCCTGCATGTGATAGCTCCGCAATCCCACCTCAGTGTCCTCTGCAGCCCCACCTGGGACACAGGGATCTGAAGGCAGTGGGTTCCCGTCATGCCTCCTGCCACTGGGGTCTGCTCTTTGAGCTGCAAATGAATTCAAGAACATCCCCAGAAACAAAAAAGTTTTTGAGCTGATCTAACGGCTCAAAAGAAAAACATAACCATGTGCTGCTGTGTGAGCTCACTGTGACTGCATTGGTCCCTTGACTAAAATTTCTGTGCCTTGCCTAACCAGTGCCTGTCTCCAGTTGGGGTGACAGAGGGGTTTTACCCATTTCTCACAGCCCTGCAGGACTTGGCAGTGGCTGTCGTGGGACCCTCCACCTGACTCATGGGCATCTCTCACGCAGAGTCATCCCAATGGGCTGCTGGTGGATTCTCCCACTGCTGGAAAAAAACCATAGTGTTGCTTGATACTCCTCTGTTGACTTTTGCTGCATTAATTAGACCTGTGGAGTTCAGAGGTAGAGTGAGTATTACTCACTCACACAGAAGACTGAGAGGTATGACTCTTCCTCTCACTGTGAGAAATTAAGAGCACAGTTTAGGGTTTTGAGTGCAGAGACCAACGCTGTGCATACTTCAAAAGCCATGCCAGCTTTTTGAAATGTGTCAATTAGTTCACAGAGGAAAAAAAGAGTAAAAAATGAAAAGTAAGGCATGCTGAAATGGGAACCAGGTGATACCCAAAGTGCCTAAACCAGAACCTGTGAATGTTCCTTCCTCAGGCAGGGCTGCTCTGAGCATCTTATGGTCTGTCTGTTGGTCTTACAGTGTGGGAAAGAAGGTGCTAGTCCTGCTCTTAGGTCTACCATACCCTGCAGTCCTTGCACCTGCTTTTGACAGAAGGGAGACTAATGTGAATGTGAGAAATCTCACCCTTTTGGTGATTCCAGGATGAAGGTGCTGATTCCTCATGCCATCTCTGCCACTACGACCAGGCAGTGAGATCCTGCTGCTTAGCTCTGCTGTATACATGGTGTTAGACTTGCCCACTCGGTCTGTGTAGGCTGGTCTGCAGGGCAATCCAGAGGGACCTGGACAGGCTTAGGAAGTGGGCCTGTGTGAACCTGATGAAGTTCAACAAGGCCAAGAGCAAGGTCCTGCACCTGAGTCGGGATAATCCCAAACACAAATACAGCCTGGGTGGAGAATGGACTGTGAACAGTCCTGGGGAGAAGGACTTGGGGGTGTTGGTGAGGGAGAAGCTCAACATGACCCAGCAAAGTGTGATTGCAGATCAGAAAGCCAGCTGTGTCCCAGGCTGCATCCAGAGCAGCGCGGCCAGCAGGGCAAGGGAGGGGATTCTGCCCCTCTGCTCTGCTCTGGTGAGACCCCACCTGCAGTGCTGCATCCAGCTCTGGGATTCCCAAAGTAAGAATGACAGGGACCTGTTTGAGCAGATCCTGAGGAGTCTGGGAAGATTATCTGAGGGCTGGAAGACAGAATGAGAGAGCCTGTATGGCCTGGGGGAAGAGAAAGCTCTGTAGAGAATTTATATTACCTTCCAGTATCTGAAGAGAGCCTGTAAGAAAGCTGAAGAGGGGCTTTTTACAAGGGCATGTAGCGATAGGTCAAAAGAGAATGGTTTTAAACTAAAAGAGGTAGGTTTATGTAAGATGTTAGGAGTAAATTCTTTACTGTGAGGGTGGTGAAGCCCAGGAACACGTTGCCCAGCGAAGCTGTCAGTGTCCATCCCTGGAACTGTTCAATACCAGGCTGGATGGGGCCCGCACAAACCATTTCATGATTCTTAGAGGAGAGGAGAAAGATGCGTAGTAGAAATAGAAGTTAATGTCTAGTACAGCTGCTGGCACATGTTGCAGCATTTACCCTCTCCTCCACATCTCTCCATAATCCTTTCCCACCCATTTCCCACTGCCAGACTCCTAGCTGGTATTGTGAACAGGCCTCAACCATTACCCTGCGAAGGTGACATGAAATTATGCCTAGTGCTTCCTTGTCCCCAAAGTCTTAGGCATTAAATGTCACTGAAGGAAAGCTCTTTGTACTGCCTTTATGCCCCATACTGTATAATATGTATAATATTATAATATTATATGATACTGTATAATCCAGTACAGCTCCAGCGTGTGGGGCTATTCTGATCCAGGGTCTGGCCTTATCACTTGTATAATCGGTACAAGAAGTGAGAGACTATAGTGAAGAATAATTTTCTTGACCCAGTTTTGTTTCATGCTGGTTTTATACTAGAATAAGGGTGCTTCCTCAGTGTTACTCTTAGTGCAAGGTTAATTGGTGTACACAAAGTGAGCATGATGATCATTCACTTAAAAGCACACATGGGAACTTGCTAATTTCCCTGAAGGTTTGGCCAGGTTTCATCTGTGTGCTCCTGGTTTTCATCTGATTTTTATTTCAGACACATATCTCAGAACTCTGTGGATGCTACCTAGACACCTGGTTTTAATGAAAACAACCATCTATACATCTCATTCAGGAGAGATCTGCTGGAAATTTTTTCTTCTCTTCCCACAATATTTTAAAAATCTTTACAAATATTCTTTTTAATACTGTTTTACAAATTTGTAATTATCATGTGAATGGATCTGTTGAAACTTTTCCTGTTTCCCTCTTCCTTTTCCATTTTACATGGGTGGTGTTAGGACTGTGTGGTGCTGGCCCTTCCAGCATGTCCCATCCTCTGAAGGTGCCCTATCTCTGCACTGTCCCATGGCTCTACTGAGGCTGGTGATGGGCTTCATCTCGAGCAGCTCTTTAGAAGGCTTAAATTGGCAGGTAGGGCAGGACCTCAAAACTGCTTTTGTGACCTGCCTCTGAGACACTTTTGAAGGTAAGTCCTCATCTGTCGCTGCACCAGGACTTATTCAAGTCACCATGTACTAAAACTGGTACTAAAAATCCCACTCTCATTGATGGGCTTGGATTGCTCTTTCATTTGTAGGTCTGGGTCCAGAGATGCAAACTGTCTCTTCCCTGCCACTGGTCCTGAGGTAGAGTTGGAACTACGCTGCCCTCTTGTCTGGTCTAGGTGATGTGGAGAGCAAGACCAAGACTCACTCAAGCCCTTTTGCTAATTGTGCAGTCTGCTGTCCTCAACAGAAGCCTCAGCCCCTGTTGCCTGCAGCAAGCTCTCTGGAGGCTGAAAATCAGCAGGGATTTTCTCTACAGGACAGAAGATGGTATCTCCCATTGTCCGTGGATCCAGTTAGTTGCTGAACTTCAAACCTGTATTTCAAAAATATGCTTCAATGCGCTTAGCTTATTTTTGTTCTTCTTCTGATCTTTTAAAAATACTTGTTCTTTAGCTATATATAGCAGAGCATAGTCTCCATAGTCAGATCAGACAAACTGAGGGGAAAGTTTGCTCTTGGGTTATTTATAGAGCTCTTAGCAGCACTGTCCCCTTGCCCTTTTTGTACTTTCAGCATGCTGGGCTGAAAACATGATCTTATCCTCTGGGTTTGCAGACTGGCCATTCGGAAGCCCTTTTTTAACAAGGTTTTTGTTACAAAAGGAAATCTGTATTTGCAGCTACAAATTTCTCAATTCCCTGTGTCTGGTTGAGTTGGTGTGATAAAAGCATACAGAGTTCAGGGGGCTTTTCATAAATCTTTTAGTAATTGCACATATTCTCCATCAACATCAATAGACTTCTGCTTCATGATCTCCTCTGAGCCACAGACCTGTTAGTATTGTCAAACAATCTGGGTCTGTAATCTTTTGGGTTGTGAAGTCAATGTGAGCTATCAATATACAATACATTTATAAAACATGGCTACAGGAGTTTTGATCATTCATCCAAACCATGTATTTTCATTAAAGGTTAATGCTAACATAGATATTTTGTAATTGATTAAAATGAATAGTTTTTTTTTCATAAAAATATCCATATACTACAAATAGTCTATAATTTTCCCATGGTTCTTGCCAAATGGCCAAAATTTGAAATATTTCCTTCTTGTCTGCTAGCCTTCCCATTTTTTCTCAATTTCTACAGCATGCAACCTCAATACTTACCACTAACAATATTCTAGGCCCTTAAAATAACAAAGATCAATGGACATAGCATGACATCAATTTTTGTATCAAATTAAAAGACCTTAGGTGCACTGAACTTCATTCTGTCATTCACACTGTATTTTATTCAAAGAGAAATGTAAAAATTTTCATTTACATGAGAAGGCCACCAATATGTGGGAGAAAAAGCCTTGCAGGGAAATCTGGTTGCTCCAAGTGTTAGGTCAAACTTGATAACTTTTATACAAGCCCTTTATTAAAAAGAGTTTAGTAATCTGTTGTGAAAGGGAGTGTAGGCTCATTGCATACACAAGGCTGATGCATCCTTTTCCCAAACATTGGCTCAACAGTGGTATCACGTATTGTTAGAAGTATCATGCACCCTTGAATAATTTTCTCAGAAAATTTAAAATAAATGTTAAATACAATCAGCAGGTAAAGCAAACAAACCTGTTGGACAAAAAATAGCTTCCAAAACCTTTTATCCAGACACAATTCAATCTTCTTAGACAGGATAGTGCAGAGCTGTCCACAAAACTGGTATCTGCCCTAGGAACTGGAGGAGTCATCAACACTCTTGGCAACTGCAAAATGTAACTACTTGCATATCAACAGCATTCTGCAAAATTAATACACCACATTAATTCTTGGCGTGACTCCAACTGAAATCAATGATGTAATACCACTGATGAATATTGACAAAATTGTGTTAATAATTACTAAGTAGCAGAATAGTGAAAATCACTTTTCACAGCAGGAAAATCCAATCAGGGTAACATGGCTAAAAATTGTTGCTGAAGGAGGTGGGATTTGTGGAAAGGTGGAAAGAATGGACACAAGAGAAGGAGCAAAAAAATTTTATTGTTTTGCATTGAGAGAATGGTGTTCAAGCATGTTCCATTTCTTCTAGGGTGTTCTGTAGGGTTAGTGTAAAGAAAAGGCACCCAGCAAGCTTTTTAAGACGGATTTCCCTTCCTGACTGCCAGATATAAATTTTCCCCTCTTCAAAACCTGGTACTGTAGGCAGTGCATCTGGAGAAGCATGTGTCTGTCAGAAATACATGGGATCATTCTTCCCTAATACATGTTCAGAGCTAAGCCCACTGGGCTTATACTACTCTTTGGTGTCTGTGGTGCTGGGGTTCTCTGAGGGCCCTAGGACCTCTCTTGGGCAATTACTTCTTGCAGGGATTAATTAATTCAGCCTCTCGGGTACCTGGATTTACATCATGGTGGTCCCTGGCAGGCTGCCAGGTAACCTTCCCCTCACCCTTATCTTTCTGCAATGTATCTCCTGCATGCAGCCTCCTCCAGGTGGTCATAACAAGGGTGTATTTCTCCTTGTTATGTCCTCCACCTTCTCCCTGAGGGGACAGGCCACTATTGGGAAATTAGAATAAAATTCCCTGCAGTATCAAGAGGCTGGTTGACAGGAAATGAAAGCAAAAATTGTTTTTTTAGTGAGAGATGAAGTCAGGTGTTATTTACAGTACTTAAAACAGGTAAAATAAAGTGTAAATTGTAAATTTTATCTAAGCGTAGATAACAAATATCTTCAGCCTTCCTTAATACTTTCCTAAGAGACACTTTAGAGGTCTCTCAGCTCCTGCAGCCAGGATCCAGGCTTGCCCACTGTGGTGCTCCTTTTCTGCCTTCAGAGCAGTCCTGGAAAGCTGTCACCAGGGATGGAGGGAAAGAGCCTCCTCCAGCTCCTCCTTTCCTCCCCTTGGCCTCCACCTGCTGCTGAAGCACACCCAAGGAGCAGGTGACCTCTCTGTACAGTCATCATCTCCATGATTATCATTCAGAGGGCTTTCTGGTTTCTTCTGCACCACTCATCTGGTTCCTGTTTCCTCCCAGGAAGTTTCCATGTGCAGCTCCAGCTGCTCCTCCCCGTCCAGACAAGGCATCTGCTGAAGCTCACAGGTGCTATGATGTCTGTGTCCTTGGGAAGCCCACACATGTCACCTCAATGGCACAGGTGGTGGGCTGCACACAAGGGTGCCTAATCTATCTGCATCTCTACTCCACCTACACATTCCCAAAGAATTTTCTGTCACAGAAACCTGCAGGATTTAAAGCTGAGTAAATGTGATCTTTCAGAATGATTTTCTGTTATTACATTTTGGGTTCTTAGACATGGTCACATTATGTTTAAATCAAGCTGGCACAGATGAGGGAACTAAGTAATTATTCATCATTCTGCCAGCAGTGGCTTTCTCTACTACACACAAAATGCTTCTTTATAGAAGATTAAAGCACATTGTTGCTGGTTAGGAAACCCTTTCCTATTCACTGCAAGTCATTGCCAAATCTTGAAATAGTTGTATTTGTAGAGACTTGAAAAGTCTAATTTCAGTACAATAAGCAGAGCCATACTTCTCATCAGCATGCCAGAACAACATGCTTTATTTTATGGAGCGTAGCAAAAGTCAACAGGTTTAGAAAATTGCTCCTTTGTTGTTGCTCTTCTGTTGCAGAGACATGGCAATAGCTCACAAGTTAGATAATGAGTTACATATTGCTCTTTGATAGTGCCTTTAGCAAATTTTATAGAAAATGATCAGATTTACAGTGGGTCAGTGCAAAACTGTGACCAGAATTCCTATGTTCTCTCCCTGGGTCAGTTTCTTTTTCTTACTTTACCTAATTTTTACCTTGTATCTGTAAGTATTGAAAACTGCATTGTATTGCTTGGTTGGGGATCATTGGTCAGGCACAATAGATGCTCTGGACATCTGGACAGTAAACTCCCCCTGTTCTGAGGGAATGCATTGACAAATGGCAAAGACTCCAGCATTTCCAGTTCAACTTTTTCTTCCTGGTGCTAGGAAAAAATACAGATACCTACAGAGCAATGCCTACAATTTTCTGGACCAGCTTGAGAAGCGGGCACATGGGAACCTCATGCAATTTAATGAGACCAAGTGCAAAGTGCTGTGCCTGGGTTGGGTCAGTAGCTGGTATCAACACAGGCTGGGGATGAACAGATCGAGGGCAGCCTTACTGAGAAGGACTTTGGGGTGCTGGAGGGTGAGAGGCTGGACATGACCCAGCCATGAGCACTCACAGCCCAGAGAGCCAAACGTGTCCCAGGCTGCATCCAGAGCAGTGTGGCCAGCAGGGGAGGGAGGGGATTCTGCCCCTCTGCTCTGCTCTGGTGAGACCTCACCTGGAGCACTGCATCCAGCTCTGGGGTCCCCATGACAAGGAGGGACAATGACCTAGTGGAGTGAGCCCAGATGAACACCACCAAGACAGAGGTATGGAATACATTTCCTATGAGGAAATGCTGAGAGAGTTGAGTTTGTATAGCCAGGAAAAGAGAAGGCTTTCAGGTGACATAACTGTGGCCTTTCAGTACCTGAAGGGAATCAATAAGGCAGATGGTGAGAGACTCTTCACAAGAGCATGTAGTGACAGGACAAGGGGAAATGGCTTCAAAATGAAAGAGAGTAGGTTTAGATTAGGTATTAGGAAAAAAATTCTTTACTGCAAGGGTGTGAAACACTGGAACAGGTTTCCCAGAAAACCTGCAGATGCCCCATCCCTAGAAGTGTTTAAGGCCAGGTTAGAAGGAGCTCTGATCAGCTGATCCAGTGGAAGATATCCCAGCCCACAGCAGAGGGTTGGAACTAGATGATCTTTAAGGTCTCTTCCACCCCTGGTCATTCTATGATCCTATGAATCTGTGATACAATGAATATTTAAGTTGTAAGGAAACTGGACTGTTTTCAGGCTCTTTACTTGTCTAGGAGTAACACAGTTTCATGCTTGTTTGTCACTGGGGCTTGTAGGTGTCCACAAGAAACCGAACAAAATTTATGTGAACAGCTGCTTGAGAGACTAGCTGGTGCTAACTGGCATTAGTTACTCATTTTCACAATGCAAATGCACACTTCAAAAGGAACACCTTTTAAAATCATTTTTGAGCAGTTAGGACTCAGAGATGGAGAAACATAGTGGTTTGTCCAGCAAGAAGATTGATACTGATGCAAGTGAAGGCCAATAAACCACTTCTGAGAGGGATTTAAAAATTTGTATTCTAAATTTGCCTTCTTTTCCCAGTGTTCTTCTGTCACATACTTTTTATTTTAATTAATATTGGATAATGCAGAAACAAGCTGTGTTGCTGTGTGTAGCTTCTTGCGTTCGTATGGCACGCAGCAACCTTCCCGAGAGTGCTGCTGAGCCATCCTAGGGAGAGCGGCTGTTCCGCTCCCCCGCAGCCTTTCAGGCAGCCCGAGCTATCTCAGTTAGTTGTTGGCCCACAATAATAAGGTGGCGGTAAAGGAGGCGAGAAGGCTCTCTTGCATGGAGACTGCAGAAGGTCTTTATTCCATGCTAACTCCCAAAAGTCTAGGACCAGCACATGTGAAGGGGGTACCGCCTCATGCTAAGCCTCGGCAAGAAAAAACCCACCTCTAAGAAGAGAAGATGCAAGTATAGTACCCCCTTTTGGGAGATGTTTTTCTTTAAAATTAGCTGTGTGTGGGCTGTTCTTGCGCACGAGGGATAAAAGGAATTAACCTTTGTTTTGTTTCACTTAGTTGGACGCTAGTGACCACCTCCACCACCTCTTTCCCTCTCCCCTCTTCCCCGGTTTTGTTCCTTTGTTACCCTGACCACATGGCAGCAGCCATTTTGTGGAATTGCAACCCCCCTGTCTCTTCCCCTTCCCTGTCTCCCTTATCCCCCTTATCCT
>VXAZ01002741.1:974-18450 GCA_013399875.1 Gymnorhina tibicen | reverse complement strand
CCCGGGACAGGGATCCCAGCTGCTACACTTCACTATCCTCTAGTTTCATATTGTGGGCCGCTGTATCCCAGCATCAGAACACCAGCCAGGTCACAATGTACTCACCTGGATAGCTGTTGAAATCTTTTTGCATATCTCACAGCTCACCCTGGGATAGGGATCAGGTGATTATCTCTGGTCCTGCCTCTTCCTCCTCTTCTGAGGGCCCTGCTTCCTCTTCATCCCTCACTAAGCACTGATCCCTCACTGATTTTATCTCGGATTTCTTCTTCTGTATAGGGATGACTGCTACTGGCATGGGTTGTTCCTCTGGCTCAGCTGCAGTTTGAGTGGCCACGGTGCCTGTTGGTCTCCTTTCCTCCTCCTCCCCTGAAGGTGCTGTCTAGTAACGAGCAGTGTCCAATAAATAGTAGCCCGGGCCCAACACATTGCACAACTTTGCATCTCTCTGGAACTGTCACAGCATTCTCCTTGCAAATATTCTGTCACTTTATCAGGGTCCTGTAGTTGTTCAGGGGTGAACTTCCAAACCACTGGAGCAGAATAGTCCTTCAAAAGCTGGCCCATTTTCCCCCACATTCCATGCCACTCATGACTACCCACCCTTGGGGCAGATATCTGAATGACCTCCCTAGAAATCTCTTTCTTGACTCTTAACATGGTGTAGACCATACTAAGGAGACGTGGCAAACTTAGCAACAAGAACATGCTTTCTTTAACATCCAAAGGGAATTCAGAATTCTCAAAAGCTGTTGTAACAAGCCTGAAGAAGAGGGGGTGAAAAGCTGGGGAAAATCATCCTCCCCTGTTCCCCTCACAGGCTGGGTGTGATTATTAATGAATTCACAGAAGTAGTGCCCAAGGCAAGGACAGAAGAACAACACTGAATACACATCCCAAATGACCCTCACTGCCCTTGATGTTATCATGTCATAAGTTACTATCACACAGTACAGCAACAAAGCCATCCTGATCTCTGCTCTGAAAAAGAGCACTGCGATAGGCACATAGTGCATATACGGGAATATATACAGGGTTAGGTACCACAACCATGTGAACAGAGAAGACATTGTGACCACTGGCTCTATACCTAATACAGCAAATGCTTATATCCAATTTTTTTCCAACCTGGTCTGGTCAGATCTATTGTTATCTCAACACTTTGAGCCCCACTTGAGCGCTGAAGAAAGCTATCATGGCTTAGGAATAGTATTCCCCAATTTAGTGTTCCCACTGAAACACTCCAAACCATGCGCTGCTTGCTCATTCCCCCTCCCCCTCCTCCTGCAGTGAGAGAGAGGAGGATTGGAGGCACAAAAGGTAAAGATCATGGGTGGAGATAAGAACAATTTACTGGAAACAGCAATGAAGTAAGAAATGAACAGTAACAACAACAATATTAATAACAGACTATACAACAGAGGCGAACAATTCACATGCGAGTGCTCATCATACAGAACCTGGCACTACCCTGACTGCTCACCCTGCCACCAGCCTGACTGGAAGGGACCCATCCCCCTCTGCCCCCTGCATATGGCATGAGGTGGTATAGAATAACCCCAGGTTCCTGGCCATGCCCCTCCAAGCTGAACTTTCAAGAATCAAGAGTAATTACACTGGAGAATTTCTTTGAGAAGTTGATGGATTTTCAGTACTTTGGCTCTTCAAAAACGTCTTTGGATTTTTTAATAGATGTGCTTGAACTCAGGTTCTGTGAGAAAGTCTGCAAGCTGTGGGTGTCATTGGTTAAAATGGATTGAGCTGAGGGTCTTTTCTGAGTTTAGACTGTGAACCTGTTACCAGATGATAAATTGTCTACACCTGGTGAGCTAACACAATGCTTGTTCTACCAAAACCACTGGCCTATGGAACTGCACAATGCTCATTGTGCAAGAAGGAAAACTGGAAGTTCACCAGCCCCAGTGCCCTGCCAACCTGAGTATGTCAGCTGTAACATTGGGGTCTACAACCACTACTCTTGAAACTCTATTTCTCTTTTTTTTTTTGTGTAAATTGTATGCTCAGTCATTCTTATCTCATCTAGTGGCTGCCACATCTGCAGGATAAGCTGTGGAAAAAAACTGAAAGACAAAGCTCAGCAAGAAGTGTCCATATTGGCAATAGCTCACCAGAAAGTCTGCAACCTTAGGAGCAGGAACACTGAGGAAACTTGGTGTATTGCCCTGAAAGAGGCATGAAACAAAGGATGGAACAGCATGGAGGTGTTGTGCTCATGCTCTGTTTAAAACAGTGCAGCTAATGGGAACTAAGCTAAATGAATGGCCCAAACAAATTGCATATTACTTTTCACGACCCTGCATATGCCAACAAAGTAAAACCTGTACATGCTTTACATGTATGACTAAAGTAATTCAAACTCCACCTGATTGTGAAATGACATCAACCAAAACTATCTTTTCCCCATCCTTAAGGAAAACAATATAAATATAACTTAAGAGGGGAGGAGGTCTGAGGAGACTCCACCTTTGTCCTGGGACAGTCAACATGCTGTATCCATCTCCTCCCCCATAGGGATGCTTATTGGGTAAGCTTTATTCCATGGTAATGCTATTGCCTATGCTTTCTGATACCAGTGCATTTATCAGTGGCAATTTCTGAACCTTATTCTGTCACAACAATCAATAAATTGCACTATTTGTGAATTTGGAATCTTATTGAATGCACCCAGACTTAGAGTGTAAACCACACCATTTGTGAATCTGTGATTATGAAAGTTATAACAACCAGACTTATAGTGTCAAATTGCTTACTCTAAAATTTTATCTGTGAATCTGTATTGTGACTCTGACAGACAGATATCTTGACTAAGAAGGGGAAGATCTAGATGCCCTCAGGCATGCTATGTCTGCAGATAACCTGGAAAGCAAGGGAGTCTCCCTTTCCTAAATTTTTACATGGCATAAGCCAGTTGTAGTTCCTTGGTATTTTTTTTTGCTATCCTCTTATTTTTTAAATCAAAGTCTCCTGGATCATGTTTGTTTTCTGTTTAAAGTAGAATTAATAAGAAGAATTTAAAAATTAACTGGTTAAGTAGTTCTGGCTTCTCACAGCAGCAACATATTAGAAGTTGACATCTTTTGCAAAATATTCAGTACTTCCTTGTTCTATATAAATCATATGGTATGTTTTATTGTCCAGTATACTGCATTGCTTAAGGGCTTAATACTGCACCTGTTCATAAGAAAAAAACCCCTAGCTATTCTGTAGTTATTTTTATTGGTTATTGTGTGGAGACTGTTGTTTTTCAGCACTTCCTTTATTACTTTTTTAATGCGGTATGTCTTTGACTTCAAAGTTCTCTTATTTTACAATATTATATTGGGTTTACATGGCAAGATTTTGGCAGCTGAGGGCTGCAGGGGTGGCTTATAGAATCATAGAATGTTAAGGGTTGGAAGGGACCTTAAAGATCATCTAGTCCCAACCTCCCCAGGCAGTGGCAGGGACACCTTCCACTAGACCAGGTTTCTCAGGGCCCCATGCAACCTGGCCGTCAACACTGCCAGGGTTGGGGCATCCACAACTTCTCTGGGCAACCTCTTCCAGTGTCTCACCACCCTCACAGTAAAGAATTTCTTCCTAATATCTAACCTAAATTTCCCCTCCTTCAATTTGTACCCATTACTCCTTGTCCTATCACTACAGTTCCTGATGAAGAGTCCCTCTCCAGCTTCCCTGTAGGCTCCTTCAGATACTGGAAGGCTTCTGTGAGAAGAAACTAGATGTCCCCATATCAGACAGAGCAAATTTCAGCCAGCTCCAAGACAGACTTAACACAGGCCCAAGCTGAGACAATCAGCAATGTTGGTAGCACCTCTGTGATAACATATTGAAGAAAAGGGTAAAAACTGCTGTGCAGCAGCAGCTGGGAGAGAGGAGTGAGAAAATGTGAAAGAAACAACTCTGCAGACACCAAGGTCAGTGAAAAGAGAGGAGGAGCAGGTGCTCCAGGTGCCAGAGTAGAGATTCCCCTGCAGCCCGTGGTAAAACCCACGATGACACAGGTTGTCCCCCTGCAGCCCATGGAGTGTGCAGATATCCACTCTGCAGCCTGTGAAGAACCCCATGACAGAGCAGGGAGATGTGCCTGAAGGAAGACTTGTGACCCTGTGGAGAGCTTGCGCTGGAGCAGGCTCCTGGCAGAAACTATGGCCCATGGAGAGGAGCCCATGCCAGAGCACATTTTCTGGCAGGACCTGTGGCCCCATCGGGGACCTGTGCNGGCAGGACCTGTGGCCCCATAGGGGACCTGTGCTGGAGCAGTCTGTTCCTGAAGGACTGTACCCCATGGAAAGGACCCAAGCTGGAGCAGTTTGTGAAGAATTGCATCCTGTGAGAATGACCCACATTGGAGAAGTTCGTGAAGGACTGTCTCCTGTGGGAGGGACCCCACACTGGAGCAGGGGAAGAGTGTGAGGAGGAAGGAGCAGCAGAGACAAAGCGTTATGTACTGACCACAACCTGCATTCCTCATCCCCCTGTGCCCCTTGAGGGAGGAGCTAGAAGAGTAGGGAGGAAAGTTGACCCTGGGAAGAAGGGAGGGGTGTGGGGAAGCAGTTTTTAGAATTGCCCTTACTTCTCATTATCCTGCTCTGATTTGATTTATAAATCAAAATGGTTATAAATTAAAATAATTTCCCCCAGTCAAGTCTGTTTTGCCCATGATGGTAATTCCTGAGTGAGCTCCCTGTCCTTATCTTAACCCACAAGCCTTTTCTTGTATTTTCTCCCCCCATCTAGTTGAGGAGTGGGAGTGATAGAACAGCTTGGTGGGCACCTGGTGGCCAGCCAAGGTCAACCCACCACACCTATCCATTCACCTTCTTTTATAAAAGCTAGGTGAAGAAGGAGGATGGGGGCGACATTTGGAGTTATGGTATTTGTCTTCTCAAGTAAATGTTACACTTGATGAAGCCCTGCTTTCCTGGATATGGTTAACCATGTGCCTGCTGATGGAAAGTAGTGAATGAATTCCTCAATTTGCTTCGCTTGGGCATGAAGTTTTTGCTTTACCTACTAAGCTGTCTTTATCTCATTCTATGTGTTTTCTCACTTTAACTCTTTCAGTTCTCTCCCCCATCCTACTGTGGGGAGAGTGAGCATGTGGCTTGTGTGGAGCTTAGCTGCCTACTGGGTTTAAACCACAATATTTGTGGCCTACAGAATTGTAACATATACCTTATACATACTTTTATTTTCTTACGCCTAATTTAAAAATAAAAAGGTGTTAAATTTAGTTCTTGCTCCATATGAATGTTACCTCATGCAATACAACAATTTAAAATTTTCTCTATTTGCTTTTTTGTGTCTTAGAATAGCCTGGCATCTGTCTCAAGGAATAGCAGTTGGCAAAGAATGTTTACAATTCCTTGGTACCTCTCATGAGCTTTATCTCTAGTTTTAGTCTTGCTGTGACTTTTTTTCCCTCTTTTCCTTCTCTACAAACATGGTATCCATCTGTATCTGTGACTATTCCAGGGGACCTTCAAGAGCATAGTGAAATGACATTTTTTAAGACCCTTCAGCTTACAAAATTTCCATATGGTTACAAACAACCATGTAGAAAATGGAGTGGGTAAATCTGGGTGCAAGTTGGTGGGAGACAACTCACCACCGTGTTTGTAATCTGGGGTTGGCAGTGCATACAGCAAGATCACCAGCTTGCACTAGAAGTCTCTTAGCTGCATAGAGGTTAAAGTCCATAGGCTAACTGCCCCTGCTCTAGACAGTGTACTGTGACAACTTTGTAGATACTCTTACATAGCTCAGTTTAAACCTGACTTTTCCCTTTCAACTAATTTTTTTATTGCATATTTGAAATAAATATTTCCAAAAACCTTTGCTCTATAAGTACATAACTTCGACAGCATGTTTTTGTAACAGCAAAAGAAAATGGAATTTCCAAGTATAAGTAATATATGTATGCGAGTAGCACAGGGACAAGTTTTAGCCACGATAAGAAGTGACAAGTGCCCCACCCCCAGCTTCTGGTAAAATAACTGCCCCTGCAGACAGCCAGTTGTACCATTTGCTCCGGATGTCATGCCCCTCTTTTGGTCACGTGGTCCGTTGTGATTGGCTGGAAGCATCCATTACCCCACGGTCTGCAAGCGTAGGGGAAGGGGGTTTATTTTCATCCTTAGCTTCAGCGAGCGTAATAGACTGCACCGTACTCAGAGCCTTGTTGTCTTTCCTCGCTGTGTGTTGGAGTTCCGCCGCACTGGACCGCAGGCAGGAGGTGGGAGTTGTGTCGGTTCGCTGGGCCGTCGAAGTTGCAGTTCGGGCTCCGTGGCGGGCCCTGCTTGTGCCTGCTGGAGTGCGGGGAGGCCCTCCCCTGCCTGGGGAGGGGCCGTGGGAAACCGGGCAGACTTTAGCGCACCGTGCGCCTAGCCATGACACTACAGAGGCCGGCAAAGGGCTGGTGGGAGAGATGCTGTGCGATGGGAACGAAGGGTGGTGGGCGGTGTTGTGGAGTGGTGGCAGCGGGGCGACCGGTATTGTTCGCGAAGGTCGTGTGAAGGCTCTGTTCCCCATGGGCCCCTCTGGAGTGGTATGATTAAATAACTTAGATGTGCCGCTCGGAGTGTGTGAGTGTGTGGGTGCGGCCTTGGCCTTAACTGCAGCTTTCCTATCGCGTCAGAATGCTGAGTGCAGGGAACTAGGGATCCGGTTAGCGCAGTGTTACGATTCCGCGTGCGGAGGCGGTAGAGGTGGGGTATGATCGCGCTTGGCGCTTCAGTAGGAGCCGGTAACGCAGCTGCCCGCTCTTAATGCATCTGAGTTCCACGGCAGGGCTGGCAGCTTCTGCCAGCTGCTCCCTGTCTTTAAAGTCGCTTCTCGAGTAGACCTCAGTCGTTCCGTGGTTGCGCCGTGAGACCAGGCAGTAGCGGACAAGAGGTGCCTGTAATACGGTTATGTGGGGCAGAGGGTGTAGGGTAGGTAGCAAACATTATTCATATGGCTGAGCAGCCGTCCTCTCATAGCTGCATGGTGCTTCTCGAGCCTTTGCCAGCACCCGGTGCTGTTATGTAGACAGAATTTTCCCCTGCAGCACAGAGATCCTGATATATGTTTTCACTTTCCTTTTCTCTGAGTTCCTATCTCTGTACTAACTACTGTAGTGTCGTCAGCAAGGCAGGAATGAATTTGTGCAAGTCTTTTCTTGCCACAGAGGTCTGCAGGCCTGTTTTGCCCTGTGTTTTCTCTCTCAGACCCACATTTTCTTCTCCTATAAATGCTTTACAATATAATGGAAATAAGAATTATGCTATGAAGAGCAGAGCAGTTAAACTATTCTGGCAAATTCAAGAGGAAAACAAGGTATTAATTCTGATACCTTTGTGCACAAATCTTGGGAATTTTAATGTAAATCCTTAAGCTTGTAGTTAGATTGAGCAAGTGTATTTTTTTGCACCAAGTATCGTTAACAGTCTAAACTGGTAGGAAGCCAGAATTAACATGTATTAACATCTTTGTCTGTTCATAACTGCTTAATTCTTTGAAGTTGCAACTTACAACCAACAGCTGTCCCAATTATACCATTCTTAATTCTTGTACAAGTGCTAAACCTGACTATAACCTTCCTATTCAGTCTAACAGTAACAAAGTATACTAGTGCCCAGCTTTCAGCTTTCTATGGGTGATTTTATATTGCACTGTAGTAAAAGGTGGTGGTCTTTGGTGGCTTGGGTTTTTTTTTGGTGGGGGAGTGTTGTTAGTTTGGTTTTTGTCTTATTTTTTTGTTTTGGTTTTTGGCGAAAGGTAAATGGAGGGTCAAAGCTCTCTTTAAATATTAGTTTTATCATCCATGATAGAGATTGTGTTTGTATGCTCTAATGTACATCAAAATGTTAGTTTATAGAATATGAAGCTTGCTAAGTGGTTTTGGTTTACTGGCAGATTTCTTTTGCCTATTAAGGTATTGGGGAGAGGGTGTCTGAACAGTTAAAGTACTGATGTTTCAAGTTTCCTACAGCTATGTAAGAAAATAGTCTCAGGTCTTAATTTTTCTTATCTAGTTATTATTTATATGCAATTTTATGTAGGGTTTTTATCTAAGTGAGAGTGCATGTGTACCTATTGCACAGAAAATAGCAAATAATGTATATTAGACATTTTCTGTGAACATGGCTTGGCTCGTTATTGTGTCTGTTTAGGGTGGTGCTGTACATCACTATACATACGTGCTTGCATAGCTGCATGTAGAAATGAATTGATGTCAGAAGACTGCCATTAAGCAGATCTCGGTAGGAATGGTGGAGAAGGTCAGTGATGAGAAAAGGACTTGCTTCTATCAGTAGTTGGCTGCCTTCTGACATAGCTCTGAATACAATAGAATTCCTTGAAACATTCCCATAAGGAGGCACAGAAATAGAGATGTGCAGCACTGATTTTTCCCCCCCTTCCTTTTCCCCTGTTTCCCATATTGAAAGCTTATCTTTCTACCATCCATCTTAATGTTACTGCTGGTGGCATATTTAGAAACATATTCTGGTTTATGTGGTGTGTTGGTGTTTTGGGGTGGTTTTTTTTGTTTTGTTGTTTTTGAGAGAGTGGTTATCAGGATGGAGGAGGGGGTGGTACTTGCAGTGACTGAAATTTAAGAAAGTGGACAGCCATATCCTGCCTGTCTTGCCATCAGGCTTGCATAATCAGATGCAAATGCACTATATTATAGTAAAGTCAGATGAACTGTTTGACCGGTAATTGGGAGTGTTCGAGGTCAGGTTAGATGGGGCTTTGAGCAACCTGATCTAGTGAAAGATGTTTCTGACCGTGGCAGTTGAGGTGGACTAGATCTTTGAAGGTCCCTTCCAATCCAAATGACTTATTCTGGTTTCTCTTGGCACTACTTATAAGTGTAAATCATATTTATTATATTTGAGTGAGCTGTTGGACTTCTATTATTGTTGGTTCCATACTGGCACTGCATGTAAATGAACGCTAATTTTTAGGTAGAATTTTAGTATGGGGAGGGGCATTTGAGAGAGGTAGAGAATAAAACTTGAAAGGTCATTTTACTACATAGTTTTAATAAGCTTGAGCAAGTGACCTTCTGAAGTGTAAATGATGTAAGTGAAATGAGATGTACCTTGCCAAGAAACAGTACATGTTGCAGATTATATCACTGTATTGGATTTGCATGGCAAGGTTTTGGTAGTGGAGGGGCTACAGGGGTGGCTTCTGTGAGAAGATGCCAGAAGCTGCTCTGATGTCCAATAGAGCTGGTGCCAGTCAGCTCTAAGGTGAACCCGCTGCTGGCCAAAACTGAGTCAATGAGCAATGTTGGTAGTGCCTCTGTGATAACATATTTAAGGGGGGGGGGAAAAGCTGTGCAACAGCAGCCGGAAGAGAGGAGTGAGAAAATGTGAGAGAAACAACTCTGCAGGTGCCAAGGTCAGTGAAGAAGGAGGAGGGGGTGCTCCAGGTGCTGGAGCAGATTCCCCTGCAGCCTTTGTTGAAGACCATGTTGAGGTAGGCTGTCCACCTGCAGCCCATGGAGGTCCACCATGGAGCATGTGGATGTGGCCAAAGGAGACTCTCTGAAGTGCCTGCGCTGGAGCAGGTTCCTGGCAGGACTTGTAACCTTGTGGAAAGGACCCATGCTGGAGCAGTTCATGGAGGACTGTCTCCTATGGGTGGGACCCCAGGCTGGGGCAGGGGAAGAGTGTGCAGAGGAAGGAGCAACAAAGACAATATGTGATGAATTGACTGCAAATCCCATTCCCTGTTCCCCTGTGCTGCTTGGTGGGAAGAGGTAGAGAAGCTGGGAATAAATTTGAGCCCAGAAAGAAGAGAGGGGTGGGGGGGGAAGGTATTTTGAGACTTGTTTTTATTTGTCATTATCCTACTTGGATGTTTGATTGGCAATAAATTCATTTAATTTCCCCAAGTCTGTTTTGCCTGTGTGCTTGCTGAGTCATCTCCCTTATCTCAACCCACAGGCCTTTCATCATATTTTCTTCCCTCTGTCCAGTTAAGGAGGGGATGTTATAGAGCAGCTCTGTGGGCACCTGTTGTCCAGCCAAGGTAAATCCACCACAGTTCCATTAAGACAAAGAACAAGTGCTTCAGTTGGGGGACACACAAACCCACTCAAAAAACCCTCCCCAAAATAAACTGTTTTGATTAAACATATTTTTTTGTTAACTTCAAGAGTAGGTCCTGTTTTAAAGTAGTGTGTCTTTGAATAGCTGTCCTTAGAAAAAGGCTGAGTATAATATAGCTTTTGTTTAATCTTTGCAGGTCTGTATTTGTAGGCATGACAGCATAATTTGCTACCAGACATGTTTCTTGTCCAACAGGAAAGCAGTAAAGACTTTATTGCTATTAGCATTTATTTTTTTAAAGAAAAAGCAGGCATACTTATACGGTTACAATCTTAGGCTATCAGCGTATCTTGCATAAGTCACTACTTGGCTAAGTTGCTATTGGCTCACCCTTTCTTCATTTTGATTTAAAGGTATAGACTCCCAAGAAATCATGGTGCATGCTTGGAGAGTAGTGGTCTTTCTGTGGGCAGGGGGCATCTAAGGTAAGGGTGTGGTTTTTACCATTATAATGATATTCTAATGGGCAAAGTTCACGGCTAGGGCAAGTTCTCACCACAGAACTGGGGGAGGTTTGGCTCAGCTTGCAATATCCTGGGTAAAAGAAGGTGTTATCTCTGTTTTTCCCCTTCAAAAACAGATTTCTGTCTTAATTAACAATTTACTACATTACTGTAGTTAACGGTTATTGCTTCCATTGTTTAACCACTTTGTTCTTTATCTTGTTATTTGGAACTTTGCTCCTAGTATTCATCAATACCCACATATTCTCAGAACTTCCTCTGATTGGCAGCATATAAAAAAAAAATATATATAGTAGATGGAATATTTGCACACTCATATATTTTCTATATTTATATGTAGTTGCACTATCTTAATATACTTATATCTAAATATGTATATATACAATTATAAAGATATAGAAATTATATCTGTAAAAGTATAGGTATAAAATGTCTAAAATTCTTAAATAAGAGCTAATGACATGAGTAATTCAAGTTTGAATGTGAATAGAAAGTAAATAAACACAGGTAAAAGACAGGTTTGGGGTCCCCCACTTTAAAAGGCTACAGAACAACCCCTAACATGTCTGGAGTAGAGACTTCATGAGGGTGGAAGGTTACCAAAAAGATGGAGGCAGCATGAACAAGTCTGGATGTGCTCAAGGCCTACAAACCCCTCCTAGGAGGCCCATCAAGGGACCCTCTGGGAGAACCCTGTTGTGTGCAAAGAAGAGACCAATCCTTTGAGCTGAACTGAGAGGCCTCTGCATCTGGGCTCAGCCCAACAGGATGATTATGCAGTGTTACTGGACCAAACTTTAGGCTTTGTGTGGTCCTGTAAGGCACAGGCATTGTTCATTGAAATAGCTAGCCAGAACAAAATGTGAACTTTAGAGGAACATGTGCATGGGGACAGTAAGGAAAAGAGCATAAAGGATTCATTAAAAAGACCATGGGAACCAGAAGAACTGAATAGAGAAGTACTGGTTATGGTTTCTGAGTGATAAAAAGTTTGATTTCTGAGATCCTCTCTCAGCTCCTTTAGTGGTTAAAGGCTCTGTTTGTGATCAATCTCTGTTTTGTTTTTAGGAGAATAACACATTGCTTAAAATGGACATAAATGGAAACTCCAGAACTACCATATCTACTCTCCCTGTACCTCTTGCAGAGGTCAGTTCTGCAGGCAAAACAGAAGCAGAGAAACCACGATGCTCCAGCACCCCCTGCTCACCAATGCGACAGACAATTTCAGGCTATCAGATCCTTCGTATGGATTCTAACTACCTGGTTGGATTCACAACTGGAGAGGAGCTGCTAAAATTAGCTCAAAAGTATACAGGAAATGAAGATAATAAAGGGAAATCTGGGCCTAGCTTGCACTCTAAACAGCTTGATTTAGGACTCGCGTGTTCTTCCCGTTTGTACAAAACTAGAAGTAGGTGCTATCAGCCATATGAGATCCCAGCAGTAAATGGAAGGAGGAGGAGACGGATGCCCAGCTCAGGGGATAAGTGCACTAAGGCTTTACCATATGAACCTTACAAGGCACTTCATGGTCCCCTGCCTCTTTGCCTTTTAAAGGGCAAAAAGGCTCATTCTAAATCCCTGGACTACCTCAATTTAGACAAAATGAGCATTCAGGAACCCGCCGACACAGACATGCTACAATACCAGCTCCAACACCTTACCCTTAGAGGGGACCGTATGTTTTCAAGAAATAATACATGAACCATGAAGTATAATCTAGAATTTAGAACCAGTTTCTGGTTATTTCTCTGCTGCAAAAATCTGCTGTCATACTGTACATGACTGTCCACATTGTAGGTGGTATAAGCTAAATGTTATCAGAAAGTAATTTATTTGAATAGAATTTTAACAGTGTATTGTGTTACAAATGCAGGGAAAAAATTTTCCAGAGCAAGCAGCTTCTAATGCAAATTTGACTGTAGCTGGTAGATATTTATTTGAACATCTTTTAACAAAGAAAAGGCTTTTGGTTTTTGGATTTGGGTTTGGGGTATTTGGGGTTTTTTGTAGTTATCTAGCATTTATGGTAATTTAATACTGAGAAATTGATGGTCTGCTTGGTTGTTGCTAATTTTGGCTTGATGTTAGAAATTGCTCTTGGATAAGTACTCAAGTTATCTTTTTGTTTCTTAATGTATTCTACAATAAAATGTATGTATGATTTTTTACATCATGGGAAAGAATGTGAGCTTGGCTAAATTGGATCACCTGTTATTTTAAACCATCCTATTTTGTAACTGGGTTTGCACTGGTGGTGACGAGGAAATTCACTCATAAAATAAACATTTGTTCATTTGCTACTTCAAACCTATTACATATTTTTGTTTGTTTCTGTACAGAAGTAATTGTTTTGCCTCCTTTTTTATTTATAAAACTAGTTTGGAATAAGTCTTTGGAATATTAGTAGATTGAATACACTGGCTTAATTTGTTGCTGAAGAATTTTTTTGTCCAAATATGGCATCAAATGCAGTTTTGACAACCATATTCTTAGATATATTTAAAACATGTTAGTAACATGTTTAAAATTTAAAAGTTTTTAGACATTTTTAGGTGCAGTCTATTACTGAAGCAGTTTGCAACTTCATTTTAGTTTACATATTTAGAAATTAAAATTAAGATCATGTTTTGAAACGTCTTATTTGATCAGTTGTTTCTAGTACAGTTTAGGGTTTTTTTGATTCTTCAGGATGAGTAGCAAGCACTACTCGGTACATGTGTTGTGGAAAAGGAAGAGTTGTTTTCATTCTGCCACTTACTGCACAATTGTAACTGAAGGCAGTGAAGAGGAGCCCAGTAGATGGTTTTGCTGGTTTGGTTAATGTTTTCTGGCTTATTAGAATATATACAACTGATGTGTATTTCAAAGAGTTAACTGCACCTCTGTAAATTTAATTTATTGAACAATGATTTCTTTAATAAACTTCTCCTGTATAGTCTTTAGTTTAAAAAACAGAATATGGTCACATGCCAAAGAGAGGTTTTGTCTAAGGAATAAACACCACTATTTATTGAAATGCTCTATGAAAATGTATTTCTGGCTGAAAAATAAAAAGAGTGATATCAATACCTATTTTTGTGGAGTCTCTTGCTGTGTAGAATGAGGACATTTAAAAATACAACTTTAGACCTGGGATCATTAAAATTTGAAAGCAAGAATCTTATACTTCTATGAAAGATTAGATATAAGGAAGAAATTCTTTAGGGTGGTGAGACACTGGAACAGGTTCCCCAAAGAAGTTGAGGATACCTCTCATGGTTTAACTGGGCAGGTAGCTAAACACCATGCAGCTACTTGCTCACTCTCTCCTCCCTAGTGGGAGGGGGGAGGAAAAAAAAAAGAAAATTCATGGGTTGAGATAAAGGCAATATAATAGGACACAATAATAGGTGAGAAAAGGAAGAGAAAATAATTATAAAATAATGAGAATATATGAAACAAGTGATGCACAATGCAATTGCTCACTACCTGCTGAGTGATGCCCAGCCAGTTCCTGAGCAATGGCCCCTGCCCAGCTTTCCCCCTAGTTTATATGCAGACTAGGATGTCATATGGTACAGAATATCCCTTTGGCCATTTTGGGTCAGCTGTCCTGGCTGTGTCCCTTTCCAGCTTCTTGTGCCTCCTAGCCTACTTGCTGGTGGGGTGGTGCAAGAAGCTGAAAGGTTTTTGACTTAGTGCGAACACTGCTTAGCAACAACTACAACATCAGTGTTACCAATATTATTCTCATATGAAATCCAAAATAAAGCACTATACCAACTACTAGGAAGAAAATGAACCCTATCCTTGTGGAGGTGCATCCTTTCTCCACCAGGCCGCAGTATGATTTGAGAAATGCTTGTTAGGCCTCGGCCTTGATGAACTGCCCCTGGGCTGAGTTCCTCTTGAACTTATCAGAAACACTGTCTGCTCCCAGGAACTAATGCTAGCTAACAAGCTCCTGCTTTTTTTTTTTTTTTAACAGCCTTGGAAGCTTTTTTTGCCTGAATGGCATAACATTCTTGTTCTTGCACTTTCAAAGAAAGTTGCCAATCTGAAGTGTGTCCAGGATGAAACACTGTTATGACTAAAGCCCACTCTCTTGTGACCCTATGAACAGTGGTCCAAAATTAGACCCTTTGAGCTCTCCTGGCCCGCAGCAGCTGCAACCAGCAAACTCCTGAGTGGGGCCTCTCAGAGCCAGAGAACTCTCAAGTTTGCTATACTTGGAGGATTGCCAAATGATAATGGATCCTGGCCTGATACNCCAAAATAAAGCACTATACCAACTACTAGGAAGAAAATGAACCCTATCCTTGTGGAGGTGCATCCTTTCTCCACCAGGCCGCAGTATGATTTGAGAAATGCTTGTTAGGCCTCGGCCTTGATGAACTGCCCCTGGGCTGAGTTCCTCTTGAACTTATCAGAAACACTGTCTGCTCCCAGGAACTAATGCTAGCTAACAAGCTCCTGCTTTTTTTTTTTTTTTAACAGCCTTGGAAGCTTTTTTTGCCTGAATGGCATAACATTCTTGTTCTTGCACTTTCAAAGAAAGTTGCCAATCTGAAGTGTGTCCAGGATGAAACACTGTTATGACTAAAGCCCACTCTCTTGTGACCCTATGAACAGTGGTCCAAAATTAGACCCTTTGAGCTCTCCTGGCCCGCAGCAGCTGCAACCAGCAAACTCCTGAGTGGGGCCTCTCAGAGCCAGAGAACTCTCAAGTTTGCTATACTTGGAGGATTGCCAAATGATAATGGATCCTGGCCTGATACCCCCATTCCTTGAGGCTCAACCCTTCACCCATTGAGAAGATGCAAAGGCATCTGATGTATTTCACTACCTTCAAGGGGAATTTTTCACAGGTACCTTGTACAGACTATGTATGTCTGTGTGCATGCAAGTGTGAATACGCTATAGCAAATGTGGGAGAAATGCTGCTCTCCTGGATTCTTAAGTACTTTAGATTTGTAAATAAGTTAGACCTGTAAGTAAGTTACTGTTGCAGTATATTAAATTCTATATGAATCCTTTGCTAAAGTGTTAAGTTATAAGTTAAGTGCTAATGAGCCTTGAAGCCGTATTCCTTTTTATCCTTACCCTTTCTATCCTTTTGTCACACATGCCTAAACACACACACACACACACACAGATAGTTTTCAGTTTATTTCAGTTTTTAGACTGATTGACTGGATTTTTTTGTTGCTTTTCCTCTGTGTGCCTTAACCATCTAGTAAGTAGTGGAGTGAACCTTGCCAATGACCTTTGTCGTGCTGTCACTTTTATATTAAATCTGTTTTTACTGATAACTTTGCTGGTGATTCTTTAAGCGATCTCAAAACACTCGTTCGTAATAATCCTAGCTGAAACCAGGACAATTCCCTATCCCATCGGCGAGGTGGCAGCAGCGGCAGCAGCGGCGACTGAGGTAAGTTGGGGAGTGAGGGTTAGATCAGGCTGTACAGGGAGGCTCCCCAGCTCAGGGACATGAGAACAACAGCCCTGAGCCTTGCACGGACCTGGAAGCCCCTGGCAGCCAATCAGATGAGGAGGGGATGTTGCCAGAAGCATCTGAGGGAGATTAAATGGCTCAAGAGAGCACAAGCGACCTGAAGCACGACGAACAGGAATGGGCAAACAGGACGTGGCATGGCAGTTTATGCATGAAAGGTGTGTAAGAGGGCACAGCCACCCCCCCAGCTCCTGAGGTGAGCTCGCCTGGTGGGTTTGCCTGCCCAACTAGAACAGACCCAGCGATGGTTTCCACACGGTCAGAAACCATTGCTAGCATGAGTATGGCAACCCAGATGGAGCTCCCTCAGAAGCACACAGCTGTCCATGTCTCTGGCTGCAGGGAGTGTTTGAGCCTGGCATCAGTACCAGAGGGTAGCAGAGATGACACCTGTGTGTGGTGTGACCAGGTGAATGATCAGCTCTGCCTGGTGGCAGAGCTTTAAGAAGTGGAGAGGCTGAGGACTATCAGGGAGTATGAGAGAAATAGACTGGTGGAGTCACACTCTTCCATCCCTGAGAGAAATGCAGCAGATGGAAGCTCGGCAAGAGTCGGAGGAGCCCCGACTCTCATGCCATCAGGCAGAAGGAGGAGACCTAAAAGACGGGGGGAATGGAAACAGATCCATGCTCGGGGAGGTAGGAGGATCCCCTCCTGGCCTCCCTCACCTTCCCAAGTGCCCTTACAGAATAGGTACAAAGCTCTGGAACTCGAGGGTCAGGCAGATGACAGTGGAGAAGAAGGTCTATCTGGTGGGTCTCCCAGATCAGCACAGTCAACTAGACAGATCACAACTACAGGTATTAAGAAAGAAAGAAGGGTAATCATAGTGGGCGACTCCCTCCTGAGGGGAAACAAGGGCCCCGTATGCCAACTGGACCCATCCCCCAGGAAAGTCTGCTGCTTCCCTGGGGCCCTGGTAAGACATATTACTAGGAGACTCCCTGGACTAATTTGTCTCTCTGATTATTACCCACTTCTGGTTGTCTGGGTCAGCAGGAATGAGGTTGAGAAGTCCTAGGGCAATCAAAAAGGATTTCAGAATACTGAGGCAACTGGTTGAAGGGACAGGAGCCTAGGTGGTGTTCTCCTCAATCCCTTTCGTAGCAGGGAAGAATGCCAAAAGGAATAGGACAACCCATGTGATGGTGTGGCTTAAAGACTGGTGCTATCAGTGGAAATTTGGCTTTTTTGATCATGAGGCGGTTTATATGGCACCAGGTGTGCTGGAGACAGATGGGGTTTGCCTGTTGTCCTGGGTTACAATGTATTCTATTACCATGAGCTGTTGAAACCAGGTGTGCTGATGTTCCTTGCCTCCTCCCTCGGGACTAGCTTCTGTTAATGGGCCCAACAATGCCTTGCCCCATGACTCATAGATA
>VXAZ01002740.1:0-18288 GCA_013399875.1 Gymnorhina tibicen | reverse complement strand
TGATGCCTCTCCTTGGTCTGAAAAAGAGCACCAGGAGGAACACATACAGGATCATACACAGGGTTAGGTGCCATGTCCACATGAACAGACCAAGCAACATTGTGACCAGTGGTTCTGTATCCAATACAGCATATGCTTAGATCAAATTTTGTTTCCAACCCACTCTGGTCAGATCTGTTGTTATCTCAACCCTTTGTGCCACACATTGGGTGCCAATTGTGGCTGTCATGGTTTAGGACTGGTGTTCTCCAATTTAGTAGTCTCGCTAAAACCACACCGCTGCTTGCTTCCCCACCTCCCCAACTGAAAGCACAAAAGGCAAAGATCACAAGTTGAGATAAGAACAATTTACTGGAAACAGCAATGAGATAAGAAAATGAACAGTAACAGTGACAATATTAATAACAAAAGGTATAAGACAATGAAACAATTTACACATAAAATAAAACACCCTTCTTCCCATGGCAAGAGAGAGAGTCCCTTTCCCTGCCGCAGGTAATGATGCCAGGTATCAAATAACATTAGGGTCTTTACCACAGCCCCTCCCATTGATCTGGGCCAAAACCAGGACGATTGGTTATGCTAACCCAAAGTTGTTTTCAGATTACTTTTTTTTTAAATCCTATCATTATTCATGATCCTTCATTACCCAAAAGACTACTGCCAATATCAAATCCAATACTCCACTTTATGCACAGGTATTCTACTGTATGCAAGAAACAGTTATTTCCTTCACTTTATAAAGCTTAGAAATTATAGGAGTTGAATAAAGTCAAACGTGTATTCTTTATAGGAATACATTTGTCAGCAAAGCATGAGAACTTTTTTTAAAAATATTACTTAAAATGATGTAACATAAGATTGCATCTGTAATTCTCTAGGAAATATTTGACATGCTTCTTCACATAGGACTGTGAGATATTTGATACTGCAACACAGACTATAGATACATTAAAATAAATCTGAATAGAATTGTTTAAAAAGACAAGAAACTTATTGCACTGTCCTGCTTCTGGGTCTTCCCCACAACTTGTTTTGAAAGAATATATCATAGCATGCATAAAGACATAATTTCATGGTAAGTCCTTTTTTTTTTTAATCTCTCTCAATCGTGTCTTAAAACTTATAAAGATAGATAAGTTTTTATTTGCCCCAGGAATTCAAATTCATAATGATAGGAAGGGTTCTTATAGGAGCACTTTCTACCAGTGAAGATTATTCTTCTCATATTCCTTTTAAAAGTACCCTATTCCAATTATTATTAAAAATAAATATCTTTTGTTAATCGCAAAAATGAGTATTTCTATAGTATAAGGAGACAGCAGAAGGAATATAAATTCAGCTTGTGCACTGTTTTGTTATTTCAGAGATTAAATATTAAAAATGGGAAATGAAATGCAGCAGAAAACTAAAGAAAAAAAATGAAAATACAAACTAGGACATAAATTGCATCCAACACAGATTTTATTTACCTTAAGCCATTTATCAACACACTTGGCATGGAACTCGTGGTTACAAGGTAAGACTCTAAGTAGCTGCCTTGCCTCAAAGTCACACATACACACTACACACCTAAAAAAAAGAGCAAATATCTATAAACTTTACCATTTAATAACAACAGCAACTTATAAGGTGTCTGCAAAAGTGTTTTTTAAAACCACTGGAGTATCTACAGTGATCAAACTTTTGTGGGTATAGATCTCTAGTGTAAAATGAGAATTTCTTTTGTTTTTTCACCATGGTTTCAAATCCCAAAGCAGACAAGGGAGTTCACTGGCCCAAGTAGTAAATAGATTGTATTACCATAATTCAAAATACTAGAGCTCATGCCTGCTGATATAAACAGGCAGTGCAAACCCTATAGCATATTTCTTTCAGTTTTAACTTTAATTTTAGCTACATTAAAATAAAAAGAAATCCCAGAAAATTGCTTTGAGTATTTCTCAAAGCCATAGTTGATTAAAGATCACACACATTTTTACTATGAAAGATTTCTCCTTAAATTACATCTGTATTCTGTTGTACATATTTTATAAACACATTTCTTCCCCAGGGATATCATCAACTGAAGTTCTCTGGTATTTTTATTTTTCTTATTCTCTACTATGTTAAAAACAACACTGAAGATTGCTCTAAGTGGAACATCAGAGAAAAAAACCTCTTCAGTTCAATTTCAAACATCTGACAGCAGTGTATATAACTTTTACTGCCTCCCACCTATATCTCATTTCTCTGTTATGTAGATTTTTCAAACAGAATTTGTCTTAAAAATAAGAAAATATAACTGTAAACCTCAAAGATTTTCAGAAGCTCTTTCAGGAGCACTTTAAACTTTAGTAATTGGAAAATATTTCAATATAGACTGAATTTCAAGTTATCTAGTATGCCAAACAAAAATTTTGAAAACTTTTTAAAAATACTGAATAACTAAATTTGGACATATAACTGAAGTGAGACTAGGCAGAATTTTAAAGTCAAGAAAAATCATATCTGATTTGAAAAATGGTTTAACAAAATTTATCTTTTTTATTTGAGTGCTTTTAGAGCACTTGTGTTACAGCATTTGCCTAGTTTAGGCTGCAGTCTGAAGGAATGGAAACAGTCATGTAAAGTATGTATTTTTGAGATAGATGTACTTACAATGTCTGCTCTGATTGATGATTGCTTGGATTGAACCTGTAAGATGGAAGCTGTTCAATGTCTGTCTTTGTCAGTCCTCGAGGTTTGGCTTCTCCTAGACGTTCTGCCAAATTCAACAGTGCCTATGAAACAAGGAATTTGGACTTTTTCACATTCATTGCCCCAACAAGCTCCAGCTCTACCAGAAGGGATTTCTTCTGCCATGTCACAGGTGGCAAAACCCACCTTATCACAGAACCTTCTGAGTCAGAAGGGACTGACAAGAATCATCAAGTCCAACTCTTAAGTGAATGGCCTATATGGGGATTGAGCATGTAACCTTGGCATTATTAGCACCATGCTCAAACCAACTGAGCTAATCAAGGCATGTTTAGTCTTGTTTCTCTCTCTACAACTGCAAGCACTATGGAAAGATGTCTTTCAAAGTTTGATCATTGATAAATCATTCTGAACTGAATAAGATAGCATCTTTGGGATTTCCAAATATCCATGACCTAACTGTTAATCACTCCTATAACTGTATTCACAGCTTGATACATGTTTTACTTTGGAAGTTAATTCCCTTTCCCCATCCCCCACACAGTTGTGTGAGTAACCAGAAGAAAATGTTGACAAACTTGCTTTCTAGGAATATGCAATGAGCCTAGCTCTATGTGTCCAAGAGTTTAAAGGGACAACTTTTTACTCACATTCTACTTCTTGGGCTAACTGAATTGAGACATGGAGATTTTATGTTGAGCCTTTGGAAACAAAGGCATGACATCAAACTGAATAGAGACACTTTCTGATTAAATTTTGTACTCATACAGATAGAACACTGTACCTAAGTGATCCTCATGTAAATAATTTCTGCTCCCACATGAGGGGCTCCAGAAAAGCATCAGTATAAACTTCACAGAGAACTGAAGCACAGAAATTCAGAGATTTGATGAAAGATGCAAAGAGTGCAAATTCTCAAACAGCCCAAAACCCGAAGCCCAAAATGCCAGCTACAATTTGATGCTTCTTTTAACTAGCACAATAAGCATTACAGGAGACCCCGTCATTACACTGCAAACGCTATGCAACAGCATAAATACATATGTCTGAGCAGAATCAAGGCAAAATAGATACATGAGGAATCTGATGGGAATCCAACAGCCTGAGAGGCAGCGAGGACAAGAGTTGGGATCATCCCTCAATTATCTAAGACTGACATTTTATTTCAAAATATGTGACTTGCTGTACTCTCCTTATTGTCAAGAGAATATATATATTAAGAGATTCTTGCCAACAGCATGTTTACCTGAATTCATCCTACAATGTTAACACTAATCTGTAAAGATAGCAAGGAACATAAAAAGCACTAAGTTAAAGCATATTCAAAAGATTAGGATATTTATGCTCCATATTTAAAAACCAAGAAAAATTATAAAAGAAGAGTCACATCTAGAATGGAAAGTTGAAGAATTTAACCATTGCTAATCTGAAAGGAGAGATTTGAGGAAAAACAATAGATACAAAATAAGGGTGTTTCTAACATCCAGTGTTAGAAACTAGTATGGAAAAATAATGTTTCTACATTCTGTCTTCATAAACATTACATTTATTTAATCAGGTTTTTGTCTTTGAAAAGCAAAAACCAATAAATTTCATGTATTAATGTCTGCTCCTCATGAATTTGTACTTCACACACCAACCTCATAGTTTTCTACCTCTCCATCTTCCACATCCAACTCAAAACTGAAAGCTGGTCCAACTGCAGGTGGCACTGGAAGCAATGATCTGCCAGAAGAACAAACAACAGTACAACTCAAAATCTTCCTGAAGGAAAGCCTGCAAACATGTCAGAGGTAGAGTTGCTATTGATCCTTCTTAAATCAAGAAATTCTAAGGATCAGAAAAAGTTTAAATTTGAAATTAAGAATTAAAAGAATTAAGACTTAAATTGCATCACTTTTTGGTACTCGCTGTACTGCATTTTTAAATTGCATGTATATTACTATGAAAACTCATACAGTAAGGTTCAGTGTTATTACAGAAATTAATCTCTTGATAGCCTGCATCAGAGTTAATATTAATATTGAACAGAGTTTCCAGATTTAAATTTGACTTATATATCAATGAAGATTAATAACCCAAATTCATTTTTTGTTCCCCAATACAAAAGCATTCAAGCACTCAGAATAGAATAGGATAGAATAGAATAGAGTATTTCAGTTGGAAGTGACCCACAGAGATCATCTAGTCCTACTGCCTGACCACTTCAGGGCTGACCAAAAGTTAAAGCATATTATTAAGGGCATCGTCCAAATATCACGTCCAAAACACTGACAGACTTGGGGCATCAACCACCTGTCTGGGAAGCCTATTTCAGTGTTTGACCACCTTATCAGTAAAGAAATGCTTGCTAATGTCAAGTCTGAACCTCCCCTGACACAGCTTTGAACCATTCCCATGCATCCTGTCACTGGATACCAGGGAGAAGTGATCAACACCTCCCTCCCCATTTCCCCTCCTCAGGAAGCTGAAGAGGTTGCCCCTCAGTTTCCTTTTCAATAATGCACCTAACAAAGATAATTGCAACATAGTACTGGGCCAACCTCCACACTGACAGCAGACCAAACTATGCATATAACATGGATTTGGCCAGAGAAGAATCTCTGCAGATATAAAAAGAGCATGTGATTTTTCTGTTTTTTCTTTAGTTAAAAAAGCATTGCCATTCCAGAATAATAATATGGGTCAAAGTTCAATGCACAACCATAGAAATAAAAAATCCTCAGCACTATAAATTAATCAGAAATGATTGTGACACACAAGCAATCTTGCCTGAGTAAACAGACAAGCAACTATAACATCAGAACAGACTTTGTCAAAATGCACAATGCAAAATTTAAAAGCTTCAATGAGTCATATATCCTGGTGCTATTTTGATGCAGGTCAAACAGCGGAATCAGAAATTATAGATGCTGGGGCAAAACAACAAATAACAAAGTTGGATTATCTCCATCAATGACACCTTTAAAAAATCCTCATTTTCCAAGCATTTTGTATTAGTTTCCAAAACAGAACATACAAAGAACAATAAATTCCATGTCACACATCTAATCTACAGAAGATGGGGTCTACTTTAAAAGGTTACTGATAATCCCTTAATGCTACTTCTACCATCCCTTCTCTTTCAGAAATGGTTAATCAGACGCAGAAGTTCAAAAGCTGTAACAGATTATTGGAAGAAATCCCCTCAAACAAAAAACCCCAAAACGCACACATACCCAGGAAGGCTCCCCTCATTATTTTTCAGTAATTAAGAGTAAATTTATTTGCCTGGGTGGGTTTTTTTGTTTGTTTTTTTAAGGAATGTTAGATCTTTATTCTACATAAGTAGACTTTAGGATTGTCTTGGAGTGACTTAATGATGTGTATCCCCTATCGCCTGCTCTATGCCCAGACATGAATCCTGTGCCTTTTCTGTAGCTTTAAGCTGGATTTAGGAGAGGGGGGAGCAACAGCCAGGTGAACTTTTCAAAGCAGTTTGTGCTTCAAGGACACTCCACTCCCCTGCGTTCTGCTGCGGCGGCAAGAGGGAGGAAGCACCCTTCCTGCTTTTAGCCGCTCTTGGCTCCTTTTCTCAGGAGAGAGACAGCCTGCTAGCTGAGGCAAACTTTCTGTTCCCTGGAACTTTGGTTTCTTCTTCTTGTCTTGTGGGCTGTTCATCAACACCAGAACATCATCTGGGAGGCCCGGAGGGGCCCACACTGAACCCCAGCTCCAGAGAGGAGAGAGACCACACCCACAGAAAGGACTCTGAAATTTACCAGGTTCTCTCCACAGTGAGAGGTTTTAT
Organism: Gymnorhina tibicen; assembly: GCA_013399875.1. NCBI lineage: Eukaryota > Metazoa > Chordata > Aves > Passeriformes > Artamidae > Gymnorhina > Gymnorhina tibicen. The sequence goes on along the minus strand of VXAZ01002740.1, from coordinate 11,819 downwards.
TATTTAGCGTTGTTCTTTTCCTGTGCCTGCGTGCACTGTTTGTTAAATAAATAGGGGTTTTTTTTCACTTTTTCCTCCGAGGAAGTTTTTTCCTGAACCTGGTGGGGGAGGAGCGGCTGAAACCTGCCTTCTATCAGAGGACATTTTTCCTCCAGTTTGTCTCAAACCGGGACAAGGATGTAACCATGGGTATAACTCAGCTGTTATCTAAGAACAAAGTGTAATCATTCTACACTGAATATCTTAAAGGAGATTTCAACAGAAAAAAGAGGCATAGAAGATCCCCAAACTACATTATCATCAAACTGTTCACTTGTTTAAATAGACTGGAAATTTTAAATATAGCTACAAGCTTTATTATTCCTTGGGATTGTTTGAACTGTCTATAACCTGTGGTAGAGCCCAAACAAAAAAATATTGAGGGGATCAACTAGCTTGCAGAGTTATTTAATAGTCTACAAGTACAATCTGCTTTGGACTTACAACACATATGGTAATAGGCTGGGATGGTACGAGTGTGGTGGTATTGGTTGCTGTGATAGGTATCTACTGTGCCCTGTGAGTCTTCGAGGCATAAAAGGTGGGTAAGGCTGTAAAAAGGAAGAAAAAATTCTTGTCTTATTTAATGATGAAATTAAATGAAAAGTAAGTGTTGAAATACATTTTAAATAAAGCATTATCCAAAAAAAGCCAGCCCTGTCCAAGCCAAAAAATACCAGCCTTTTCAAAAAGAATTTTTTTGACCAACAAATCTCATCAGTAATATACAATTATACTATCCTGCAGGAAATAAAAAGTAACAATGCTAACCAGAAACCCTTGTAAGCTAGTGTCGGGGTTTAGGAATTGTATTCCCCAATTTAGTACTCCCACTAAAGAGACCATGAATTTCTCCCCTCCCCCCAGATGGGAGGCACAAAAGGCAGAGATCATGGATTGAGATAAGAACAATTTACTGGAAACAGCAATGGGATAAGAAAATGAACAGTAACAGCAACAATATTAATAACAAAATTATACAAAAATGAGGGTGATTCACGAGCAAAAATGCTCACTGGGGACCCTGGGCGACAGTGAACAATGGCAGATGGGTTCCCTACCCTGCCATGCTTTGTTCCACTGGAAAGCCACACCCTTCTCCTCAGAAGCCAGAGAGTCCCCTGGCAATTGATGTGAGGTGGTACAGAATAACTTCCTAGCCATGCTCACACAGCTTCCGGCTCTGCCTCCTCATGGCTACTGCAAAAATTAACTCTGTCTTGGACGGAACCAGGACAGCTAGCTAATAAGCATTTTGTAAGGCTTTGTATATCAGCTGGTTTGGACAGGCAGGACTTGAATTGGTGAACATGCTATAAACCAAAAGCCAAGGGCTTTCAACCTGGTGCAATGAGCCAGCTTGTGTAGTTGGTTGGGTAGGAATGAGAATTTTAAACAACGTATATACAGGAGTTCTTTCACTGGTATAAGCCGTGTTTTCATTCTTCCAGGTTTGAGCCCTCAGACTATGAAGTAAGGCCAACCCTAAAAACCAAGCACCCTGACTTTCCGCATCTGCAACCACTAATGAAATTAAATTGCAAAAATGCCTTTTTCAATAAAATGGTTATAACAGACCAAAGATCAAGACATTGAACTGAGCATGCACGAGGATGTAGTACAAAACCAATACTTACTACTCCAAATGAAACCTCTTGGTGCAAAGGATCGTGGGTTAAGAATTGGATAGAAGCTGAGGAAGTCAATGTTGGTGGATGAGGTGATGGAGGGTAGGTAAAGCTTCCTATAGGAAGATGTTCTCCAAGCAGTTCTACTTCATTGTCTATACTTTGAAGTGGCTAAAAGAAACATAGGGATTGCTGTATTAATAGAAAACCAGTTTTTAATATTTATTTTTTAATACCAAAAAACCACAACTCCAATTATATGTTCTGAGGAGTTGTGAAAATTTTATGGAGTTGTACTGGGTATATGTGACAAGGTTTTGGTAGCGGAGGCAGGGGGCTGCAGAAGTAGCCTCTGTGGGAAGAGGTAAGGGCTCCCTTGTGCCAGACAAAACTGGTTCCAGTTGGCTCAGCAATGGACCCACCCACCACAGGCCAAAGCTGAGTCAATCAGCAGTGCTGATAATGCCTCTGAAAAACTGTTGAAGAAAGGGGGGAAAAAAAGCTGGATAGCTAGTAGGAGGGAAGAAAAAAAGTGTGAGAAACAGCAGAGGGAATACCAAGGTCAGAGAAGAAGAATGATGAGGTGCTCCATGGCACCAGAGCAGATATTCCCTGCAGCCCATGGAGAACCCACTCTGGAACAGATTGATATTTCCAAAAGAAACTGTAGCCCATTGAGAACTCATGCCAAAGCAGATTTTCCTGATATGACTGCAGCCCATGGAAGAACCTACACTAGAGCAAATTTTTGTGACAGATTGCAGCCCATGAAAAACCCATGCCAGAGCAGAGGAAATGTGTGAAAAGAAAGGTGCAGCAGAGAATGACTGCTAGACAGTGACCATAACCCCCCGCATCTCCTCCCTCTTTTGCAACTAGGGCAGAGGAATCTAGAAAAGAACCACTATCAGTGGATGAGGATCGAGTCAGAGATTTATTACTTGAGAGAACTTGATCCATACCAGTCCATGGGACCAGATGGACTACATCCAAGAGTGCTGAGAGAGCTGGCTGATGTCCTTGCAAGGTTGCTATAATCCCTAAAAGGTTGTAGAGATAGGGGGAGATCGGTGACAACTGGAGAAAGGCAAAAATTGCATTTATCATCAAAAAAGGATAAAAGGACAATCTGGGAAACTACAGACCAGTTGACCTTACTTCAGTCACTGGGAAAATCATGGAGTGAGTCCTCCTGGAACATATTTCTGGGTATATGGAAGAGGGAACAGTCAGCATGGCTATACCAAGGGAAAATCAACCAGATTTTCTAGTATGATAAGATGACTGGATGTGTGGATAAGGGAAGAGCAGTGGATGTCATTCACCTCAACTTTAGCAAGGCTTTTGACACTATCTCTCGCAATATTCTTGTAACCAAGTTTGGATGTTACAGTCTGGAAGGGTGGACAACTAGATGGATTAAAAAATGTTTGGATGATCAGGCTTAGATCATGGTGGTTAATGGGTTATACCTCTACCAAGATGCTGGTTACAAGTGGTATACCACAGGGACCTATCCTCTTCAACATTATCAGTCACCTGGAAGAGACAAAGTACTTGCTCACGAAGTCTACAGCTGATCTCAAATTGCAGGGAACAGTTCATACACTGGAAGGTAAAGCTGCCATACAGCAGGATGTGAACAGGCTGGAGAAATGGGCCAATAGGAACCTAATGATATTCAACAAGGACACATGCCAAGTCCTGCACCTGAGAAAGAAGAACCCCTGGCAACAATCGAGGCTGGGGAATGACTGGCTGTGAAACAGCTCTGCTCAAAAGGCCCTGGGGCCCTTGACAGACAGCAAGCTGAACAGGACGCAACAGTGTGCCCTGGCAGCACAAAAGGCTAGCAGTATCTTAGGCTGTATTAACAAACAGTATCACAGCTAGTAGATTGAGCAAAGTGATTTTCCACCTTCTACTCAACACTTGTTAGACCTCATGTAAAATACTACATGCTGTTTTGGCACACAAATATAAAACAAAAAAAAAGAGACGTTGTTAAAGTAAAACAAGCTCAAAGGAGGCCCACCAAGATGGTCAGGGGACTGGAGCATTTGTCTTATTAGAAGAGCTTGGGGAAACTGAGCTTTTCCTGCCAGGAGAAGAAAAAGCTTGGGGAAGCAGGGAAGGAAATCTAACAGTGGCCTTCCAATACCTGAAGAGATTTGATCCATAAGATGGACCCAGGGTCTTTACAGTGGTGCACGGTAGAAGGACAAGAGACAATGGGCAAAAGAGGTTTCAGCTAAATACAAATAGAAGCTTTTTCACCATGAGAACAGTCAAGCACTGGAACAGGAACCTAGATAATTTGTGCAGTCTCCATCTCTGGAGGTTTTCAAGACCCAACTGGAAAAAGCCCTGAGCACCCTCACCTGACCTCATAGATGATCCCGTTTTAAACAGAAATTTGAACTAGAGACCTCCTGAGGTGTCTTCACATCTGAATTATCCTGTGATCCTATGATCCCTTTCATCAGATTGCATATGTAAGGCAGCAACTGACTTCCTTAATAGAGATGTTCTTAAAGTGAAGAAAATAGTTCTATTTCAATACCATAAGAAATTATTGAAGGTTCACTGATATATGAAAAATAAAGAAGTTTCTTACAAAAAGAACTGTGAGGCAAAAATCTTCATTATAAACACCATGATTTATACTTATAAATAATCTATTGCCCTATTTAGGCTAAATACATTATCTTGAAGCTATACTTATTAGGAAAGATCAATTCAAATCTCAGCTCATTTTGATCTCATTTTTCAGGAAAACCTTTATTATTTCACTAAATCACCCTTCTTTTCCCAGTACTGAATTCCATATTCTTCAAAACAGTCAGATATGATAGTCATTTTGTGGAAGCAAAGGAAAAAGAAACTTTTTTCCCCATTCTGGTGAATAAACTTTAAATAGTCAGCATATTTAAGAAAATAATTCTTCTAGTAAGACTTGACAGCAAAAAGCAAGCTATCGAACAGAGCTAAAAGTTAACAAGGGAGCCTATTCCTGAAGCTAAATTAGCAATCTAAGTTAAGAAAGAAGCTCCGACATTTTCTGAGGGAAAACATCTTTATTACCAGAGAAAACTATGTGGAACTGTTCCCCCATGACTAAAATGAAATTATTACAGTAGTGCTAACACCTGATATTTAACACAGCAGTAATTGTTACTGCTCAAAACAGTCTGAGCAGTATTTGTCAGTAATACTGAAATGACATATTTCTGTATTAATGAAATATTAGTAGAGCTCCAAAGAAACAAATGTGTGTGGAAGAAGATTAGTAAGTAGATACTACTAATCTCTGGCAGAAGATTAATAAGTAGAAATTGCAAAATCTAATTTTTTTCCTTTGTGTTCAAAATAGCATCTTCTCTCATATTTGCATAAGCCCTATTATGAAAGCATTAACTTTTCACACAAGTTTAAGTGAAAAGAGTCCATAATTTCCATAAGCAGGGAGAAAAGAGATTCCAGTGGGCTGTAGAAGGTTTAAATAATACTTTTCACACTAGTGTTGTGGGGGATACTCACTTTAATTAAACTGTGAATTAATGTGGTAGAAGCATGCAATAGAAATAATGCTTTGTGCTTTCTGGTATCTCTACAAAGTTTTTTCTCTGAGACCACTGCTGCACTACACTTAGGTCTATATTCTCTTTTACTTTCTGGAAGAACATCACCTGCAGAAGCAATACATGAAGCAAACATCTGTCAGACTGGCAGGAGTACAGGTCTCCAAGAAAAAAGAGTGGGGAACAGCTGAGGAAGTCTTAAAAGAATCAAAAATTAATTTCGAAGCAATACATTTTTTTCTTCAGACTAAGTCTTGCTCAGGTAGCACTACTACAAAACCCTATTACTCTAAATAAGATCCATCTATTCTTTCAGCCAGAATGTTATTAGAAGGACAAGAGTATTATTTGCTGATCAACACCCAAATATTTTAGAAGAGGGGATAATAAGCATTACTTACTGAACGTGACTGCTGTGCTTGGAAGGGAACAAATTGCCCTGGAGGTGGCAGGTGAGAGAGGTGATGTGGAGAAAGGTGAGGAGGATGCAAAAGGAATGGGTCATTAGAAATCAGAGGTGGGAACGCTGCATATGGAACCGGTAGATGTTGGACTGAGCATGCCTGAAGCATCTGAAAGAAAATGAACAATTTTACATCTAGAGTGAAAGGAAATTGCTAAAAGAAAGCAGTCCACTTAGCTTACAAATACAACCCACACAATAATTAATTCAGAAACTCAATGAACAGTTATTCTAATACAGAACAGGGTCTAAAAGTATAATGCTACCAGCTACACTTGCAAGGTGCAAAGGGCCTTTTATTTAATATCGTCAGTAGGAGTTGGGGGTGTTCATTTTGCATTATCAGGCATAGAGTCCCAAGGGGGGAGCAGGTTTACTTACCATAGTAGTTGCTATTCTTCCCATGCATTACATTTATAGGCATGTGCCAAGAAAATAATTGCTAGTTATAACTGAAGGACTTAGAAATTTCAGATTGTGCTGTAAACAATTCTATTGCCTGAAGTTGGGCCCCTTTTCTTCCTTCCCTTCTTGCTAGTACCTGCTGTCCCTTTCTGTTCTGTCCTGAGACTTCAAGGTAATCTGCTGATGGAAAATGGTGTCCATCTGTTGCAACTGCAAGGCAGTAACCCAAACAGAAGCACTGCAAACTATCTATGCTAGCATCTCCACCCAAATAGAATTCCCAGAATTCTAAAGGATTGATTATAGCTGTCCAGACCTCAGGCTGCATGGAGCTTCAGTATCTGGAAGTCCCCCTAATCCCCCTAGCTGCTGAAGGCAGTGGTGGATGTCATAGCTACACAAGTGTGCCCAGTTAGAAGAACTCTTCAGACAAGTAGCTATGTAACAAGAGGAGCTCAACAGACAGCACAGTATCTGGGAATGTGTGCAGGAGATTAATGTGTGGTATTGTGCACTGTCCCAGCCTTAAAAGGGAAGGTTACTTCTATAAGGCCTTTGACACGGTTCTCCAGAATATCCTTTTCTCTAAATTGAAGAGAGATGGATTCAATGAATGGACTGTTCAATTGATAAGGAATTGGTTGGATGGTCTCATCCAGAGAGTAGTGGTGTCTTAGGGTGACTTTATGCTGTTGTATCCCCCATCACCGCTCTATGCCCAGACATGATTCCTGAACCCTTCTATGCCTTTAAAACTGGATGCAAGAGAGAGGGAGAAAAAAACTGAGTGAACTTTTCAAAACAGTTTGTGCTTCAAGGACACAGAGATTAGCTACTGCCGCTGAGGAGCAGAGGAAGCACTCTTCTTGCTTTTCAGCCAGCTTTTTGGCTCTGTTTCTTTGGAGAGAGACAGAGAGTTGAGGGTTTTTTTCCTCTGGGACTTTGGCTTTTCCCTTCTTCTCTTCTGGACTTGTTCAGAACATCAGAACACCAGAACACACTGGCAAAATTTCCACCTTAGGCCCAGAGGGGGCCCACGCCGACCCAGCTCCGAGGACGAGGAGAGACACCACACCCACAGGACTCTAAAATCTTTCAGGTTTTCTCTCACAGCGAGAGGTTTTGTTATTTAGCATTATTATTATTCTTTTCCTGCGTGTTTGTTAAATAAATGGTTTTTATTTTCTCCTTCACTTTCCTCTGAGGAAAATATTTTTTTTTCCTGAACCTGGTGGGGGGAGGGGCAGCTTTAACCTGCCTTCCTTTGAGGAGACGTTCCTTTTGGACATTTCCCTGAATTTGGCCCAAATTGGCACAAGTGGTAAACAGTTCAATGTCTGGATGGATATCAGTGACAAGTGGTGCCCCTCAGGCATCCATATACAAATCAGTATTTTTTAATATCTTCATCACTGACATAGACATAGGCATCAAGTGCACCCTCAGCAAATTTGCAGATGACACCAAGCTGAGTGGTGGGGTTGACATGTCTGAGGGATGTGATGCCATTCAGGGACCTGGACAAGACTGACAAGTGGGCTGACTTGAACCTTACGAGGTACAACAAGGCCAAGTGCAAGGTCCTACTCCTGAGCTGAGGAAACCCTCAGTATCAGTACAGGCTGGGGGATGAAAGGATTGACAGCAGCCCTGCAGAGAAGGGCATGGGGGTACTGGTAGATGAAAACTTTGATATGAGCTGGCAATATTCACTCACAGCGCAAAAGGCCAACCATATTCTGTGCTTGATACAAAGAAGTGTGCCCAGTAGGTTGACAGAGGTGATTCTGCCACTCCACTCCACTCTTGTGAGACCCCACCTGGAGTGTTGTGTCCAAGTATGGGGTCATCAACATAAGAAAGATGTAGACCTGTTAGAGTGGTGTAGAGGCCTGGGCAGTAAGGGTTAATGTGTTGCTATGCCTCAAACACCAATGGGCATTCAAGCAGGCAAGTTAGAACAGGATGTGCCTGGAAAGGAGGGTAGTACAAAGGTAGGGCAGCACCTTTCTGGAGCCAATTTTCCTGCTCTGGTCCATGGTCACCACACAACATAAAGGACAGCAGAAGCGCAGAAATGGGGTCAAGGAGTGGGCAAGACCAATAGAGGGGGATCAAGACCACCAAAAGTCCCTCAAAGCCCCTCAACCCATTTCCAGAAAGGCCCAGAAGAATGGACTGCCCATGCTAGCTCATTTATNAGAGTGGTGTAGAGGCCTGGGCAGTAAGGGTTAATGTGTTGCTATGCCTCAAACACCAATGGGCATTCAAGCAGGCAAGTTAGAACAGGATGTGCCTGGAAAGGAGGGTAGTACAAAGGTAGGGCAGCACCTTTCTGGAGCCAATTTTCCTGCTCTGGTCCATGGTCACCACACAACATAAAGGACAGCAGAAGCGCAGAAATGGGGTCAAGGAGTGGGCAAGACCAATAGAGGGGGATCAAGACCACCAAAAGTCCCTCAAAGCCCCTCAACCCATTTCCAGAAAGGCCCAGAAGAATGGACTGCCCATGCTAGCTCATTTATATGAAGAGTGAGAAACCTAATCCCAGGGCAAGGGAAACTTACCTAAAAAAGGAGCCTCCACAAAGCCTGGGTGATGCTCCCAAGACCCTGGACACCCTTTTGGCTGGATCAGTGCTGGACCCAGGACTGGCGACCTTCTTTCCTCTCCTATCTGATCTCTATTTCACTCTATCTCTCTTACCTCTTTTCTTTTATTCTTCTTATTATTAGAAGATAGGGGCAAAACATACCAATTTCCATGTCAAGTGTGTGGTTTGCTAATAAAACTTTGTGAGCTTTTTTTGGGACCCTTTTGGCTTTTGCCGTTCTTTTTTGACCACAGATATCTACAAATCTTGGGTATTCCCTTCCATATGAGTGAGATGCAACAAGTGGGTCCAGAGGAGGGCCACAAAAATGATCAGAGGGTTGGAACACCCCTCCTATGAAGACAGGCTGAGACAGCTGGGGTTGTTCAACCTGGAGAAGAGAAGGTGTCAGGGAGACCAGATTGCAGCTTTTTAATACTGAAATGGGGCTTATAAGAAAGATGGGGACAGACTTTATAGTAGGGCCAGTTGCAAGAGGACAAGGGGTAATGGTTTTAGACTAAACGAAGATAGATTCAGACTATGTTAAGGAAACTTCTCAGTATGACCATTCAAGAGATTCTCTGGCAGTCACACTCCCAATGCCAAAGACTTTAACTGCTGGGACCAGAACCCCTTCACAAGTGGGTCGCTCCAGTGAGCGTGACTCCCTACACACCCCACTCACTCTCACAGTCAGACCAGGTTTCCTTACCTGTTCGACCCCAGGTTTCCCAGAGCAGACCCTCAGATGTCTCGTTCCATAAAGCCATTTATTCACAGTGCAGTAATACAGAAACAGCCCCAGCTGGTGCCTCCAAGGAGGGACCCTCAACAAAGGAACCCCTGTGTTTTTATAACTTTACAGTCTAAGCATGCACAAGTCTTGCTCTTTCTCCCGAGTCCTCTGCTCCTGCTGTGTCTCTCAGTGTCCATTTACCTGGCTGGGCCCATCAGTGTTTGTGCCCTTTGTTAACCAAAGGGTTGGCAGTTCACAGCCAGGTACCCACCTAGAACTCAATCTAAATCTCAGTCTGCAGCTGTATTCCTCAACAGTCCTCTCTTTGTTTTAACTGAGCATCACTGCTAATATACTAAAATAAAAAAACCAAACAAGCTTTCAAGGCATTTAAACAATTCACCTTATAACATTATTGCAAGTGATGAACATAGCAGGATTAAGGCTAACAAAATTATCATAGGGTAGAAATTATTATGAAGATAGAATTGCAAAATATTCTCAAAAGTCAGTTATTGACCAACTGGTTGATCATTTACTACTCATTTGATATGAGAATGGTGTATACAGTTGTTATAGATATTTTCATCAAATAATCAATTTAATGATATAAAAGAATTATTTATGATTATAAGTTTCTTAGATTATAAGTAAAAATTGTAAAGTATAAGATATGGGAATGTTAGGAGTGCTGTGTTTGAAATATGCAACCATTGAAACCTCACCAAGACGTTACTGGACCCTTATGTTTTGTTCATGAAGCTATGGACCACCACTTACGCTGCTTGGAATCCCCCTACCCTTCCCATCTAGATTGGAATATCAGGGATTCCAATCAGTAGAGCTCAGTATAGATGACCAATGATTGTTTTAGGATAAGAATATTGATGAAGTTCTATAGCTATTGAAACCAATCATTGTAAAGGTTCAATTTAAGAGAGGGCATAGTATGCATAGTATGTAAAAGAATTTATATAATGATGATTTAGCAGAAAAAGTATATAAAATGGACGGGTTTTGTTTGTTAAGGGGAACGTGTTTTCGGATGAGTTATCCCCCGTGTTCCCAGAGCCTGAATAAAGAAGTGTCTGCTTATTCACATCAAATTGGTGTTGGATAAGTTTCTTTCATCCCGTTTGGTGGCACAGTTATCCTTACCCAAAATTTTAACAGCAAAATAAGAACACAGTAAGACAGTAAATTATCTCTGCCATTTAGGTTTCAATGTGTATTTTCGTAAGAATATCTTGATCAGCACTTCAAGGTTGTATATCATGTACTTCTATTCAGGTGGTGTGGGCTGATACCATTGTGCATACTTTCTCTGCCCTTCGAACCCTTTCTGCATATATATAGCATACTGGGTCAAGTGTTCATCCAACAGGCTGGTCTTAGCTGGGATAAGTCCCTGGTATAGCTAAGTGTCTCCCAAAAAGAATTTCTTCTGGTGTTAGTCCTATGGGTTGTCTCAGAGTATTCCAAACATCCCACAGGGCCAAATTTAAGGCTTCTAGCAATTTCAGATTAGTGCATGTACATATTTTTGCTATGTTTTCTTTTAATGTTCCATTCATCCTTTCTACTTGTCGTGAAGATTGTGGGCAATACAGTGTATATAATTTTCTCTCTATCCTCAGTCTCATATAGATGTTCAGTTATATTCGCTGTAAAATGAGCACCTCTATCTGATTCAGATACGGGTTAACTCATTTCCCTTTTCCCAGATGTAGAAAGCTACTAGTTCTGCTCCTTGTGCACTCATCCTTGCTGGGAGTGGTTGTGCTTCTATCACCTGTCCCTGACTCACCACGGCACACCCAGACCATTGCTGGCCTTGCAGGTAGTAGGATGAGCCATCTGCAAATAGAACTGTATCTGGGTTATGTGAGGGGACATCAGTTAAATCAGTCTGTGCTTTACTTGGGATACGTATAATTTGCTCACACTGGTGATGTTCGAAATCATCAGGTAGAGGCATTAGGCTTGATGAATTCAAGGTGTGACATCTTTTAAGATTACATTATCTGCTATTAGGAAGATCAGTTCATATCCATGTGCCTGTTGTGGCATCAAAGCTTGGGTTGCACACTGTCTCACCAGTATTTCCACTTCATGGGAGACATGGACTTACAGGATGTCTCAGGATAAGGGGGCAGCTCTTTTCTAGTATTGTTGCTGCTGCTACCACTGACTTAATACAGGCTGGTGCTCTTGCTGCAACTGAATCTAGTTGAATTGAGTAATATTCAACCAGTCTCTGAGGGGGTCCTTCATTCTGTGTTACCGCTCCACTGGCTATTCCTTTATGCTCACGTACATGCAGATTGAAGGATCTGGGAGCCCAAGACCAGGAGCTGTGGCGGTGGCCCAA
>VXAZ01002738.1:228985-258123 GCA_013399875.1 Gymnorhina tibicen | reverse complement strand
GTGGGGCCCACTGACACTGGAAGGGGAGGGGTCCCGATGCAGGGGGCGGAACCCGACGTTGGCAGGGAGGGATTAAAGGTGGAGCTAGGGACGGAAGGAGGCGAGGCGGTGGGGATTTGCAAAGCACGCTGGGAAGAAGAAGGGGAGAGGGCACTAACAACTATGTGCTCGCCGCCATTTTGGGGAGCGGCGGAGGCGGCAGAGGCGGGAAGAACTGGCGAGGGGGAGGACAAAATGGCGGGGCTAGCCACGAGGTCCGCGCCATCTTGTTGGGGGGGGACGCAACAACTGGGGGGGACGCAACCGGGAAAGAGGGAGAAGAGAAGGGATTCAGGGAAGAGTCCCTGACCACCGGGCCAGGGCGATCAGGGCATGGGAAAGGGGCAGACCAAGAGGGGTCCGGGAGTCGGTAACAACCCGGCGCCAGTTGACGGGATATCTCCTCCGATCTTCGCCTAAAAGGGTTAGAGGAACGGCGGCAAGGGGAGGACGGAACACAAACAGGAAAACTGGGATGAAAGGGATTATTACAGGAAAAACCCCTTCTGGACGTTTTGAGTGCCTGATATATTAGCACTTGCAGGGGGAAGAACTTATGAACCGAGGTGTCCCCTGCCTGGCTCACCGCGGTGAGTTTTCTCCCCACGGCATCCCAAAAGTCCAGTTCCCGAACTGATTCCCCAGAGACATTAGGAAAAAACAAACAAATCCATTTAACGAACTAGCATAACAAAGGCTTAGAAAACTTAAAAGTTCCCTCCCTCCAGGGTTACCACAACTTGAGTGTAAATCTCTCATTGGGGGTGGGAAACTCAGCAGCCCATTATCCCCAAAAACCTCACCACCGACAAAGCAAAAAGGCAGGAACAAAAAGAGAACCCAAGAAGGGGACAAACAACCCAGATAGGGGAAACTCACCACTCCGGAGTCCACAGGCTCGCAGCCGACTCCCACTAAAGGCCTCCTTGGAAAAGAAGACGTGCTCTGTCGGTGTCCTTCTGCGCGATTCGGCCGGCTCTCGAATCCGGAGAGGGTTGTCGGCCGCCTCCCGGAGCGCCACCACTTAAAACGCGGCGTGCTGCACAGGGAGGAAGTGGCGGGCCCAAAGGCGAACACTAAGACCCTCAAAGGGTTGAGGACACTCTCGAGGGGCCTCCGAAAAAGGGGGCGGGGCCGCACATTGGGCGCCACTAGATGCGGTGGTGTTTTAAAGCCCGTTAGAGCATCGGTTGGTCGGAGGCGACCACCGCGGCAAAGTCACTAGAGTGTCCTCGCAGGCGGTCTCGCTCTGGGTTGCCTGGCATAGGCAGTGGAGCGAACACGGGCAGCGTAAGGATGGCGCAGAAAGCAGAGAGGCGAGAGAGGCCCTTTCATATGGAGTTCCAAGGGTTTTATTCCTTGCAGGGGTCCAGGGACAAAACAACCTAAAATGGCGGCTGGCTCTTTCTTATATAGGGTGTGGGTGGATTGAAAAACAACCAATGGGGGAAAGGGAAGGAACAAGATGGGATTGGATAAAAGCGACCAATGGAGAGAGGGGTACAAAGAACCAATGAGGTTACAGAACTCAGGGAGCTTTCTGGAACTTAGGACTTAATTGACAAGGGGGAGGGTACAAAAGCATAACAGACAGCTTAGGGGGAGGAGAATGTAGTCAGCTCATGGGTGGAGGCCTCGGGAGTGACATCATACCACTTTATGGCATTTAAAGGCTCTGTCACTGCAGGGCACACCGCAACAGGAGGTGATAAAGATGATTCTTTTTGTGAGCCACGGCTGCAAAACCAAACGAGGAGCGTATGGATGCATCCAGCTCCCACATCCAGGGGAGGGACTGACCCAAACCAATAAAGTTATATGGGACTGCAGGGGGAAGAGTTATGGCTCCAAATAAAGTTTAAACTTCTGACCCTCCCTCTTTGCTGCTCTTTATGGAGCCATTCCTGGAAAAGCAGAAATGGTGTTAAACGCTCCCAGGGTAGCACAGAGGCTTTTGGTCCTCACGGAGGGAGGTCAACTCCAGGGAAGGGAAAATGCGGCTCTGCCATGGGAATGAGACACCCTGGAGCTTCCTCTGCCTCTGAGATACCCTGGAGCTTCCTGATGCTTTGGGACAGCCAAGAGAGTTGGGGTTGCTCAGCACGGCAGAGGCGGGAAGAACTGGCGAGGGGGACCTGCACCAGCCTCATCCTTTGGGACATCCTGGACCAGCCTCATCCTTGGAGACCCTGGACCATCCTCATCCTTTGGGACAGCCAAAGGATGTCCCAAAGCTTCCTCACAGCTTCCTCATCCTGTGAGACACCCCAGAGCATCCTCATCCTTTGGGATACCCCGGAGCTTCCTCATCCTTTGGGACACCCTGGTGCTTCCTCAGCCTTTGGGACACCCTGCACCAGCCTCATCCTTTGGGACATCCTGGACTATCCTGACCCTTTTTAAGCACAGAATGCAAAGGCAATCAATTTGCCTCTTGATTTTTCGGGGTTGAGTACAGAGCACAGAAATCTGTGATGCAACAAATCAAACGATAAACAAATGTAAGCGCAGAACATCTGTCTAAGAGAGCCCTGGGTTTCTGCTTTTCAGGGACATTAAGGATTCCCTTCTCCTGTCAAAGTGACTCTCCTGCAGTTACACACATTACCAGGTTCAGAGAGTATTTCATTATTGATTTCAGTGACTATTTAATTCATGATTTCTGTAGGATTTCGGGCCTCACACCAAGCTCTAGACTCCAGAAATCCCCAGGCAGAGTTATTTCAGATAACCTGGGCTGAGCACAGGGAATTCAGCAGTTCCATCCACTGTGTAGGACCAAAATCTGGCACTGGGAGGAGCAGACCATATTTACCCTAAAACCAATCCGAGGGGCAAAACCCATCTGCCTTAAGCAGAGAATTATTTTTAAATAGAGGAGGAGATGTGGTGCTTTGAAGCAGCGGAATGATTCCACTTGGAGATAAGGATCAGTCCTGAGGGCTGGGAAAATCAGACATTGTGAGTTCAGTTCTGACAGGAATTCCTTATGCATTGACAGAGTGATAAACTAATGATTGACAGTCCAGGGGAAAAAAAAATCTCTAAATGGAGCCATCATCAGGCTTTTTAAAAGCAAAGCTGGGCTGGACTCTGAGGCGGCTGCACGGAATGGAAATCAGCTCTTGCTGATTCCCACACAGCTGGGATAACGCCACTTCCAGGTTCAAAATTCCCCTGGTCTGGGAGATTCCTGAATCCTTTACCTTTGCAGGACAGTTTTAGGGAGGAAAAGCCTCCCTGGAGGCAGAACAGCAGCTGAGGGAAGCTGGCAGAGCCTGAACCTGCGCTGGGTGCACGGGAGATGTTCCATGCCTGGAAAAGCCTCCAGACCCACAATGCTCCCTCCACATTCCCAGCTGGAAAAATGGGATCAAACACTGCAAAAATCTGCTGCCAAAACAACCACAGGTAGCGCAAGGGGCAGGGGGAATGCAAAAGAGGATGATTATTATGGGATACTCAATTCCCAGCTCCAAGAGAGTTGGGGCTCCTTAGTTGTGTCCCCAACCTCAACCCCAACTCAGCTACTTGAGGGCTTCATGTCTTGGCTTCATCCTCCAAATCAAGGTATAAAAATATTCAAAAGACTCCTTTCTCCCCCCAAAAAATCAAATGTCAAAAACCGGCCCAAAGAAACCTTCAGAACTTGAGAATTAGACAGGAAAAGAAAAGTCTGAAATTATTTAGGGGAGAACAGAGAGAATTCTATAAATACCTTGGAGAAAAATTTCCAAACTCTGTTTCTGTAGCAGCACAGCCTTAACAAGAACATTGTCTTACACTTTAAATTCTTCATGGCTCAAGTGACTGCATTCCCAAACTTTTCTCCCACTTTTCAGCCCAGCAGCAAAAGGGAAAAAAAAAAAGATTCCTTGGTTTCCGGAAAAAGCTCTGAAAACGGGTGCAAGATTTTTGATTCAGCTGCTATGCGGCCTGTCTCTGTTTCTGCTTCAACTTAGAGAGATATTGGGAAGAAATTCCTCCCTGTGAGGGTGGGGAGGGGCTGGGATGGAATTCCCAGAGGAGCTGTGGCTGCCCCTGGATCCCTGGAAGTGCCCAAGGCCAGGCTGGATGGGGCTTGGAGCACCCTGGGACAGTGGGAGGTGTCCCTGCCATGGCAGGGCATGGCACTGGATGGGCTTTAAGATCCCTTCCCACCCAAACCATTCCAGGATTCCATAATTCCATGAATTTTCAGGCATGTAAAGACGGTCCTGTGAGGTTCCCAAGAAATAATAATCCTCCTGCACCTCAGAATCCCCAAAAGTTCCAGTATTCAAAGTGCCTCGAGTTCTGACAGTAATAAAAGTGATAAAAGCTCATTTAAGCCTTGATCCATCAGGTTTGGAAGAGAAGCCTTGAAAATCCCACCCTGGGATGTTAGACCAATAATAACTGTGAAAATCTGGGTTGGAGTTCGATGATATTTGTGGATCCCTTTGAATTCTGTGATAATTCTTCCTCCTTCCCAGTCCAGCTCCAGCAAAGCTCCCAGGTGCATTATCAGATATAAATTCCCCAGAATTCCCCAGAATTAAATTCCTCAGCCAGAATTCCTGCAGGAAGGGAAGACTGGGGTGATTTGGGGGCTCAAAACCACAACTTCAGTATTCAGCTGATTTCTAAACTAAACAACTCTTGAGGAACACCCCATGGGCAGGAAGGAAATCCTGGAGTTGGCCAAATCCAGGAAATAGTCCCAATTTCCTGGCTTCATGGTGTTTCCTTTTTCCATATGAGTCCAATCTCACAGCAATGAATTTTTGAAACTCTCAAACCTCTCTTGCAGTGATCGCTGGAGTTGTGAAATATGGAGAGAATTAACGCAAAGTTACAAGGCAAAAAAAAAAAATCAAAGTTCCAATAAATGCTGAGTAACTTTTAATATTTGCAGTAATAGGATTTGGTGCAGTAATTTATAATTTTTGTACAAGCAACAGCCAAGATTAATGTTGGGAGTTATTATATGCAATAATTAGAGGCTTTTTTAGGAGCTGCCTGGCTGGAGGGCCACTGCCTGTTTGTACAAAAGATAATTATGGGACAAATTGAATTTTCCCATTCCCCCAGTTCGGCAGCTGCTGCAGATAAACACATCCCTCATTTCCAAGTGCTTGGTCCTTATCCCTGTCTTTGAAGTGTCATTTGAAGTGCCACCACCCTCATCAAAACCCAAATTTTCCTTCAGCGCTGGAGCAGAGCTGAGTTTATCGAGGTACTTGCACAGCTCGTTAGCGTTACTTTAGTCAGTTAATTAATTTATTCCGGGTGTTTTAGCCTGAAATTCCCCTCTGCTCGTTCCTTGACACAAGGCAGGAGACTCCCGCACTGATGTCCAAGAATTCCTTGAGCTTCTGGACGTGTCTGGCCCACCCTCGGGTGCTGCTGCTCTGGCTGGGAGGGGAAATGGAGCCCCCCACGTCCCCTTACGGGATCTCACCTCCCAGCCTGGATGTCCTGGACGTGCCACAGCTTTGTCCCCATCCCAGCAGAGACTCAATCCGAGCTTGGCTGTCCTGGAGCTGTAGAACACCTCTGATCACATCAATTTTGTTTGGTTTGGGTGGACTTTGAAGCAATCTTGAGTTTCTTTTAATTTACAACGTTTTGGTTCAGTCCCCAGAGCAGTTTTGGCATGAGCCAAAGCGCTTTTTTTCCCAGTTTAGCCCAGATCCAGAGGCTTTCAGGGGTCTGAAATCAGGAGTTACTGGTGGATCATGGTTGTAAACCCACAGGGCTGGAGGAGGGTGGGGCCCAAAGAGGTGAAATCCCTTCCAAGGGCAGGGACTGTGCCTGGGGATGCAGGGCAGGGTGGGCTGGGGTCTGTTCCCATTTGTTTGCAGCTTCCAGGGAGGGATCACGGCAAGGCAGAGCAGCACCAGCCTCCCCCTCTGCAGGTTGTTCCATGGATATTTATCCTTGAACTCATTTTAAATAAGAGACATCCAAAACTGCTCTAAATTCGTCCTTCAGATTAAGAAATCTGTGATTTGCAGCTTGTTCCCGGAAAGATAAAGGGCATTAAAGCAGCTGCAGAGTAGAAAAACTCCAGAACAAACCCGGTCTCAACATGAAACCCCACATTTCAGTATAATGGACCATGTAATTAATCCATGAAGGAGACGACAAAGTCCCCGGTCCCGGGGAGAGGCGGCCGTGCCTTTGTTGGTTTGGTTACCAACTCAGCTGTTTCATTTAATACTCGCAGTTAATGAGGGGTCTCCTCTCCTAACAAGCTGAATGCTGGCGATTCCTGCACGGACTGGAAGCACCTTGGAAGGGCTGGTGGCAAACAGAGGCAGCAATTATTGAAATGAAGAGCTGACAAAGATGCTGGGAGTTGATGTGAGTTCAAACCAGGAACCATTACCTGGAAGTGACTTTTACTTGGAGATTTATTTACTAAGGAGACAAAGTTAATCAGGAACTTAGTGCAGGGAAAGAAAAGGACTGTGTGGGGAAAATCCCTTCCTGGGAAATACTGTCTAGGAAAGAAGGATCCCATCCCTGGAAGTGTCCAAGGCCAGCTTGGATGGGGCTTGGCTCAACCTGGGATAGTGGGAGGTGTCCCTGCCATGGCAGGGGGTGACACTGGATGGGCTTTAAGGTCCTTCCAACCCAAACCACTCCATGATTCCATGATTCCATGAAGGTGAACATCTGGAAACACCTCAGCAAAGGTCCTGGAATGTTTCCTTTCCTTATCCCGTGAGAAGGCTTTGATAGAACTGACCCGCCCAGATCCACGACCTGGCATTGTTCAAATCTTGTTGAGCATCCCCACTTAAAAGCCCTTTCCGTAACACCAATTTGCATAATTACACTGGATATTCCAGGGCCTAATCCTGCTTTCCCCTGGAGTGTACTCTACACCATCTGAAAGCATCAAGATTTACCCCAGTTTTACACCTGAACAGTTTTTATTTTCTTTTGTTGCCATCCTTTCCTCCTCTCATGGCCAGTTCTGAGCTTGGGGCAGCTGCTGCTCTTGGAGGCGCAGCAAAAACTATAATTTTGACCAATATTTATAAAAAAATTAAACCAGCAAACTGTGCAGCAGAAATGTAAACCTAAATAGAAGCTGTGGACAGCTGTCCTTGCGCTGTGTTGTTATTTAGGATGTTCTAAAACATCATTAGTTTAATTGCATATATATTTAAATGGTTATTCTGAATGCGCAGCTTGTTGGAGAAAATGAACACAATCTATTTCCTTCAAAAGCCTTTGGAATGAGTAAATCAACGTCATTTACAAATTATATTACAGCACTCCTAACAATTTCTGTCATTGAATCCACGAGTGCTGCAGGGAGCAGTTTGGTTGCAAATGTTTTGGGGAAAGAGCTGGTTTAGGACTTTGGGAGTTGAGTAAATGCTGGAATTCTCACGGCAGCTGAAGCCCGTGGCCTTCCCTGCTTCCCAGCTCATTATTTATGGGAGTTTTGGGGGCTGACACTTTAAATAATGCTCTGCTTTTAGAAGGGAAAAATAATACACGAAAAAGTATCTGTTAAGCACAAGCCTCCCATAAAAGCGGATTTGTCAGCGTTGTCATTTTTTAGTATACTGGGAATGACAGAACCCCTGGTGTGGGGGGAGGTGGCTGAGCTGGTGGCTGAAGCTCCTTGGCCATCAAAAATACCTGGAAGAGAAAATTCCTTTCTGCCTCTGCTGAGGAGAAGTGCTCCAGTTTTCCTTTGATTCCACACGTTCCCAAGAAAACACCTCCCCACCCCCAAACCCTCCCATTATTTGGAGGCACCTGAAGAGTAAATTCACCCGAATGCACAAAATATGAAAGTTAAAAAATTCCTGCCTGCGTTTTTTATTAATGTGCCTTGGAAAAGAAGGGCAGATAACAGGGGGTGGGTGATGGGCAGGGACACTTCAGTGCTTTATTTTCTGCCCATTTGTGGGATGAAACAAAACTCCCAGGGAGAAAACTTACAGTGAAAAAACTGCTTAGAAACCCACACATTTCTCAGCTGTGACAAACTGAGTAAAACATTCCCATCCAGGTGACGTTGCAGCCACAAGTCATTCCTGGAATATATTTTGGAGAAGAGGAACAGGAGAAGCCCAGTTTGCACAACCACTGGCCGCATCTGGATCATCAGATGGGGCTTTGTGGCTTTGGAACAGGAACTGTCACTTTTGGACACCGAGGGCAGAGCAGGTGCTTGCTCACAGCTGTAGTGGAGTCCATTAGAAATCAGAAGAAAATCATGGAATTGTTTGGGTTGGAAAAGACCTTTAGGATCATCTGTCCACCCATCCCCCAGCACTGCCAGACCACCACTGACCACGTCCCCAAGTGCCACATCCCCATAGCTGTTAAATCCCCCAGGGATGGGGAGGATCCCCCCAGGGACCCCACCCCTCTGCAGGGCTGGAAAGCTGCTTAGATGAAGAAATTTGCCAGCCTAAAGTGGGTGTTTGCACACCCCTGGCACACTCAAGGCCATTTCCTCTGGCATTCCAGAAGGCCAAGGGATACATTCCCAAGCCCAGCAGCCACACAGGGGCTGTCCCAGCTCCTGTTAATTCTGTGGGCTCAGAACTTGAGCCCATCCCTGTTTCCAGGTGAGGAGCTCAAGAGCAGAGCGGACAAGACCAGAACATGGAATTCTGAGCCATGGAAGTGGCCCTGGGTCCCCATCCATGTCCAGCCAAGCTCTGCTGACACAAAAAAAGGGCTTTATTAGGGCCATTCCATCCAGTCAAAAAAGGGCTTTTTTAGGGCCACTCCATCCAGTCCAAGAAGGGTTTCTTTAGGGCCACTCTGTCCAGTCCAAAAAGGGCTTTTTTAGGGCCATTCCATCCAGTCAAAAAAGGGCTTTATCAAGGCCACTCCATCCTGTGAAAAAGGGCTTTATCAGGGCCACTCCATCTGGTCAAAAAAGGGCTTTTTTAGAGCCCCTCCATCCAGTCAAAAAAGGGCTTTTTTAGAGCCCCTCCATCCAGTCAAAAAAGGGCTTTTTTAGAGCCCCTCCATCCAGTCAAAAAAGGGCTTTTTTAGAGCCCCTCCATCCAGTCAAAAAAGGGCTTTTTTAGAGCCCCTCCATCCAGTCAAAAAAGGGCTTTTTTAGAGCCCCTCCATCCAGTCAAAAAAGGGCTTTTTTAGAGCCCCTCCATCCAGTCAAAAAAGGGCTTTTTTAGAGCCCCTCCATCCAGTCAAAAAAGGGCTTTTTTAGAGCCCCTCCATCCAGTCAAAAAAGGGCTTTTTTAGAGCCCCTCCATCCAGTCAAAAAAGGGCTTTTTCAAGGCCGCGCCATCCAGTCCAAAAAGGGCTTTTTTAGGGCCACTCCATCCAGTCAAAAAAGGGCTTTTTTAGAGCCACTCCATCCAGTCCAAAAAGGGCTTTTTCAGGGCCACTCCATCCAGTCCAAAAAGGGCTTTATCAGGGCCACTCCATTCTGCCACTGCCATCAGGCCACGGCGGCATCTGCAGCAAATGGCTCGGAAGATTTGGGCTGAAGGATCCCTCATTTTACACCCCTGAGCATCCCTGGTGCTTTGGGAAACAGGAATAAACAACAGAACGGGTCAGAGCCAGGAGGAGCCGCACTCCAGGGACTGGGTTTGGGCAATTAGATGAAATAAGCGGGGACAAAATAAAATCAGAAAGGGTACAAAAGCAACGGAGAGATTTGCCAAGAAGGGGCTGACACAGACCCTGCAAACCCCTGTCGGGAGGGATCCATCCCAAATCTTCACCCTCTTTGTTATCAGGGTTATTAAACCTGATAAAACCTTTCGGGCCAGATCTTTCACAGATCTTTTCCCTGTATCTTTGATCTGGAGTTCCACAAAACAAAGCAACTCCGTCATGCCCCCAAATTCCTCCCTTATGTATCCAGAGCTTGTTTAGGTCCACTTGACTTCATAAACTGAGACTCTTTGAGATTAATTTAAATGGAAAATCAATCAGCTTTTGAAACCAGAAAAACTGTTGGCTGTACAAAACTGCGCAAGTGGCTCATAACTTGCCTCTGTGCTCTCAATATTTAAGTTAAAAATATTAATCTTAAGAGAAAACCATGGGAAACAAAAATTTATTGATCTGTTTTTATGCTGTCCTACGATGGTCATTCCCTTAAAAAGGCAGGAAAATTTGTGTTAACTCAGCCCTTTTTTATGATCATCCTTTTAGAGAGGGGTTATTTGTTCTGATGAATGGGCTGATTTTTACAGCAAGGATAACTGATATTAATAGAGGTGGGCTTAGTTTCAGTGGAGAGAAAAGAGAGCAAAAAAAGGGACGAAAAAAAGGAGAAAAAGGAGAAAATTTATGATCCAAAGTCCAGCTGAGCCAAGGGAAAAGATTTCACTGGACCAAGCCCCCAAACCAGGATTATTCTCTCATTCCTTGCATTAAATTGGTAAATAAATACAATAAATACATTTTAAAGAAGCCAAATATGTCAAAAGTAATTTTTGTCCTACAGATTAAAAGGGAGAAGAGAACCAGCTCTGACTGGAGGAGTAAAATGATGCCAGTGTAGGGACACCCCCAACCCGGACATGGATTATATCCCACCCTGGACTTCAGGACACACAACAAATCCATGGCTCTACATCCCTTTCCCCCCACCTTGTGCTGCCCAGGGTCCAGCACAAGGCACGGGGGAGCTCAGCTGGTGGAAGAAAACACCTAGATTAATGAAAAACTGCCAATTGTGACACCCCCAGTGGAGATTTCCCAGTGGCATCTGCTGAGGGTCCCATCCCTGTGTTGCATGGGACAGAATTCCCCATTGAAAAGTTGATGGAGTGGCCATTAAAAAGTCAGGATGTGCCGGGGGGGCAGGGACAGCCCCAATCCATCTGCGTTAGCCCAGGCAGTGACAGGGACTGTGGTGGGAGCTGTTGATTTATTTTAAACAACCACTGCTACAAACAAACGCCTCACGCTCTTTTCCAAGGAAAAAAAGGAGGGGAGGGGGTGTGGGAAGGCAAAAAATGAATTTTTTTTTTTTTTTAATAGCAGTTAAATGTCACCATATTAATTCTTGCAGGGTTGAGAACACCCCGCAGGCTTAACCTTTAGGATTACTTCATTCCTGAAAGCAAGAACAACCCTCTGCTCGTGCCAGATAACCAGGAGGGTGAAATCCCAATTTAGACATCCAGCACGGAGTTCCATCCCTGAGAGCTCCGGCCTGGAAACTGCCCCCAACTCCTTCACCAAAAGATTCTAAAAGCAGGATTTTCATGGCAAACAGTGCCCTGAAAAGTGAAATCTGGGGTCACTGGCAGCCATTGCTACGAGGAGTGGAGAGCTCAGGTCTTGGCCCACACTTGACTCATTCTGCTGTGCACTGGCCCAGGAACATCGTGGTCCAGGGCTGCCATTCCAGCATCCATCAGTGTCACCCCGGATCACTCTGATCCCACTGATGGAGCCAAGAGCCCCGTTCTGCCCTTCCCTGTCAGACCCAGCCAGCCGGACACTGCCAACAGAAGGGCTGGAAAAGCCCGTGGCAAACAGCAGAAGGGAGCAGCAGGAATTGCTCCCTAAAATTTGCTTCCCAGCAGGTTGCAGGGAGGAAACGTTCCAGATGCTCAGCTGGGTCTGGGTGAGATCCCATTTTCTCCTCCAAGCATCCACTGTGGTTTAGTCTCTCTCCAGGTGGAGGGGGAAAGGTCATTCCCAGCCTGAGTCCTGCCTTGTGCTCAGAGCTCCAAGGCATCCTTCTGCCTGTGATGGTGAACCCTAATTAAACACCCACCCCCACCCTAATTAGACACCCACCCCCACCCTAATTAAACACCCACCCCAACAGCCCTGATCCATCCAGGGAGAATCCTTGGATTCCCAGGAAACTCTGGCTCTGGAGCACCTTGGACGCAAATACAACACCAACCCCACCAAATTTTGCCTCTGAGTCTTGAGGATTTCAAAACACAAATTACCACAGGCTGGGCCAAACAGGCAGCTCTGAGGTGTTGAGGAATTTTAAGTCATTCCATTTTAAAAACCACTTTTTTAAGCCATTTCATTTTAATCACTCAATTTTTTCCCTGCATGTCCATCCACAGGACGTGTTCAATTCAAAAATATTAATTAAAATAATTAAAACTCAGCCAAAGCCACCAAGCTGCCTCATTCTTCCTGCAGTGAACATCTGCTTCTTTCCTTAAATACCAAATTTCCTTTTTTATGGAAATCAGCTTTATATAATTTTTATGGCAATTATACCCTGAATTTTTATTTAAAAAAAAGCAGGCAAAATTAGCCTGTGAGGGAACTGTGCAGGTAACCATTTCCCAGTCTTAACTGGGAAATGCAAGTTGGTTTTACTGGTGTAACTGGGCTGGAGGATTGATGTGGATCTGATGGATGGGTGGAAGAGGAGCTGACACACCAGGCTGAGAGTGGAAAACGCCCATTCCCTGAAAATCATCCCGATCCTTCCAGCAGCTTCAGAGCAAAACCTTTCCCAGTCAGCCCTTCCCTTTGTTCCTCATCTCCGCCCATCAGCACACTTCAAACCAGTCTGTGCTGATCCAAAACCAACATGAAAATCATAAAACTGAGGGAAAATGAGCTCAGGAGCCAGGAAATGAAGTACACTGGAATTCTGGAGGATCAGAGGGCTCAAACAATTTATCAGATACACCCAAAATGGTATCAGAGAAATGAAAACCATCCATGAGGAGCTTCCCAACATTCATCCAGTCCCTCTGGCCACTCTTTGTTGGCTGTTGATACCTGCAGGGACCCACCAGAGCACACAAATCGAGGGAGCCCAGAACGCCACACCTCCCACTGCCCAGAATTCCACGGCTCCCACTGCCCAGAACTCCGTGGCTCCCACTGCCCAGAACTCCACGGCTCCCACTGCCCAGAACTCCACGGCTCCCACTGCCCAGAACTCCATGGCACCCTCGTTTCCAGTAGTTTCCACCACAACGCCTCCCCTGGTTTGAGAGTCCCTGGCCCAGCTCTCCCCTGAGCTGCAGGAAGATGCAAAATTTACCTCAAAGGGAGGCAGAGCTTGAAAGAACCACAGATTTTAGTTTATTTTTTAAAAATTCACTCTTTAACGCAGCCAACTGACTCCTCCAGCGCTGAGAGGTCGTTTGATTTTCCAGTTCCAGAGCCTTTGCCAAGGAGCTGCTCCCACCGTTCCGTGGCTGGCGGGTGTAGCACAGCGCCATTTGACGCATTATAAATATTTGATGTGTTGTAACCACCGCGCACACGGCAGGTTTGTCGTTCTCACTTTTATTTTTAAGTGCCAAACGAGTGATTCCGGGACTGCTGCCGGCACAGCCGTCTGCCCCATCCTGGTGATTTATTGCTCCTCTCCAAGCAGATCGAAATCTGGAAATGTTTTTATGACTCAAAGGGTCCGATTAGGACTTATCAGCAGCAAACTTGAACAGGTGGGGTTATTTTGGTGCTCAGCATTTGAAAGAACGATCAGGGTTTGGCAGTGATGGGGTTTTTTTCCATTCTCTCCAGGGAAATGTGATTTTTTATCACAGGCAGTGTATCTTTATTCATTCATAACTGTTGGGAGAATCAACATAATATTCCCTTCCCTCCATTATCATTCCTTAATAACTTTTTCTGCTTATTCCCTTTTTTTTTCCCTTCCTAGGCAGTAGCTTAATATTCTCTTTGAAATAAGAAATATTATCCCTGCATAATGATGGGATTGAGTCACTTTGTCCCTTTATCCTTGACTCCGTTATTATTCCTCCTGGATTTGGCTCCTGGTACTTGCACTGAACGCTCCGAGAGTTTTGGCGGAAGTTTCACCTCTGTTATGGCTGCAGAGGTTCTGATGGGAGTATCTCGGCTCCACATCTTTTATCAAGTTGAGTTTCCTCTGGAGATAAAATACGATTCACTGGAAGGGGATTTTTACAGGGGAATGGAGTGATAGGATAAGGGGGAATGGCTTAAACAGGAAGAGTTTAGGTTTAGGTGGGATACTGGGAAGAAATTCTCCCCTGGGGGGTTGGTGAGGGGCTGGGATGGAATTCCCAGAGAAGCTGTGGCTGCCCCTGGATCCCTGGAAGTGTCCAAGGCCAGGTTGGAGCACCCTGGGACAGCGGGAGGTGTCCCTGCCATGGCAGGGGTGGCACTGGATGGTATTTAAGGTCCCTTCCCACCCAAACCATTCCATAATTCTGAGATGACTCAAATACTTGCATTTAGCTCTCTCTCTTCCACATGACCTTGAGCAAGGTCTTCTATCCCCCCCTTTACGTTTGGTTTTCCTGCAATTAAAAGTGGGAATGGCACCTCTTGCTTTGCACTCCGGGGCACTGCGAGCTCCACATTGTTTTGTATAAACAAATAAACGAGAGAATTCCTTGTCAACACTGATTTTTTAATAACTCGAGCTGCAGCCAAGGGAAAACCTGCAGGAAGTGCCAACATTTCAAAATCAGGGAGCAACATCCTCTCTGAACTCCTCTATCCATCAAATTCCCCAATTACTCCTCTTTCGAGAGCCGTTCCTGTCCCATTCCCAAGATCCAGGCTGGCCCAGCTTTGGGAGGAAAACCAGTGAGGGTTTTGCTGTGTGGAACTGAGATTTGTCCATCCTTGGCACCGAATCTCTCCAGGACAAAGAGGTTCCAGGATTAAGGGGCCTCCGTGTTCCTGGGGCAGGAGCAGAGCAGGAGAAGCTCCAAGGTGGGGATTAACGGGAGCGAATGAGAGATTTATAGGAATTGAGGCTTTTCACAGAGGAAGGAGTCTGTGCACCTCCAACCCTTCACCCCTGGGGGTTTTCCACCCCACAGATGCTCCACTGGGACACAAGGCAGGATTCATCCAGCCTGGGATTTTTTTGGGATTTAGACAGACACAAGCCCAAGTCTCCATCCATGTCCTGCTGTCCCACCCCTGTCCTTTGCCATTCCACCAAAACCATCAGGACACTGCTGAACCTTCCAGGCAGCCAAAAATGGGTGAGAGGGAGGGAAAAATCCCAATTAAAGTCAGGAACTATCCTTGTGGGATATCCTTGTAGGATAATTGTTACTGACTTTAAATGTGACTTTTCCCTCCCTCTCATGCTGCAAATATCCAGCAAAAATATCCCAGTATCCCTGGTTTTGCAATGACTGTAACCCCAAAATTCCATTATTTCCTCAGAACAGGGGCAAATAATTTGGAAATTATGGTCAGCACTGAAAACTTCAGGAGTTCGGCTGCTTTTTGGAAATTTCTACATTAAAAAACTTTGTCTAAAAAAGAGAAAAAGCAGAAAAAAGCAGCTTAGGCTTGGCTTGGGTAAGACTTTAAATATAAATTAAAAATCTCGCAGCAGCTGCACAGACAAAATTAATGATTTATACCAAAGATAATTTTAATAATTTACTTAACAAGAACATTTATCCTACAAGGGTTACAGGGTATTCGCAGCATATTTGTTATCCTGGTAGCATGTTTGAAGGATATTTGTAACTGGATTTTGTAGGATATTTGTTAACTCTGTAGTGTATCTTTAGGATATTTTTTACTGGATATTTATAGGGTATTTGTTATCCTTGTAGAGTATTAGTAGGGTGTTTTTTACTGGATTTTTGTAGGATATTTGTTGACCTTGTGTATTTGTAGGATCTTTGTTGATGGATTGTTGTAGGACATTTGTTAACTCTGTAGTGTATTTGTAGGGTATTTTTTACTGGCTATTTGTAGGATATCTGTTATCCCTGTAGTATATTTGTAGTGTATTTATAGGGTATTTGTTAACCTTGTAGTGTATTTGTAGGATATTCGTTACTGGATGTTTGCAAGATATTTGTTAACCTTTTAGCATGTTTGTAGGATATTTGTTTCTGGGTTTTTGTGGGATGTTGTTACTGGATATTTGTAGGATACTTGTTAATCTTGTAGTATATTTGTAGGACGTTTGTTATACTTGTAGTGTACTTGTAGGATTTGTTACTGGGTATTTGCAGGATATTTGTTAACCTTTTAGCATATTTGTAGGATATTTGTTACTGGGTTTTTGTAGGATATTTGTTATCCTTGTAGTGTATTTTTAGGATATTTTTTACTGGGGATTTGTAGGATATTTGTAAACCCTGTAGTGTATTTGTAGGACATTTGTAGGATATTTGTTAACCCTGCAGCACGCTCGTAGGATATTTTTTAGTCTCGTATTTGTGCATTTCCTTGATGCCCCCCCAAATTTCTCCTTTAGGAAGAGATTATTCAGAGTCTCTTGCCTTTTTTGCTCCTTGGCATCTTTTTCACTTCCAGTAGCTCCCATATTAGGAATCTCCAGAGCTTTAACTACGGGTTTTTTCCACATCCTCCACCAAATTTTCAGCAGTTTTGAAATCCCCTCTCACCCCAAAGTGACACTTTCATGGATGGGACCAGAAAATGGGGAGAAATTCTCTGTTCAGGCACTTAAAAAGCAGAATTTTTTGGGGAACAAGGAGTGATTGTCTGAATGCACCAACGTGAGTGTTGGGACAGACTCTGCTGGGAGCGAGATGCAGACAAATTCCATAACTCCAGTGTTTATTGAGGATTAAAGAAAGATGATGGAAAAATAGGAAAAAACTCTCAAAATAAATATATTCAGAGGCCATGAGCTTCACTCTTAGACGGTGTGGTGTTAAAGCAGCACTCACACATAAGGATATTTATATTTATATATAAGGAGGTATAGATTTACATATAAGGATATATATTTATATATAAGGAGATACATATTTTTATACAAGGAGATATATATTTATATATAAGGAGGTACATATTTATGTATAAGGAGATAAATATTTCTATATCAGGAGATATGTATTTATATATAAGGAGAGATATATTTATATATAAGGAGATATATATGTCTTTATAAGGAGGGATATATTTATATATAAGGAGGGATATATTTATATGTAAGCGTATTTATACCTAAGAAGGGATATATTTATATGTAAGGAGAGATAAATTTATATATCAGGGTATTTATATTTATATATAAAATAAAGCTGTGATACACTGCAGGTGGCAAAGGGGTTCCCCAGTGCTGTGCTGGTGTCCTGACCCAGCCCAGTAAACACAAACTGGGAGCACTGGAAGGGAGCTGAGGGCAGAATTTTTCCTCTCAGCAGAAAATAAACTCTGGAATAATCACATCATCAGCGCCAGGCAGAGTCCAGGAGTTAATGAGGAAGGGAGATGGAATCATGGAATAGTTTGGGAAGGGACATTAAAGTTTATCCCATTCCAGCCCCTGCCATGGGCAGGGAACCTTCCAGGTGATCCATTCTGGCCTTGGACATTTCCAGGGATCTGGGGCAGCCACAGCTGCTCTGGGAATTCCATCCCAGCCCCTCACCAGCCTCCCAGGGAATGATTTCATCCCAATATCCCTCTAAACCTACTCTGTCTCAGCTTGAAAACATCCCAGAGATGGGAGAAATGTCCAGGTCTCTCCAGGACGAAACCGTTAGAGAGAAGGTGTGAGGGAGGAGGCGGAGAGGGAAGATCTCCTGTCCTCGTGCTCCGCTGCAGGTGGGAGCAGCAGGTGGGAAATCACAGCTGGACAGTCTAGGGACAAAAAACATAAAAGAAAACCCGACTTTTTCCCCTCATGTGAGACGAGATTGGAGCTGAAGCGCATCCAGTGTGGCTGTCAGTGATGGCAGGGGCTGAGGAATGAGAAAATAGCTGGTAGCCAAAACATAACAGCTCAGAACAAGGGGATGTCGGAACAGCTCAGGACAAGCTGCACGACTAAACTGAAGCAATGGCACAGAAGATCTTTAAACATCTTCCCTGGCCCCGGCACAACAGAACTCCCCCAGGGCAGAAACAAATCCTGCTATTTTCACCAACACATTCTTCAGGGCAGCGGCTCTCCAAGACAGGTTGGAAGGGGAAGGATAAAAGTTTAATGCGCCAAGTCAGGCAGCGAAGGACAGGCTGGGGGATTTGCAGTATTTATGATAAAACCATCCGGGAGAGCATCAATCTCCGATCACCCCTCCTGAAAACAAGGGATAAACAATGGCACAACACCGCCATTAATCTCAGGTATTTACTGTGGTCCTCAGTTTTAGCAAAGGCCAAGGAGAGCCTGCTAACCAACCTAATTACTTTAATTAACTTCTGTTAATGGGCCTGATTAACCTTAAAGAGGGAAGGTTAAAAATCTCTTCAAAGCAAAGTACAAAAGGTGTTTTCCTCGTGTTCTGCAGTGATAAGGCGAATGATAAGATGTTAAATTCCAAGGTTTGGGGAAGGACGGATCCAGCGAGGAACTGGTGTGCTCTGATCGTCCCTAAGGAGGCCAAATTAAAAGAATTTACATTTATTGCTTGAATATTTTGAAATTCGGGCAGGGTAAAGGCTGAAATCCTGCCGAGGCTGAGATAAGGTGTTCTCTGAACCGAGTGTCTCATGTTTGAAGCAGCAACAGAGACTCCAGGAGGTTTTCCTGGGACACGTCAGAAATGGGTTTTCCCAAAGGAAAATAAAGAGCAAATAAAAGTAAATGGCCTTGCCCAGGAATAGCAGCCATGCAGAGTAATGGGAGCTGAGCTCCTGGGAGAGGCTGATGCAGGAACAAGCTCTGAAATCAATATTACAAAAATTCCTGTGGCCAAGGATATCCCTTAGGGTTGTCCCGTGGTTCATAGGATGAAGGAAAACAGGCAGAATTTAGGAGAAATTTGGAATATAGGAGCTTTCAGGTGATGTGGCTTCAATATTAATTAACCCAGAACATCCACAATCCAAGAGCAGAATCAGTTAAACAAAACAAACTTATTTTTGCCCCCAACTATTAAATAACAGCAGTTCTTGTAAAACCTGACATGTTTATCAGCTGAAATCATATTATCACCACTTCCATCGGAACCTGAGGGGATTCTTGTGGACATTTCTGTGGAGCACCGGCATTGTGACACTATTTCATCTCTAAAGCTTCTCCAGCGTTACCCCTTTGCCAATTTAATTGCACTCATTATTTATTAAAACCCCAATTCCAAAGCCATGTGACGATGTCCAAAGACCCACAGTTTTCAACCTCCCAGCTCGAAAGAATGAAAAGTGTAAAAACCTCTCTGAAAGGGCTCCACATTTATTTTTCATGATACGTGGGGGGACAAGGGGAAGGGAGGATGATTTATGATTCCTCAATGCTTAAGTTGTCACAGCTGCTTCCCTCTCCTCTGTTATTCGGGAACAAAATAGAGTGATCCATCCTTAACGCATGAGCAGAGCGGGAACGTTCCTGTTCAGGGTGTAATGCGAGCAGACAGGCCCGGGAGAGGGACAAAAAAACTTCTCCCAAACATTTAAGGTGCTCTGACTCGATTGTCAATATTGGTTTGTGGTGGGCAGGAGGAGGAGCAGCCAGGCTGGGCGACCCAGGGTGTCCTCACACTCCAGAATAGAATGGAAAATAAAAGAGGGAAAAGTGAAGCTGTTCTGGTCCCCTCCAGCTGAGCTCGTGGCCTCTGACAGCTCATGAGACTCTTCCAGGTCTGCTCTGGAAAAATAATTTGGCTTCTCCTGTTCCTTGGGTGGGTTTTGTGTCCCTGGGTCTGTCTGGGATCGACCCTCTCCTGCTTGCTCCAGACTTTCCTGCTGGAAACCGCGACCGGGTTCTTTCTGGAATAAAGAAAAAACAGTAAATCCACCCCAAATGTGAGGATGCTTGAGAGGGCAGAAGGGGCAGCACAGGGGAGCTTTGGTCTATGAAAGGAGCTGAAGCAGTGACCACTCAGCTCAATGAAAGCAGCAATGCCTGGTTTGGGGGGGCTTCCCAGTCAGTTCCTTCTTAGCTGGGAAAAATTTACTTCTTGGACTATTTATTTGGGACCCTGAACATTAAAAGGATGAGGAGTGAGCAGAGCGAGTCCAGAGGATGCCATGGAGCTGCTCTGAGGGCTGGAGAACCTCTGGAGCCAGGCTGGGAGAGCTGGGGGTGTCCACCTGGAGAAGGGAAGGCTCCAGGGAGAGCTCAGAGCCCCTTGCAGGGCCTGAAGGGGCTCCAGGAGAGCTGGAGAGGGACTGGGGACAGGGGATGGAGGGACAGGACACAGGGAATGGCTTCCCACTGCCAGAGGGCGGGGTAGATGGGCTATTGGGATGGAATTCCTCCCTGGGAAGGTGGGGAGGGGCTGGGCTGGAATTCCCAGAGCAGCTGTGGCTCCCCCTGGATCCCTGGAAGTGTCCAAGGCCAGGTTGGAGTCACCTGGGACTGTGGGAGGTGTCCCTGCCCATCACAGGGGTGGCACTGGATGGGATTTAATGTCCTTCCCAACCCAAACCATTCCAGAATTCCAGGATGATTCAGGTCACTGATATTTATACCCACAGCTCCATAAGCCCCACACCTCTCCATGAATTCTGCTTCTTGCCTTTAACTCTGACATCAAAAACCCAAGTCTGAGTAATAAAAAAAGGTCAAATCCCCCCCAAAGAGGACAAACCCCCTGCACAGGCTCTGTGTCCCTCTGGGATGCGACCCAGAAGCAGTGGAAGGGCAGCTCTGGCCGTGGCAGACGTGGCTCTGTCTGGCTGCTCTGGTGAGGTCAGCGGGGCGGTGCCCGCGGGATTCCCGCTGGGAACTCCAGGCCCGTGTAAAACGCAGGTGGCAGCAGGAAAAGGAATCACAGGGACACGTCCCCGCAGAGCTGGGCTGGGAGGCTAGGCAGGAGAAGGGACGGACAGGGATCGGACAATTCCAGCTCCAGTTCAGCAGCTCACACCGGGCTCTGGGCTGTCCTGGCTGCACTCCCAGCTCCTGCTCAGCAGAGCGCTCTGGCAGCCCTTTCCGAGCCATCGGGGCTCGCAAGGCCCTGATTCTGTTTAACTAAACCGGTTTCTGTTCTCAGGAACACAAGACCTGTGGGACAGGATCATGGGCAGCTTTCAATTCACCTTTTTTTGGGTAAAATTAAGCCCGAGCCGCTGGAAGCGACACCCAATGAAGATGGAAAACCAGGACAAAAACACTTCCAGCTGTTCAATGAAACATCCATCAAAAGGTACCACTCAGACCCTTTCTGAGAAGCCTCCTGTGCCCTTTTCAAAGGTGACCGATGCTGCTGGAAAAAGGATGGAAAGGCTCTGGTCCATCAATGCCCAGGTCCCACTGCCATAGCAACCCAGCCGGCCCTGCTTGCAGGAGCCCAGGCACAGCACAGCTCCACAGGAAGCCTGGAAGAACGGTTTCCAATGGATTTCACAGTCCTGGCAATCTGCGCAGGCTTCTTTTGGGTCTGCGAGGAGAGCAAATTCGATCAGGGAGTCTTGGAGGGAGCAGGTGAAATTTATGGTGCTCCCCAGGTTATTTATTTTTCATCAAATCATTTTTCTGGCCATAACTCCCTTTTAAATGGCAACAGCAGAGAGACAGCGAGGTTTGTAAATTAAAATGAAAAAGCCCCACGGTTCCTTTCTTCTTGACTGAATAAACATTTAAAAGGAAAAGAACGGAGCTGGAAATCACCAGTAACAAAGAATTTTCATCACGGCTTATCTGTGGTGGCCTCCAAACAATGTGATACCATCTGTACTTGCTGATTTCGGGAAGCAGCAATGAGTAATCGTAGCTGATTGTCCGGGGGCGTGGGGAGGAGGAGGAGGGAACTGTTCCACCACCAAACCCGATTGTTTTATCAAGATCAGGGAGCCTCATCCTGATCCCACTCGCACCAGCATCAGCCCAGTATGGGCTCTACTGGGAACGAGCTGCTGTGGATGTGAGGGCTGAGGAGGAGAAGGAGCCTGATAATGGCAGGAGTTGATCTCACTTTTCCCTGGGAACAGACCCTTCTCCTTGCTACCT
Source organism: Gymnorhina tibicen (assembly GCA_013399875.1). NCBI lineage: Eukaryota > Metazoa > Chordata > Aves > Passeriformes > Artamidae > Gymnorhina > Gymnorhina tibicen. The sequence continues at coordinate 236,297 of VXAZ01002738.1, read as the reverse complement.
GTTGGGTGTCTCTGATCAGGTCTAAAATTCATTATTACATGCATTACAAAAATGTTTTTGCTGGTAATATTTTTTAAAAAAATTCAACTAAAACTTGGAAGTAAAACATCTCCTGTGTCTCTTCCATTTCCCTCCACCAGTTCAGGGTTTCCAGCTCTTCAGGCCTCATGTTCTGCATTCCCTGGCACCCCTTCCATCCTCACCAGCTTTTTGTGTGAATCCTGATCCTGCTCGCACCAGAATCAGCTGACTCCCAGTATGGGCTCTACTGGGAACGAGCTGCTGTGGATGTGAGGGCTGAGGAGGAGAAGGAGCCTGATAATGGCAGGAGTTGATCTCACTTTTCCCTGGGAACAGACCCTTCTCCTTGCTACCTGTTGGGTGTCTCTGATCAGGTCTAAAATTCATTATTACATGCATTACAAAAATGTTTTTGCTGGTAATATTTTTTAAAAAAATTCAACTAAAACTTGGAAGTAAAACATCTCCTGTGTCTCTTCCATTTCCCTGCACCAGTTCAGGGTTTCCAGCTCTTCAGGCCTCATGTTCTGCATTCCCTGGCACCCCTTCCATCCTCACCAGCTTTTTGTGTGAATCCTGATCCTGCTCGCACCAGAATCAGCTGACTCCCAGTATGGGCTCTACAGGGAACGAGCTGCTGTGGATGTGAGGGCTGAGGAGGAGAAGGAGCCTGGTAATGGCAGGAGTTGATCTCACTTTTCCCTGGGAACAGACCCTTGTCCCTGCTCTGGGTCAGGTGTTCCTCATCAGCTCTTGCAGAGCTCTAAAATTTATTATTACACACATCACAAAAATACTTCTGCTGGTAATATTTTTTAAAAACTCAACTAAAACTTGGAATTAAAACACCTCTTGTCTCTGTTCCATTTCCCTCCACCAGCTCGGGGTTTCCAGCCCCTCAGGCCTCGTGTTCTGCATTCCTTGGCACCCCTTCCAGTCACATCAGCTGTGTTCAAGGACCCCATCTCCAGTGACCACTCTAACCCCAGAATTCTCCCTCAAGCAGCCAGTGACCCATTCCTGCTCCCTGGTGTCTCTCCTGTGTCCCTGGGCAGCAATTCCCTCGGGAGGAGCTGGAACAGAGCCTCGACAGAGAAGTGACAAAGCTCCGTGGTGATCATCCTGTTCTTTTGGGATGCAGGGTGCAGCAGCCCCACACAGCTCAGAGCTGGACACAGAAACAAAGGATCGTCTTTCCAGCAGTCCTGCAGGTCGGGCACACCTGGGAGCAGGGAAGGGCTTCTCCCACCTCACAGCACAGAGGAGGCTCCTTCTGTCCCGAGTCTGAATCCACCGGAGCCTCCCAGCGCTTCAGCTGACCGTAAATCACCCTATCCATGGAGCCCGGAGTGTGCCCAGGGACACTGGAACAGCTAGCCTGGGAGAACGCCAGGAATTCACCTCAAAGGAGTTAAATCCACCGAGTGGAACAAGAGGCAGCTGCCACATTCCCTTTGCCTCCCAGCAAGGAAGCAATCCCTGGGATCTGAGTGACCTTTAAGTGGTCAGCGCTGAAGTCCAGTGTGGTGGTTTGGCCCAAATTCAGGGAAACGCCCAAAAGGAATGTCTCCTCAAAGGAAGGCAGGTTAAAGCCACCCCTCCCCCACCAGGTTCGGGAAAAAAGAGATTTTACTCGGAGGAAAGTGAAGGAGAAAATAAAAACTATTTATTTAACAAACACTCAGGAAAAGAATAATAATAATGCTAAATAACAAAACCTCTGGTTGTGAGAGAAAACCTGAAAGATTTTAGAGTCCTTCTGTGGGTGTGGTCTCTCTCCTCCTCCTCGGAGCTGGGTCGGCATGGCCACACTCTGGGCCTAAGGTGGAAATTGTCCCAGTGCGTTCTGGTGCTCTGATGTTCTGAACAAGTCCAGAAGAGAAGAAGGGAAAAGCCGAAGTCCCAGAGGAAAAAAAACCTCTCTGTCTCTCCAAAGAAACAGAGCCGAAAAAGGGCTGAAAAGCAAGAAGCAGTGCTTCCTCTGCTCCTCAGCAGCAGCAGTAGCTAATCTCTGTGTCCTTGAAGCACAATCTGTTTTGAAAAGTTTCCTCAGTTTTTTTCTCTGTCTCTTGTATCCAGTTTTAAAGGCACAGAAAGGCTCAGGAATCATGTCTGGGCATGGAGCGGTGACAGGGGATACAACAGCATACAGTCACCCCAAGACATCCAGCACTGCCGCTGATTTAGCAGCGCAGTCACTTCCCCACCTCAACCCAGGCTCCTTGAACCTTCCCAAATAAATCAAGAAGTTAAGGAGAAACAGGGCCAGGCATAGCAGCTGCTGCAAATCCAGGGATGGAGTGAGCAAATACAGAGCTCCTGGCCACGCAGCCTCTCCCTGGAAAGTTCTGATCCCACATGGGGATGCTGAGGGATAACTTGAGTTCATTCACTGCCCTTTAGCTGGAAAAACACAGTTTCCTGATTATCTCTGGGTAGAGGCCACTCCTTTCCACATAAACCCAGCTGTGGATGCAGCAGAACACGGCAGCGCGACAGAGACAACAGGAAAAGGGAAAAACAAAGGATAAATTCTCTGAAAATGCATCTCTTGATGTTTTGGAAATTCAGAGTGACATCAGTGCCCACGGCCAGGTTGGACGGGGCTTGGAGCACCCTGGGACAGCGGGAGGTATCCCTGCCCACATCAGGGGTGGCACTGGGTGGGCTTTAAGGTCCCTTCCATCCCAAACCATTCCATGGTTCCATGATTCTGTGATCAGCTCGGCAAACACTGAGCTCAGACAGGATGATCCCCGTGTTTTAGAAGCAGTCCAGGTATCCCAAGGGATACAGCAAGGGCCAGAGTAGATGAAGTTTTTATCCCTCCTTTACAGGGAAGTTTTTATCCCTCCTTTACTCTCCAGCTTCACACAGTATCAGGCAGCTCTGGAATTTTTTGGGTCAGGAAAACAAAACCAAGGCTCAAATAAAAAAGAATCTGTGGGAAAGCAGATCCTTTTCACCCAAGTCACCTAAAGTTCTCTGGGAAACTTGACAGTTCAGCCCAGGAGCTGATCTGTTTTAGCTTCAGGCTGCAGGCCAGCGGGGTCTGGGAGGAGGATGGAAGGCACAGGGGTGGATCTTGAGGGACAATTTCTACTTCAAAAGGGCTAGAAGGGTAAAGACCACATGAAAAACTCTTTATTGAGTAACTTTATATCTCTCCCCTTCTGTCACAGCCACTTGTACTTCCAGGCCATGTGCTTTTCTGCCCCCAAACCTAATTCCTACACTAAAAAACCCCAAAAGGAGTATCAAAGAGCAGAAAAAAAGTGCCTGTTCCAAGGTTGACTGGCTCCCGGTCCGAGCTGTGGCAGGAGCCATAGATTTTGCTTAATTAAGATAAGGCTGTTGCTCCTTTGCAGATTTCCTTAATTCAGGATTTATTGATGCGGCATTACCCAGCGTTTTAAAGTGATAAAATACAGCTGCTGCAGGAGCCAAAGGCACCCTGAGCTGAGCTCTCTAATAGAGACAGATCTGCATCTCTGGCCAAGCACGGCTGCTTCCCCCAAATCGAATCATGAGCCCAGTTCCAGGGAGGGAAGTCCCTCAAGTGCTGGTTTAAATCCATCCCTGCCACTTTTAACTCACTCAGGAGTGTTTGTACCTAATTCAGGCATTCTTCCTGAGTCCCACACGCTGCTGGAAGGGGCTGTGGTGCCACAAATCCCACCTGGGAGCCACACAAGCACCAGGGAGTGGCACTTCTATTGTCCATATCCCAAATACCTGTTTGGTCATGGAGTTGTTGAGGTTGGAAAAGCCCTCTGAGATCACGGAGTCCAACCATCCCCCAGCTCTGCCAAGGCCACCCTAAGCCGTGTCCCCTAGTGCCACATTCCCATGGCTGTTAAATCCCCCAGGGATGGGGACTCTTGTGGATGGTGTTGACAAACCATGGAAGGTTTTGCTCCAAAATTGCCAAATCCAAAGTGCAGTTCCCCAAATCCTTCTTGAAATACTGAAAAGGGCAACGATTTCCAGGCAAAAAACGCTGTCAAGCAAAATCAGAAATTTCCTGAGCACTGTTTAATCCCAGAATCTGTGAGGTTGGAAAAAAACCTCTGGGATGATCAAGTCCAAGCAGTGCCTGATCCCCACCTTGTCCCCCGCCCAGAGCCCTGAGTGCCACCTCCAGGGATGGGGACTCCAAACTTCCCTGGGCAGCCCCTGCCAAGGCCTGACCGGCCTTTCCATGGGGAAATTCCTGCTGGTGTCCACCCTGAGCCTCCCCTGGCCCAGCCTGAGGCCGTTCCCTCTCCTCCTGTCCCTGTTCCCTGGGAGCAGAGCCCGACCCCCCCGGCTGCCCCGGGAGTTGTGCAGAGCCACAAGGTCTCAGATATAATGAAACGGTCTCTAAAATAATGGAATCCCTGCGGAAAGGCAGGAATTGCTCTGCAAGGACCCCCTGAATTGGGGTCACCTCTACCCACAAGCCTTAAGAAGCTCCTGTTGGCCTCATCCCCCACCCAGGCAGGGGCTCATTCCAGGATTCAGCTGCCCGGGAGGGAGCAGAGGCAATGCAAACGTTTTCTCCTGGAATTCTCAGCAGACAGATGGAATTCAATCTTCCCAGTCCCCTCTTCAGTGTTTGAGATGTTGCTCTGCAGTCGTGTCCCCGCTTTGTGCCCAGGAAAAAGCTGACACATCGTGCTACAAGACCCAGCTGCACTGAACAACCCAGCAGCTCATGTTTAATCCAGTTCCATTTGCCACGGATGCTGATTATCTCTGAGATTTATGAAAACAACTGTGATAAATTACTTGACAAACAAGATTAAAGTCCCAGAAGTTCTTTATTGTTCCCGCCCACTAGCAGGCATTAAAAGTGCTCTGTCACATTAACCCAAACTCCTTTTTATTCTCTCCGACTTCCAATGTCAAGAGTATCTCCTTCCAATTATTTTCAAATTAGAATATTATTCTATAGATGCACATTGCACAATCCCCCCAAGGGAAAGGCATTTCTTTCCAAGGTGTCCTGAGCCCTGGAATGTGTTCTGTGTGTTTCCAGCACCAGGGACACTCAGCAGGGCTCCCCCTTGCACAAAGAAAATCTTAAAATAATCCCAAACAGCTTCTCTCCGCTGCAAGGGCTGAGAAAATAAATAATCAAGTCTGTTCCTGCTGTCTAATTGTTCTAAAGTGAGCATTCCGAGGGATATTTCGGGTGAAGTGTTGGCCCAACACAAATCCACACTGGGCTGCTGCTGTTTCAAAACAGGTCCTGGAATCAAACCTGGAATTCAGCACAGCCCGAGGAACGTCAGAGATTTGGGCCTGGTTTAGGGAAATGCCCCGGAATGTCCAACGCTCCCAGCAGGGTTTCACTCACACGGGGCCGGGGCTGGTGCCAGCGGGGCAGGGGGGCTGGGGCAGCACGGGCTCTCTCACACTTCATCCATCATCCATCCCTGGGCTGATCCTGCTGGGAACACGGCAGAGATGCTGCTCCTCCCTGTCCGGCCTCGCTGTCGGGGCTGCTCCAGGTGGGAACGGGACTGAAGTCATGGCAGGGAGAGGAGGATGGTAATAAGGAGTTATTATTTTAATTATATTTTGATTTATAAGGACAGCTCACTATTCAAAGATTTTTGGGTAAAGTGTTAATTTTAAAAAATGAAAAAGCAAAGAGTAAAATGACGCAGTCATCAGAGGATAAAGGGGAAAAAATAGGGCATTTGTTAACCTTGTAAATAAAGGAATAGCTCAGGGAATTCGGGGAGTAAAGGAGAAATCAGTTGAGGATTCAAACTCTAATTCCAGCCTGAGTTTATAAACCTCTCTATAAATATATCTAATTTTTCATGTTAAATTTATCTAACAAATACCACATATCTATTTCAATAGATGCAGATCAATGTATATTTTATAGATACATATATCAATGCACATATCAATAGCTATTTTATATATCAATATAGATTTTATATATCAATACGTGTTAATCTGTATTTTATATGTTTCAATATCTAATACATATCAATTTTTAAAATATATTGATATGTATTTTATGTATCTCAATATATCTAGCATAGAGCAAATGGATAAATCAAGATAAAAATACTGCTTAAGACACCAAGCTCGACCACAAATGTCAGATTAAAATATACTATAAATATATTTATAGTTATCACAGTACAGGAGTAGAATTTGTCAAATCTCACTGGCAGCTCTAAACCCCATTCCTGAATCCCTGAAACTGGACAAATAACCCAGGAATGTGTTCCCACATTGTCCTGGGAACAAAAAGCCAATCTAAAAATCCCACATTCCATGCAGACAACGTGAAGATCTAAAATCAGCGGCTCTTAGGAGCAGTTTTATCACTTTAAGGAGATTTCTCCCGAAAACAGCTGTCAGAATTTTAACAGGACCATCCACACCCCTCAATTTTAATCTCGGTTTTGATCAAATCCTGAAATCCAGCCAACTCAGAAGTTTTTCCTCATGACTGGGGCCTCTCCCGCATGTCCAGATTTAAATGGAAATCAGATCAGTCCTCTCTGCCAAGAGCCAACATCAGCCATGAGGAACAGAAGTCAAGCAGCAGAACCAAGGTTCTCCTTTTTCCCTGACGCTTTGGAACCGGTCTGGCACAATCCAAACAGAGGAAAACGCAGTTATCCCACGGAAAAGGGGGAATGGTTTAAAAATGAAGGAGGGTAGGGTTAAATGGGATACTGGGAGGGAATTCTTCCCTGTGAGGGTGGGGAGGGTCTGGGATGGAATTCCCAGAGGAGCTGTGGCTGCCCCTGGATCCCTGGCAGTGCCCAAGGCCAGGCTGGATGGTGTTTGGAGCAGGGAAGGTGTCCATGATCCCACAATGTCGAACACCAAGAGATACAAGGCATGAGACCAAACCAGCTGTGACAAACCCCCAAGTGTGATTAAAACCCCTCTAAAAATGATTCTGAGTGTGAGACAGACACAGGCCCAAGCCGGGGGTTTTCCTCAGCTGAGCCCAGCCTGCCCTTCCCAGGGGATTCCCAGAAGGGGACAGGGCCCGGTGTCCTGTGGGAAACACAAGAAAAGGTAGAAAGATTTTTAGGGATGAGAAATAAAAGCAGGTTTCAGAAAGAAGGTGGAAGAGTTTAGGATTAGCTTTGCCTGTGAAAAACTTCAAGAAGATACAATTATACATGAAGCAAGGACATTAAAACAATGGTTAGAGTTTCTAGGTTTGGCTGAGATAGCTTTTAGAGTTGCAAAAGTATGTTTAACAAGACAGATAAGCTTAAGCTTAATAATGGAATACTGTGCATTGTTATATAAGGTACAAACA
>VXAZ01002738.1:162034-220837 GCA_013399875.1 Gymnorhina tibicen | reverse complement strand
TCTCCATCTCCTTCCCTCCCCTTCCCCCATCTCTTTCCCTCCTCTTTCCCCATCTCCTTCCCTCCCCTTTCCCCATCTCCTTCACCCTCCTTTCCCCCACCCACTATTACAGAAAACATTTTACAAAATGCAGTTAAAACCACAACAAAATAACCTCAAGAGCAAATCTGTAAACTCTCAGATGTGATATTCCCCACTGCAATAAAGTGAATTTCAAACATGAAAAAGATTCTTGGAGCCCTCATTTGTTTTGTTACAATCCAAGGCATTCCTCTAAGATTAACTCAGAATCTGAAGGAGCTTAAAGCCATTTTCTGCTGAATTTCTGGAACACAACTTCAGTGAGTTCATTGAACTTGGGGATCAGCACCGCAGCACCAGAACAGCCAAAGTTAAGGCGAGACAAACTGAGAGGTCAATCTGTCTCAGTGCTTGTGAAATATCTGAAGATTAAGATCTTTGGCCAGATCAAACACCCCAGATTAGCACTAACGACATATTTAAGGCTTTTTCAACCTCCATTCACAGACAGATCTCCTCATTGCTGCAGATAAAGCAGCCTCATTAGACACTTCTCCATACAAAGGCTTCTAATATTTCCATTTTTCATCTGCCTCACACTTTTAAGCCAAAAAGGGATGCCTTACTATAAAAATAAAGGAAGTTTTTCATCTATTCACTGGGACACCTGACAGGATTTTGCACATCTGACTTCGAGACCGTAAAGAATTTTGAAGAAGCAGCAGTTGGTTAAAAGTCAGCCTCTTGAAAAGGTTGGGTTTTTTTAGGGGCAAAATATCAAGTTCTAATTTTGATACTGAAAGTGCTTCGCAAGACTCGGCTCCTAATCCATCCGTCCCCAAAGAAACACAAATCTGATTTATCCCAAGAACAATTTTGGGGGGTTATCTGTGTTTTGCCACCAGCTCTAAAAATGATATTTGGGTCTCCAATTATTTTACACACATCAATAAATCTCAAAGGTCCTTCAGACCTTTTGTCATGGCAGAAGACAACACCAGGTGGTCCTGCTTGGTGCCAAGGCAAATATTTAGGCTTCAAATCCCTCATTTCATTACAGAATGGTGCTTTCTGGGGAGCAGATAACACAAGATTTATATTTTGGCCTCGCTCTCTGGATGCCCGAGGAAGGGGAACAGGTTCTGCCTGGGAACCATCTGTGCTCCCCCTTTTCCTGCTGGGAAGGGTGGTCGTGACGGCTCCATCTGGCCCAGAGACCACAAAAAAAGAGTTAAAGTCATAAATCTCTCTCAGCATCTAAGGGCAGAGTCTTGTTCAGCAGCTGAGGGGGGGCTGGGCAGGGCCAACCCAAACCACAGCTGGGGTGCAAATAGGACTGGGAGTCAACCATCCTACCCCATAAATAGTGCAGAGTCCAGGGTTCATGGAGCTCCCAAAGTTACTCCTCAAAGGCTGAGAGTAGCTCCCAAAGTTACTCCCCAAGGGTTGAGAGTAACTCTCAAAGTTACTCCCTGAAGGATGAGAGTAACTCTCAAAATTACTCCTCGAAGGTCGAGAGTAACTCTCAAAGTTACTCCTCAACGGTCAAGAGTAACATTCAGAGTTACTCCTCAAAGGCTGAGTGATTCCTTGCCATAACAGATCCTTGGGAAGGGATTAACAGCTGGGATTGACAGTGAATTCAAAGATTAACTTCAGAATCTGAGCTGACAAAAAAGATTGATTGTGTCCGTATAGTTCTTTGGACACAAACCTCTGACCAAATCCAGGACTAAACCTGGATCCAGCTGCACCAGAACCCCCCTTGGAAAGGGGTTTAGGGGGTCCTTGTTGGGTCTCCCTGACCCCTCTCTGACACTTCCCTTTTACAGAGTCCACACTCAAGTGTCTCCCGCCATCAAACCCTGCTAAACCATTGTCACATTTGCTACCAGACGCTGTTAATTCACTTCTTTATATCAACACTGGCATTTCTCTGCTATAAGCAAAGCTCCATCCTCAGAAAGAGGATCTCTCCCAAGACTTTTGGTGGGGACGGAATTCTTGGTGTCCACAGGAACAGAGTTCACTGCACTGGAGGCAAAAGGGGTGAAAGAAAAGGAAATAATTCCTATTCCCAAAAGCACACGGGAGAACTGGGAGCAGGAATGGGGAGAGAATCAAAATCAAGACTAAGTCAGAGAATCAAAATCAAGTCTAACTCAGAGGCTGAGCCCCCCTCTCGATTCCCTTCAGCACAGTCCCCTGGAGAGCACCTTCCATCAGGTGAGAACATCCTTTTAATCTGCTTAATTTCACTTGTCATTTCCAGGCAGCCTCCACTTCAAACCACATCCCATCCCTTCGGTGTTCGTCATCCGAGCATTTCCCTCCCCCTCGTACATTTTATCCCATTAGGGGAGTTATAAAGAAATAAATTGGAATCACAACACACCTACAGCTTGTTCTGAAAAAGACTTAGCACTTGACTCACCTACTTAGAAGTCAATTTAACACTCTTAGCTGGATTTAAATTGAGTCAAGACCCATCCGTTTAAGGCAGAATCTCAGTCTGCTCCCCCCACACTTGTAAGGATTAGGATGGGAAAAAGAATCAAACATTGCTGCAACCTGGGAATGTTCAACAAGTCATTCCCTGCCTCATTCACCACACTTGGGTGGTGCCCAAGCATGGAATGAGTTTGCTGGGAGCCCCAGCTGCTGGTGCATCCTTCTGAACCTGCTCCTCCAGGAAAGGGCAGGCTCCAGGGATTCCCAGGATTTCCCGGCCTGTTCCACAGAAGCACCAGTTTCTCACAAAACAGCAAAGATTTTGTCACTCCAGGCCATTATTTTCAAAACCATCTTTGTAAACACAAAATGTCTGAGCCTTTCACTCAAACAGCAGCCAAGGAGTGAAGGAAATGGGGCACCTTTTCCCCAGGTGTTACTCAGGTTTTTCCTGGGAAGAACAGGCAGGAATTTGTCAGGAGTGGCTGAAAAGCCTGTAAGGGACACAGAACTGCTCCGAAGTTCCCTCTCCCTACACTTTCCCTTCTTTACCTCCCAAGGCTCTCTGCCACCAGCCACAAACCTCATTTTTGCCTGCGTGTGACCTTTTTGGGGCAGATAATCCTCTCATTTTCAGGATTTAGCACAAGGGTTGCCCAGTCACTAATGGGATTCTGGAATTACTCCTGAGAGGGCTGATTTTAGAGATGGTCCTTTTGATGCCAGTGTGAGCACTAGGATAAACTCTGTATTTAACCACCATTACTAGTAATATCAGCTGCTCTGAATTACCTGGGACCGAGGCTCAGCCATGCCTGAGAAAATGGGAGTCAGATTTTCCAGAGCAGCCAATAATTCTGTCCAGGTGATTTTTTAAAATAAGGTCCTCTAAGAGCCAAGCCTAAAGAGACTCATTTTTCCAGCATATCCAACCATTTCTCCAGTTCTGATGCAGAATTCCAACTTCCAGTTCACTGATCCCAAAAGTGCCATTTCGGGAAGTTGGGCTGGGTGTTTAATTACCTGACAAAAAAAGCAAATCCAATTCCATTTATTTGCTACAAACTGGAATCACTCCCTGCAAGCCCTCTGCTCCAAATTACTGAAACATAAGAAAACTCAAGAGCATCTCTGATCTGTTCCCTGTCCAGGTTTCTCGTGGATGAGCTGACACCCCAAGGTGATGTTCAGTGTCCCCAGCCCACTCAGCACAGCGGTGACATTGCCCAAAGTTTGTCCCACACCTTTGTCACAGCCCTGTCTTGACCCACGAGACTTTTCCTGTATTTTTTCTCCCCTTTCCAGCTGTGGAAGCCCCTTTGGTCTCCAGCCAGGCCAACCCACCTCACACCACAGGCTCAGGGTGTCACATTTCCTAAGGACAAAATCCTGCCGCCCCATATCCTTGGAATGCATCAATTCCATAATTAGGTGTATTAAGAGCTGTGCCTGTCGTATCTCACTCATTCCAACAGACATAAGAAGTCACATTTAGAAGTCATTAAGCTGAAATGAAATCTTTGCTGGGCTTAATTAACTTAAATATTCATGAAACAGGATAGCAGGGGAGAGTGTTGTTCTTAATCAAAACAGACATCGCTGTTCCATAATGCAAATTCCGATTTCTTCTGTGGACAATGCCAGCTCCTGCAACACGTTGTCCTTTAGCTCCCAAACACAGGGGGAGTTTGCTGATCCAAACGTGTGCTTAACAATAATGTCGTGCCTAACACAGGAGTTCCAGGCTCGTTTATCACCATTTGCTCAGCTGAATGCAGCACTTGCCCCTCTCCAGCCTCGGGAAAAGCTTCCTAAAGGTAGTTACTCATTTCTGTCTCAAGGCTGCGGCACTTCCACAGCTCCCAGGCTGTTCTCTTTCACACAGATCTCTGTTCTGATCTGCAGAGCCTTTAGCAGACCCAGTTCCTCATGGATCTCTCCAGGCTCCTGCACCAGAGCTGCTCCCAGCCCTCTGCTTCACCTGGAACTGCCCCGAGCAAGTTTTCCTCCTCGTTCCTCCTCCTCCAGCAGCATCCAGGCCCTGCCCAGCCCCTCGGGGCCCCGTGGGTTCCTTCTCAGGGTTCCACCTAAAGCAGAGGAGCTCCAGAGCAGGCTGAACATCCCCAACCTCCTCAGGCTGCCCAGGGAACCTGGGGCTGCCCCTGGATCCCTGGAAGTGTCCAAGGCCAGGCTGGAGCACCCTGGGGTAGTGGGAGGTGTGTCCCTGCCCGTGGCAGAGAGTGGAATGAAATTGTCTTTGGGGTTCTTTCCCACCCCAATCTCTCTGTGATTCCATGATTCCTCCCTTCCTACGCTAACGTGGCACCTCTGCTGTGTTCCCCCAGCACATTCAGAGCTAGGGTGGGTCCCAAAATCACAACCATGAAGCTGCACCCCCTGCTCGGCTCCTCCACAGAGCAGCCAAAGCTGTTGGGATGGGATTCCAGCCCCTCGGAGCTTCAGGGCTGAGATGGATGTTCAAGTTAAAGTTTCACAGAACCATGGAATATGCTGAGCTGGAAGGGACCCATCAGCATCATGGAGTCCAACTCCTGGCCTTGCACAGGACACCCCAAAAATCCCACCCTGTGCCTGAGAGCATTATCTAAATGCTCCTTGAGCTCAGTTTAATAAGGAAAAATTTCTCTGCCTTGGAATTCCTACAACAGACCCACTCAAGGATGGAGAAGTGCCCTCTCCTTCCCCAGCCACAGTGGACGGGGGTTTTTTGGAAGCTCTGGCAGGAGTGGCAGTGATCGTTCCTATTCATACTGTTGCCTTTCCCTGGGCTTAGAATTAAAAGCCAAACACGGTTAGAGGGGAAAAAAGGGTTTTACCTCGGTATTTATTAAGGATCCTCTGGTACACCACATCCAGGTAGAAAGCACCCCCGAACGCACACCAAAAATGCACCCCCGAAAGTGCCCACTCCAAAGATGCACACCCCGATGATTCGCGTATACAATTACAGACCTCGCCAATTAGCATATCTACCAAAGATTCCCCAGTGAGAGGCTCCGGAAAAGCCTTGAGGAATTCCCTGTCCTGAGGAACCTTCCCCCTGGAGGGGCCTATCTCGGTTTACAGAATATGTTCTGGAGAGGACCCCGGTGCCTGGGGCTTTCTGACCCAACTGCGAGGCTCCCGAGGGGTTTGGTCTCTCGCCTTAAGGGAACTCTGGGTCCAAGCGAGTTGTCACTCAGGGAATTACCAGTGTGTGGCCAAAAGCACTGAGGATACATGCAAAGCTGTATGAAAGGGGATATGAAAGGGTATATGAGAGGGGTACATGAAAAAGCAAAAACTCACCATGGCATCAGCACAAACCTTTGTAGTGAGGGCAGATGCCCAAGAGTCGGACATCAAATCTCCCTTTCCTTGGCTGCCAGAGGGAAATCCATAAAACTCAGCCCCTCTGGCTGGAATTCCTCCCCCTCCTATGGCCGACCTGGGCTGTTCAGCAGGAAAAAATGACACAAGATTTGTCGGGTTGAGAAGTGGAGCAGCAGATTGCCACAATAAGCAGAAAAACTACTTTAAAAATAGGAAGGAAATACAGTTTCACGTTTCTGTTAATGGCAGCTTTTGTTTCATTATCTGCCAGCCCCGTGCTCAGCTTTGGATGCAATTAAAATGAGAGAAATAAAATACTCAATGGAAGGAGTGGCGTTTGCTGGTAATGAAATGTTTATGGATCAATTTGTACCCCAGTAAAGAGTGAATGAATTTACTGCAGGAGGAGAGAAAACAAAGTGCAGATAAGCACCAAAAATCACTTGGACTCCAGACATGCACAAAATGTTATTATTTCCCCTCAGAAAAGATAATATTGATTGTTGAGAAGTGTTTGGACAATGCCAACAATGTGTTTTGCTGATAAAATACAGTGACCCATTTAGGAGATGTCTGTACAGAAAACAGCACGGGCTGAAATAAAGCTCCGCATTTCAAATCTCCTTTGATAAATCCCCAGAAGAGAAAACCTTGCCATGACCTCATCTCCTCCACAGTTCTCCTCTCTCCAGGACACCGGGCTGGCATTGTGCTGGAGCAGGTGCCCCAACTTTTGCTTAAAATGTGACAAATTTCATCTGTTTCTACTTCATTTTCCACTTTTAATACGGGCAAAATCCTGTTTGCATATTTACAACAAAAAGCAAAAATTCAATTAAGTTCCTAAGGGCAGGAACAGATTTATTCAGTGCCTGGAATAACAAAAGCCTCAGCTGGGATGAAAGGGAAAAACATCTCCACGATACCAAACATTTAAAGGAAGTTTTGATCTGATGCAGTTTAATGCGTACACAGAGGGGGAAAAATTCTCAGAGAATTTTGCTGCTTTTAACTAAGATGAAATATTTTATATCCTTGTGGGTTCAGCCACTATTAGGAACAGCATCGGATCACAATCCCACAAAAGAATAACAAAGGTTTGGGGGGAAGCAGCGGGGTTCCCTCACTGTTATTTTTACAGAAGAAATGAGTCTTTATCTAATGCGATGGGAAAGAAGAGTTTCATGCAAATCACCAGGAGAGGCTCAGCTTTGTCTTTAAGTTTGTGGATGATCCAAATCCTTCTCCCGGCTCAGCCCCAGCTGTGACACCGGCACGGGGAAGCTGTGGCTCAGGAGAAGCCTCAAACCCAGGGAAAAATGGGGCATGGAGAGAAAGGAAGAGAAAGGAAGAGAGATAAAGGGAGAGAAAGGGAGAGCAAAGGAGAGAAAAGGAGAAAAAGGGAGAGCAAAGAAGAGAAAGGGAGAGAAAGGAAGAGAGAGAAAGGGAGAGCAAAGGAGAGCAAGGGAGAGAAAGGAAGAGAGAGAAAGGGAGAGCAAAGGAGAGCAAGGGAGAGAAAGGAAGAGAGAGAAAGGGAGAGCAAAGGAGAGCAAGGGAGAGAAAGGAAGAGAGAGAAAGGGAGAGCAAAGGAGAGCAAGGGAGAGAAAGGAAGAGAGAGAAAGGGAGAGCAAAGGAGAGCAAGGGAGAGAAAGGAAGAGAGAGAAAGGGAGAGCAAAGGAGAGCAAGGGAGAGAAAGGAAGAGAGAGAAAGGGAGAGCAAAGGAGAGCAAGGGAGAGAAAGGAAGAGAGAGAAAGGGAGAGCAAAGGAGAGCAAGGGAGAGAAAGGAAGAGAGAGAAAGGGAGAGCAAGGGAGAGAAAGGAAGAGCAAGGGAGAGAGGGAGAGCAAGGGAGAGAAAAGGAGAGAAAGGGAGAGCAAAGGAGAGCAAGGGAGAGAGTGAGAGCAAGGGAGAGCAGAGGAGAGAAAGGGAGAGCAAAGAAGAGAAAGGGAGAGAAAGGAGGCACGGCTGTAAATGCCAGAGGGCTGGAGCAGCTCCATTCATCGCTGCAACAAGGGGTGATGGATGGCAAGCACCAGACCCTGAGGAGACCTCAGTGCCATGGACAGTCCCAGGTATTCCTGGGAATTGTCTGGATCGCCCCAGCCCGGCAGCTTTTGCAGGCACCAGGAATCCATTTGTCACACGTTGCTGCTGAGGGCCCACGGAGCAGCAGGTTAATCCAAACACAAACTTTTTCATCCCTCATGTTTAATCCAAATCAGTGGAATTTATGACCCTGGGTTTGGATCAATGGTGAGGGCTCCACCGAGGTGCCCCAAATCCCACCCCTCCACCGTGGAAGAGTGAAAGACAAAAGACCTGACAACCCTCTGACACCTCTGGGTGACCTTCAGGACACAAAATCCCCTTGTTAAAATCTGCTGCTGCCTCTGCAGGGTCATTTGGGTTCAGTTTCCATCGCCGAGGACAGCAGGGTCAGGGCTCAGAAAAGAAAACTGCTCACCCCAATTTAGACCAGAAACTGTGCTCAGTAATGAAATCACTTTGGAAAATCAACACCTGAGCCACCACCGGAGCTGGGCACTGACCAGCACAGCCAGCAGCACCTCTGGAAGAGCCAAATAAATCCAATTTCTCTGCCTCTAATCTGCTCTTCCCCTGCAGCACAGCGAAGGCGAAAAGTCATGATTCAAACTCCCCGGTGAAGGAGCCAAGTTCCCCGAGAATCCTGACAGGCAACGGATGAACACGGCATAAAATATGCAAAGGAAGACTCATCTTTGCCTAAGGACTGGGGAAGAGGCTGAATCCCAGCCCACACACCCAAAAGAAGGCTTTTTGAAGGGGATCCAGTGCTCCAGGACTTTGGAAGTAGCGTGGATCCAGACTCTGGATAGGTTGATGCTCCACACACCGAAATGGGGCATCAACCAGAAATAGCCCCTTAATTAAATGTTCCCCAAAAAGTTCATTTAACTTCCCAGTGAACTTTCCTGAACCAAAGACTTCAGAGGGTGCCATGCTCGAGTGCCTGCAATGCTTTAATTAAACTCATTTTTCAAAAAATACTCCGTTTCTACCCTCCAAACAGGGATCCTTTTTAAAGTCGATCCTTTTGGGAAGCTGGGCTGAGCTTCCCAAAACCCCTTGGGCTTGGATGTCCTCAAGCTGAATCAGTTCCCAACTTATTTTAAGCTGGGCTATAAGTAAGGTATAAAAATATTTCGTAATTCATGAAATTCACAACCTTTTGCTATTTTGAAGGAGATTTGATCCTCAGCAATTGAGAGATAATTCTTTTTAGTCCAGAAAGAATTATGGAATAACCACATAGCACAAGTGAGAGCACTCAGCCATTCCTCCATGCAGCTTGTACCAGCCTGGAATACAATATTTCATAAACCGTCAATATCTTATGGACTTCCACTGATTGAGGATAAACAGCATTCCCAAAGAACTGGCTCCATGGATTAAAGCAAAAGCTTTATTTTGACCCTGTCAATTTCTCAATTTTCAATTATTTCTGATATTTTTCTGTTGCCTGCAGGGTAACAAGTTTGATTTTGTGAAGGGCAGTAGCACCTCCAAAGAATTTATCAGCCTGTTTGTTCTCTACCCAATTGATTTGACCTTTGCTGGCTCACCTGCTCCTGGAAATTTTCAGGGAACCTCAGGAGTCACCACGCTGCGGAAGAGTTCTTAAACCAGGTTTTCACAAGTGCTAAACATCTTCATATCCCAGTGATTATGGAAAAAATTGGAAGTACCCAAGAGCTTCCAAACCATCCAGCTCAGGTCATGCTGCAATTCCCAGAGCCGTCTGCAAA
Source organism: Gymnorhina tibicen (assembly GCA_013399875.1). Taxonomy (NCBI): domain Eukaryota; kingdom Metazoa; phylum Chordata; class Aves; order Passeriformes; family Artamidae; genus Gymnorhina; species Gymnorhina tibicen. The sequence continues at coordinate 211,246 of VXAZ01002738.1, read as the reverse complement.
ATTCACTGGTAATTTAAGGGAAGAAAGGCAACACAGAAATAGGCAGCAAAGGCATCTGCTCAGGAAAAACACTGCTCCAAATCGCAACAAATTCTAAAATTCTTGGTTTACTATTCATAGCTTCTTCCATCATCTTGTCAGAGGAGATTTCTGACTCTCAGCACAAAAGGTTTCCATTCTGTACCTGTGGAATTTGCAATTGGATGCAAATCGAGCTGTTTTCCCTTCCTTTATTTCCAGCCCGATGTTATTTAATGGTGAGGGAACAGCTGCCAAATGTGCTTTGACTGGATGCCCTTCCATGGCAACTGGGATGGGAGTCGATTTTGGCCATGGTGGGGCTGCAGGGGAGGCAGAAAATAACATTTGTGTGCTTTGGGGGGCTTTTGTTTCCTTTTTAAATTGTTACTGTTCAGTGAGAGGCCAGACCTGGGATCCCAGCCCTGCTCTCAGCCTCTCCAGGCCTCTCACACCTCCAAGGCAGCTGCAGGATCAGTTCCAGGGCTCATTCCCTGACACTCATTCCCTCCAGCAATGCCCACACCTGGAATAAACCCTCCATCTCCCACATTTCCAGCAGGAATCCCTGTCCAGAGCACACAGTACTCCAGGAACATTCCCATCTTTCGACAGTGAACTCATGGAGGTTCCCAACATTCCCTGGGAGAGCTGAACATCCAGCTCAGGGAGCTCAGTCTGCTCCAGCTCCAGCTGATGACAGGAAAATGATCCTTTCAGGAATGATAAACCCGTTCCCATTAAGTCACCCAATTATTCCCACATCCAGTGCAATTCTGGAATTCACAATCCCATCCCAGTCCTTCTGCTCCATGATTTTAACCCAAACCAGAACACTGAAGTCCCCCCAGCCCCCATCAAACCCAGCAACTCCCAAAATCATCTTCTCAAATCCATTTATTTTCCATCCCGTGAAATCTCTGACAGGTCAATCCCAAACTTCCACACGCCGCACATGTGAAATGTGGGATTAAGATGAAGGAAATGGCTCCTTTCCATCAGCAAAGCCCTAAAATTAGCTTGTTTTGAACAGATTGCAGAGCTGAGCTGGGAAACAGAACGCTCCCAAGGATGTTCAAACCTCCCAAGCTGCTTTCATCCCAGGCAAGGAATGTTTCATCCACCTGACTCCATTGGCAGGGATCTGCTTCCCGTCTGAGTCCACCTGTTGGAAAATTCACTTGCTCTTCAACAGGCAGGAATTCTTAAATTCAGACAGAACTCTTGCTCAATTCAAGGAATAATTTGTTCCAAGGTGCAGGATTAGGAGAAAGGTGATCCCAGCTCAGGTAGGACGTGGAGCTGCTCTGCTGAAATCAAGGAATTCAAAACAGGGACAGAATTTATCAGCCAGGGATAGGATTTTTGAGTGAGAACCACAAAAAAGAAAAATTCAAATAAGGGAAGAAGAAAAGAAAAATTCAAAAAAAGAAAGCAGAAAAAGAAGAAGAAAAAAAAGAAAACAAAGAGTATTTAAAGAAATTTCCAACCAGTTCCTCCTTCCATCCCCAGAGCTCACAAAGACTTTGGAATCACCTCTTTTCACTGATATTTTGCTGTTTGAGCTCCAAAGCCCCACATTTTTGGCACTGTTATTTCTCAGTTTTGCTGCAGAGATTTTGTGAGCTGAATTCTCTGCAAGCAGGGACTTTTCCTCATCTGCCGGAGTCACCTTGCCCTGGGTGACGGCACCTCAGGGTACAAATGGGATTTGGTTGTAAAAATGAAGAGCACTTGGAGATTGCTCCTCCTCGGAGCTCATCAAAACACTCCTGCAAGGATCTCTCTGCTCTGGAAAAATGGCATTTCATGGAATGCTTCCTGGAAACCTGTCAGTGCTGGCGAAATCTCGGAGAAACAGTTGTTCTTCTCAGAAAATGCACAAACCTTGTGCTTAAAGTTCTTTCCTCTCTCGTTTTTAAGATCACAAAGTTGTCAAAATGGTAATGAAATGTTTTTATAGATTTTCCTACTTCTGGTTCTTTAATTGAAGCAGCACCTTCGCCTGTTGCTTCCAAGGGACTCCAAGAGTCCATGAGTTTCAGGAGGAAAAAACCTGAAGGGGAAAAGATGTAATGAGAGCAAGACTGTCCTAAACCATGGGTATTCCCAAGGATTGATGTCTTTTGTTACATCCTGTGGGACAGCAGTGGGGCAGAGAGCAGACAAAGATCAGGAGGTGCCACCACCCCCAGGAACAGTTATAGTCCCATGTGGGTTTTTGGGATTGCTCAGACTGGAGAAATCAGTCACATCTGTGTCTAAGGTAAGACTTGGTCCCATAGAATCCTGGAATGGTTTGGGTTGAAAGGGACCTTAAATCCCATCCAGTGCCACCCCTGCCATGGCAGGGACACCTCCCGCTGTCCCAGGGTGCTCCAACCTGGCCTCGGATCCTTCCGGGGATCCAGGGGCAGCCACAGCTTCTCTGGGAATTCCATCCCAGCCCCTCCCCACCCTCACAGGGAGGAATTCCTTCCCAACATCCCATTTAAACCTTCCCTCCTTCAGCTTAGGGCCATTCCCCCTTGCTCTGTCACACCATTCCTTGTGGAAGGCTCTCCATCCTCCTTGCGCTCTGCAGTTCTCAACCTTTCACACTTCCACTCTTTACGAGGGAATTAAAAAGCTGTGTGGAAATGCAGGAATGAGGAGATAATGCAGGAAAAAGCAGAAGGGTTCCAGGAGCAGCCCATCCTCCACTACCTGGTGCAGGAGCAGTGCTGCCGCTGGTTTCAACAGCAACCTGAAACCCGGGAATTCATTTCCAGGGAAACATTGGAAGGGGGTGAGACAGAAAAGAGAGTGATGGGTTAACAAAAAGAAATGGTCTGAAATAGCAGGAGTTCAGGAAAGCAGATATTTATCGTGTTATCAACGTTGGCTACTTGGGAGTTACTCAGTTAAATCAGTGCTCATGGAAACGGAGAAATGGAGACAATTCCGATGATCCCAGTGCTTTCATCTCCCTGCTCACAGGAGACTGGGGACAGAGAGAGCGAGAAATTGTCCTGATGAAATTCCTTAATTTTTAATGTAAACCTTGTGCAGAAGAGTCACTTGAAACCAGCGTAGCTCTTCCATCTCTAATTAGGAGTCATTCAAGTGATGATGGAAGGAACCATTCCAACCATTCCAAATATCCACAACCTGCTTGGCAGCTTCAAAGCCTTTTCTACCGTGTGGTCATCAAGGGCAGCATCAAAGGACAACACCACCAGGAAAACCTAAAACCCACAATTTTGCTGTTTCTTAGAATTCCACAATGGTTTGGGTTGGAAGGACCTTAAAGCTCATCCCATTCCACCCCATTCCATGGGCAGGGACACTTCCACCTTTCTCCTTGTCCTCCAAGAACATGGATCCTCTGTTATCATGGATATCATTAAATATAAATATAAGGAATTTGGTTCAGCAACGGCAAGCAGCTGATGGATGTACGAGGGAGTGACACCAGGAACTCTGGATTTTTGGAGATCAGTCTTCCCGAGAATAAATTTCCTTCTCAGCTCATGTTTTTCTGAAGTTGGTTGATGGTTGTGCTCATCCTCTGATCCTCCTATCCTGTCAAGGCTGAGGGAGCTCCAGGATGAAGGTTGAGGGAGGAATGTCATTTGGAAATGTTTCTGTCACTGTGCCTTCTCCAAAAAAATACGGGAAAAAAAAGGCAAATAACAAAAAACCCCAAACCTACACAGCTTCTCCTCCTCCCACCTCATTGGAAGGATATATCAAAAACAGGGTTTGAGGGAAAGCTTTGGAGAAGAGGAGCCATCAGTCACCTCCAGTCCCCAAATGGGAACATTTCAGCTCCAAGACACTTCAGCCTCTCACCCAGGCAAAACTAAACTCTGAGTTAACAAACACACCAAGTTTCCTTTGGATAACGTGAAAAAAAAATTAAATTATTTCCTTTTCCCCTTCCCCTTGCCTGAAAAACATGGAGTGTTATCTAAATGTGGATCTGGCTCAGGCAGAAAAAAATTTCTATTTTTCACCTATTTTTTTTCTATTTTTCTCCTATTTTTCACTCAACATTTCCCTGCCTCTTGCAGCAAAGTGGGAGGGTGGCTGTGCTGGGCCAGGCTGAAGGTCCAGAGACCCCAAGGTCACTTCTCTGTCTGGGTGGATGTTTAGGAAAAACATGTGGGAAACGCAACCAAGGATCCCTTCTTTCCAATTTCCATAGAAACAGCAATGTGTAGCTTTTCCAAACCAGAAGAACTTACATTATCAGCCGTGTTTATTGTCCCTCGAGGCTGTTCTTTTGGAAGTGCATCTTATTTTCTCTCTGAAATAACTTCAATTTTTGCCCTCCCAAACACCCTGTGGCAACGAGCTTCACCACTGGATAACACAGAGAAAAACAACCCCAAAACGTCCTTTTTTTGTTGTTTTTATAACCTGCTGATGAGTTTTAAAAGACCACTGCATGAGGCCCTGCAGATACTTTTAAGTTTGAAAGAGGAATAAGTGCCAAATCATCATTCCTACCTGTGGGCTGAATTTGAGTCCGTTCAGGCTTAATTTCCATAAAACTGCACCGGTGTCGTTTTCCTTAAGTGCCACTTCTATAAGGAAGTGCTGATAATGGACCAATTTGTGCTGTTGTATCAATGTAAATCCACAGCAACTCCATCACTTTGTTAAACCATAAATTTAACCAGGCATTAGTTGGACTAAAAGCAGGATTTTGCAACTCACTGGGCTTTTCCTTCCAAACCCCCTCCATGTTTTCCATGACATTGTACCAAGAGCATCTCCTGTTTTATAACCAGATTATTTATCCAGCTGCACATGATGGACTTCACCACGGAATTATGGGCATCTCTGAAATTTACAGTGTAAATTGGAAATTGGAGCAAAAGCCTAAATAAACTGAAACTTCCCTTCTAAACACCCCCTTCCAGGCAAAACCACCACCAAAAAGAGAGGAATTTTAAACAATCTGAACAACGTCACCGTGTTTTTCATTGCCTTTTACCTTCCTGGCTCCTAACCCTTTATTTTCTGAAGATACCCAAGGAGAGAAACTCCTTTACATTCCTGTTCCCACTCTTTCGGGTAAAAATGCCATGAGATTTTGACCATCTTAAATCCCCAGGAGAGATTTTAAGATTCAGATGCTCCCAGTGGTCTGTGGTCATTCCTCTGCCATCTCCCAAAGGGAGATATCAACGGTTGGGATGAAGATGAATCTAGAACTGAGACCCCCCCACTCCTGTAAATCAATTCCAGGTGTGAATCCGTGCCCTGAGCACCTTAAATCCAAGAGAAATGCAAAGCACCTGTGGGGACCATCAGCCTTACTCATTTCAGAGTTCACTGGGTGTATTTATATCCCAAAGACATCTCTGGGGAAGGCTGTTGGCTTTCAGGCTGGAAAAGTCATTTTCGTGGCAATTCTGCCACAAAATACAACTCCTATAACAGGGGTCAGGAGAAGTGTTTTCATAAAATATTCCTGTCTGCTGACACTGTCCTTGGTCAAGCGCTGGGGCTGATCTCAGCGTTCCCTCCAAAGGCCTGTTCCTCCTCGGGTTGTGGCTGGGACATGACAACCTCATAAAAAATTCTAAAGGTCAGGCCTGAGCTTCAAGGAACCCATCAGCAAGAAGTAAAAGCTGAGCTAAATCACAACCGGCTGCACAAACATTAAATATAAAATTAATGCTGAGCAGCTGTGTTTCCACAAAGACGAGCCAAGCCAAGGTGACCCATTCCAGGAGATGAACACATCCCATCTCCCTCCTTTTCTCCCTCCTAAGGCATCACTGTGGTCTCTTCGGGCGCTATTGCAGTGAACAGCTGGAGGCAGTTCCAAGATAATTACACCTTAGATTGACACCTCTGTCCTATAACTGACTAATTCTACTTTAATTCACCTTGAGGATACTGCCGATCTTATTTTGGATTGGAAATCCCACCCTGATGCAGCTTAAACCAACTTCCGCATTGTGTTGAGTTAAAGATGGTTTGTCCAAGTGTTTCAACAAGTGGCTGCCGTCGCCTCAGATCCAACATTCATCCTGTGTGGTGTCAAAGAGCCTTGAGCTCTCTGTGAACTTTGGATGAAGGCAAAAAGAAGTCCTACAAAGCCACAACAGCCTCCCCAGTCTTTGCTCTGGCATTACCCCATCCGTATTCACTGGCCCCGAGGGCTCATCCCACCCGTGGTCCATGAGAAGGATCTGCCAGCAGAGTCAGCCTCATTATTGCATCCTCCGTGGCATCTCCTGCCCTCTAAGGTCAGGCAGGTTCTCCCTGTTGTGGCTCTCCACAGTTTATTGGGCTAAGGCTGAGGAGGAGCACAAAGCCACACAAAACCTCCCCATGGGTGTGTCATGCACTCGCCTCTGAAGTGGCGACTTCCGAGCAGTGACAACCTCTCAGAACCTTGACTTTCAGGTTGTCTCTGTAGTGGCCTCTTCAAGGCCCCTTTCCAGGCCTTTTCGTTCAAGTCAGACAGTCACATCTCCTTGCGTGGGTGGCTTTGAACACTCTGCTGCGGTGGGAGGAAAGGCTCCGTTCTCCTGGCCCACGGCTCTGTTTCATTTATTGTGCCTGGAACAGCAGCACTGCACCCAGTTTTGTCAGGCAGGTCAGGAGGTTAAGAAAAAGGTCCAAGAAAAAACTTAACCTCCCTGAGACAGAAATTAGTGCTCACAAAGATGCATGGGGGAAAGAAATACTGGAGGATAAAAGTGGCTACTTGTATGCCAAGGGCTGCAGTGACTTCTTTTAGTACAAGACCCACTGCAAATGAATTAGGACTCCACATCCTGAAAAAAGGCAAAACTTTGCCATATAAATAGTGAAAGTGAGGACTAAAAGTCAGCACAACCCATAAACACGACCTCCAACAAAATAGAAATAAGTAGATCTTGTGAAGGAATCCAAAGACACTGGATTGGGATGTAGCAAAAAGCATCCCGAGTGCCCACAGTGACTCATCAACTACTTCTGTGGACTTCAGTCTGACTGAGCATTATCCCCATCTCTAAAACAAACTTATTCCTTCGCTTTCTTATCCTTATACCTGCAAATGATTCATTCAGGCACCTAAAACCCACTAAAAGCCAAGTGCAGGACTCATTTCCCTCAGTCCCTGCTCTCTGCCTGGTGCTTCCTTTCAGGCTCTGCCAGAGCCCGAGGCCTCGTCTCTCGGAAAAGGTCAGGCAGGATTTACAGAGCCTGAACACGGCCTCTGAGGCACAGCCTGTCCCAAACCTCTGTGAAGCTCCAGCTGCATTGCAAATGGGCAGCAGTTCTAGAAATCAGGTCATGGGAGCATCAAACTTGTAGAGCCTGAGAATTCCGAGCAGGTTGCACAGCGAGAGAGAGGAGCTCTGCTGAAGGGCTTGCACATCAAGATGAATTAATTTCCTCCAGCAAGGCACAGCTTTGCCATGTTGGGACTGGTGTTACTGCCCCGGGAACAATCCCTTCTTTTCAGGGTTCTGGTGGAGGCGAGAGGTCATTTTCCCCTTTTCATGCGGCAGCAGCTCTGTGGAATGTTAATGCTGGCAGACACTTGATTCCTGGGAACTTCAGTGAGACTCTGCATGAGGAGGATCAAGAGCTGCTGCTCTGGAAGTGACAAGGAGCCCAGGCCGACACACAGGGATTACAACCCCAGGCGCTGATTCCTGGCGTGGAAATCTGCTCCTGTCTGCAGCACGACTGAGATCAGATGCATGAGAGAGGCAGGTTGAAAAATGTGAGATACCAGAACAGGAGGGGAAGAAAGAAGCAACAGGGGACATAAAAATTCTGTACCACTGCATAAAAACAGATTTCTCCAAGACAATCCTTCTTACAGGCTTCACTTCTGTCTTGGCCAGAGTGAGGCATTTATTTCTCTGCCCGTGGTCAGTGATGCTGAAAACAAGGAGGCAGAAGGGTTCATTCATGAACAAGAGTCCCACTCACCCCATCTGCTGCTGCCTCTGCTGCCCAGGATCTGACAGAAGCTCTCTCCATGCTGATCACAGGAGGGGATGAAATCCTGCTCTCTCCCAGCCCTGTCCAAGAGTGAAACCATCTGCAGCAGCAGCAGCCACGGCTTGGGTTTACCTTCTTGTGTGCCAAGGACTCCATTCAAGCGTTGTTGTCGTATCAGCCACGAGCCTGAGGGACCCCAAGGGTTTGGGGAAGGGTGGAAGAGCAGGAGAGGGGATATAGCTGTCCATATTAACAGATCCTTCATTATCTACACCTGATTAGTGGAATGAAGCTGCAAGGATTCCAAAAGGAGCAGGGATTGAGGATTAACCTGGTTGCTGACAGGAATCAGCCAGGTACAACATTTCCAACTGCAGTAGGGCTGTGCCTAACCCCAAAATTGCTGTAAAACACAGGGGAACAGCAGCAGCCACAGAGGCAGCTGAGGAGGTGACATGGGGTTGTCAGAATTCAACTTACAGGAGGTCAAAGAGTCACAGAACTCAATTTATTTGTGTCTAACTACAGCCATGGACGTGAGGTTTGCCCATATTTACACAAGAGAATATTGCACAGGAAAGTTCAAGGCTCAAATAATCAAAACTGTCTGAATTCCCCTTGGATTTGACAAAACGTGAGTGTTGAATAAACTCAGAGATGGTTTTGAAAAGTGCTACTCTGCATCTCCAATATTTACCCTGTGCATTTATAAAGTGCAGGTGCATAAAGTTCCACTTGGCCAAAGGATCTTTCCTGGAAACTCCAGCCTTTACATCAAACTAAACTAAAGGTGGCCCCCAATCTACAAATCCCATGTACCACACAATGGATACAGATGAGTTTTGGAGGGATTTGAAAGGCATCTAAAAATGGATGCTGAACTGTGCAGCAATTCCCAAGTTTTTTTTTTTTTGAGGGGTTGAAGTCTGGGGCTTTGTTTTTAAACACACTTGTAGAAAAGTTGTAGATCATGAGAGAAAGTGCTTTGAAAACTCGGATTCTGTTTTCCATAAAGGTCATCTCACCCCCTCCCCCTCATGGTGAAGCTCTTCATCCCCAGGAGGAGAAGAAGGAAAAGCGAATTTGGAGCCTGTGGAGAGGCTGGTGGGTTGGTGAGGCAGGAGCAGGGAATATCTGCAATCCTCTGGGCAGCTCCAGGCCACATTCCTGCGCTCCCTTTTCCCATCTCCTGCTCCTCTCTCTCTGCCCAGCATCAAGAGAGGCTCCCACTGGGCACCTCCGTCACGCTCACGTCAGTCCTTCTTCTGGCTCAGCTCAAATCCTCAGATCCTCATGGCTCAGTCTCAAACAGGGCAATTTCAGCATCACGAGCTACACAGAAACCCCCAAAATGTGCCAAAATTTGCATTCTTGCATATTTTTGTCCTCCTTAGCTCCACATTATCATAAACCAACACTGAAATGGATCCACAGCCAGAGTAACTGGGATAAATTAATTGCAATGTTCGTTAATTTTACCTGAAGTTGCTCAGGAACTTCCAAATTAATTCCAAAGGAATCAAGTTCCACGGCTGCTGTACCTCCTACCACCTTTAAAGTATAAATTTGAAGAAAAAAAAAATTAAAATCAAATTACGTATCAGCAGCATCCTGTTGGTCCTGTAATGTGGAAGTGTGGGAAAGCAAGGACCAAAAACGATCTTGTCAAGAGAGGAAAGAATCGCTGGCACCACAAAGAGTCTTTTGCTGTTGTGTCAAAACCAACCCCAAAACAGCTTCCCTGAGCTCCTGGAGAATGAGAGATGCGATCATCCCCTGAGCTGACAGGGGTTTTGAGGCTGCTGGGATTTGGGGAACATATTTTCTCTAATAGCTGCTTCCGGAGCTGCGCGAGCACGAGCGATGCGAGAGCACATAAAAGCCCAGGTCCTCAGCAGAGCTCAGCAGGGTGGCACCAAATGCTGCTCTCAGCGTCGGGCAAAGACAAAATGCAGAGTGCAGGCAACACACAGAGCAATTTGGCAAAACAAGCCCTCAGGCCTGGGAGGAGAAGGGGGATTTAAAATCAAGCTGAGCCCAGTTCAGAACACGCAGCCCAGTGACGGCTGCTACTGGAAATACGCAGGGAGGAGGAACAGGATTCGTCCGTGGTCTGCATGTTTAAATCCTGTGGGAAGAGTAAGGATAAGCGACCATATGGAAAGTGGAATCTGATCAGCATCTCCTCTCTGCCCGACACAGCTCCGGGGCCTCTCCATCGCCATGGACACAGAGAGGACACGCAACACCAGCGGCGCTCAGGGAACGAGTGCTGCTGCTGGAAAAGGTCACTGCTGAAGTGTGTGAGGAACAGGGGGCTTTGCACCGGGATTCCAGCTCTAAATAAAGAAATGGAGCAGAAATTCATTCCCAAATTGAAGATGTTTGCAGGCAGTCAGTAACTACAGAGTCTCCAAACACAAAGCTCATCCCAACACAGTTCAAAGTTCTCCAAACACAAAGTTAATCCCAGCACAGACCAGGACCCCCTCTCCATTTCCAGCTTGCCACTATTTCCAGGAGCAGACACGAGGCCAACAAAAACCAAGCATTTTGCCCATTACTTCATTTAATCCCTTGCACACAGGGACACCAAAACCACTCAGAATTTGTCCAACCCTAAAGGCAGCAGAATCAATCCCTAATTTATAGCAGACACTGACGTCACCCAGCTCACCCCCAAAGAGGATTTGGCTCCCTCAGTTAAATTTAGCTGCTGTTAACAGGCACCAATTTCCCTGCCTGTGCATTAATAGATTTATTCTTCCTGCTGGCTGCAGCATTCCCGGAGCTGGAGGTGACAGGAGCGAAGCTGCCAACGTGCCCAGGATTGCTGGAGCTGCAGGTGGGACCTCTGAGTGCTGGATGGAATATTGCCTTCCAGCAGAAACCATGGAAGTTTGAAACTAAAACCAGGATCCCGAAGGTTTGAGCAAAGAGGGAAAGAAGCCCTGCACTGCCATCACCACATGGCCACTCCAGCAGAAGGTATTTCATGGGATTATGGAATGAGTTGTGTTGGAACCCCATCCAGTCCCACCCTGCCATGGGCAGGGACACCTCCCACTGTCCCAGGGGCTCCAAGCCCCGTCCAACCCGGCCTTGGGCACTGCCAGGGATCCAGGGGCAGCCACAGCTGCTTTGGGAATTCCATCCCAGCCCCTCCCCACCCTCACAGGGAGGAATTTCTTCCCAATATCCCATCCAAACCCCGCTCTGTCAGTTTGAAGCCATTCCCTGTGTCCTGTCCCTCCGTCCCTTGTAAATCCTCTCTCTCCATCTTCCCTGCAGGTTCCTTCAGGCACTGCAAGGTCACACTTGGGTCACCCCAAGCCTCCAGGCTGAACCATCCCAGCAGAACAAACCAGAAACACTTCCCAATGTTTTAAATCAGGAGGAATAAAAAGCAGTGGAAGTTCCCAGCTCTCACTGTGCATTTTTGGGAAGCCAAGGGCCCTGTTTGTTAATTCCACTGAAAAACTGCAACTGGCAGTTAACTGGTGCCATTCCAGAGCTTTCCTGGGGGCTGCCTTTCCCCCAGTGGATTCGGCTGGAGCAACAGAGCCGGAAGGAATGAGCTCCCTGCATCCATAGGAGAGGATGGAGATGATGCAGGACCCTTTCCCAAAGTGCCCATTCCACAGGCGCCCGTCCCAGGTGTGGCAGCATTCCCACAGGTGAGCTGGAGACAGCTGCCCTGGGATGGGAACGGTGGGAGGGGCTCCTACAGCAAGAGGAAGAGTTTTCCCCTCCATTTAAAATTATTATTTAAAGGATCAGGATGTCTTCTCCACTTTGAAATACTCCAGCAAAATTTCTCTCCAGGCCTTTTGGGTGCAGGAGTTTTGGGGAAAGAAGAGCCAGCTGGGGACTAAAATACAGCCGTCAGTGGTTAAAGTGACACTGATTGCAGTAATTTGATTTTTGCGGGTGAAAAGGTTCGAAGAAACAACAGTAAAATATTTTATTTGGACACGTGCAATTGAGATGTCCCAGAGTTTCTCCTTGAAGTTCTTTTTAACTGCATTAGATGCAGTTAAACATGACACAGCTACAGAAATATGGTTGGACTCGGCCTCGAAGGCCTTTTCCAGCCTAAATGATTCCATGATTCTGTTTCAAAACGATACATTTCAATTTGAAACATTCAAATATCTTTATTGTCATGTAAAAAAGAGTGTTAAAGACATTTAAAAATATCTGTGTGAAAATAAAACCAATTTTTTGAACCAAAGCAGCTCTGGGGGCTGTTCTGAAACTGCTGGAAAACTGAGTGTGTGTTTATCTCTTCCCTCATTCAGTTCTGCTGCTGATTAACATCGCCCTGACTTCAGACCAGGTTTTGGAGCCCAATTTAATCAGTCGGTGCACAGCCTCTTGCAGAGGTTTTCATCTCCATTGCTGGGGTTACTCCAAGGACATTCTAATGCTGAATGTGCAGAGAAGTAAATATTTAAAACCAATATATGAGAAAAAAGCAGAAAAATAAATATTTTTATTGTTTGCTCCCAAAATGTGCTGAGAAAATCTCTGCCACTCCTGAAGAGGCTCAGGACAAGGTGTGGGGAACCTCCACAGAGAACTGGGCACCAATTCCCAGATTTATGAAATTCTCACCTCAAATGAGCCCTAGAAACCAAATTATTTTCTAAACCTGACACCTTTACTTTGAGATTTCCTCTGCAGATCCCAAACAGATTCCCTCCTCTCCCCAGAAAACACAAAATGAAGCAGCTAAACATTTAAGTTGGATTTTTTTCCTTCCCACCATTGAAAGTCAAGTTCAGCTTTGCCCTGTTCTGCCATCAGGACCTGTTATCCTGTGGGAAACAAAAAATCCAACCCCAAATTCCTGTTTGAGCATGGAGATAGATCCCATTTCTCTGGAAAAACCCAAACTCCGCTTGTGAAGAAGCCGTTCAGAGCCTCCATCTGCTTGGCAGATCCCGGGATCCCACATCCCTGCCCAGCTCCTCCTCCTGCCTGGCCTCCAGCAGCTGCTGCTGCCTCCCAACGAGATTTGAGGGGCAATTCCTGTCAGCTGGACCTTCCAGGGTGGCTGGGAGCACACAGGGAGGTGGTGGGGATGGGAATCTGAGAACCAAAGGGAAATCATGGAATCCTGGAATAGTTTGGGTGGGAAGGGACCTTAAATCCCACCCAGTGCCACCCCTGCCATGGGCAGGGACCCCTCCCGCTGTCCCAGGGAGCTCCGAGCCCTGTCCAGCCTGGCCTGGGGCACTTCCAGGGATCCAGGGGCAGCCACAGCTCCTCTGGGAATTCCATCCCAGACCCTCCCCACCCTCCAAGGAGGAATTCTGTCCCAATATCCCATCTATCCCTAAGTCTCTCTCCATCTTTCCTGCACCTTCAGGTCCTGGAAGGTCACAGTTCAGTCACCCCACGGCTCTTTTTTAGGCTAAACATTCCCAGCTCTCCCAGCCTTTCTGTTTGCTCCCAGTTCCACCCTGATTTCGAATACCTTAATCCTGCGCCCCATCTCAGCCTGACTCATGGACAGAAGTCCTTATTTTGAGGCACAGTTAAAGATAAACCTTCTGCTTCTCCTGCCCCCTGAGCTGGGAGAGCTGAGCCGTTGGATTTGTCCCTTCCTGGCAGATCCCACACGGAGGCTCCTCACCTCTTGTGCATTTTGGGTGAATGAAACAAACCCTCCCCTCCTTTTTTCCTTGCTATTGCCAACGAAATGCCAGTCTTTTGTTGATTAAAATTCCTCCCAGACTCCAGTGTCCCTGGTTCCCGTTGCTCCAGCTGGGGATTCCAGCTCTCAGCACATCACCAAACAAAGACTGTCTGATTTTTTAAGGTTTGTTCAAAGCCGGTGACCTTTAGGAAAATAAAAAATATAATTCAGAATGTTATTAATGCTGGCATTTATGTGCTGATGTGTTTTAGAGCCTCTCGTTTACCAGATCCCCCTCTTTTACCTACAAGTTGTAGGTTCCTGAGGCAGAACCTCCAAGCTCTGTTAAACCCAGCAAGGAAATCTCCTGGTTGCACTGTCAATTCCTGGTGTGGAAATTGAATTTCTGAATATTTTTGTTGAATGAATTCCATGAGGGGCTGTTGCAGGGAGCGTTGTTGCTGCATCATGACTTCCCCTGGTTCCAGCTCTCTGCCCGGTTCCATAAGGATTCAAAAGGGTTTTTCTCCTGCTTGTTCACTGGTGACTGTTCCACCAAAGGCTACAAAGGGCATTTGGAGGAAGACACTGAGCCCAGCGCAAGCTGCTCACTCGAGTGCGGCGCAGAGCCAGGGCCAGACCATGCTGCCACAGCCAGGAACCCCCAGATGGGAACCAGGCCCTGCTCCAGGTGCTGGATGTGGGGCTGAGCACCCGGATCCAGGGAAGGTGTTCCTGCCCACGGCAGGGGAGGAATGGGATGGGCCTGAAGGTCCCTCCCAACCTAACCCAACCCAACCCATTCCAGGTGCTGGATGTGGGGCTGAGCACCCGGATCCAGGGAAGGTGTTCCTGCCCACGGTAGGGGGGGAATGGGATGGGCCTGAAGGTCCCTCCCAGCCCAACCCAACCCAACGCAGTCCCCGGTTCTGTGCTGTGCCCCGTTCCCCCCCTGCTCCCCTCCCTCAGCACCAACCCAGAGCAGCTGGGGAGCATTTTTAAACTCCCCCAGAGCACTGGTGTCACCCACCAGGAAAGGGGACACCTGGCACAGCAGGTGACAAAGACTTGAGCCTCATTCTATTTCTTTGGGCCCACCAAATTGCCAACAAACATCACCAACAGGCACCAAATCCCTGCCAGCTGTCGCTAAAGTCAATTTAAGGCCATGTCCCTGCCCCCACCTCACAGCACTGGGTTAATGCTTCGGTTTGGAGAGCTGCGACATCTCCTCTCCTCCTGACTCTGTTCCCAAACCATTTCCCAGCCCAGCATTTTAAAGCAGCCAGCAGCTGAAGGCAGGGCTGATGCCTGGGGACTGCAGCATCCCCATCCCTGGAAAAGCATGGATGGGGCTCTGAGCATCCTGGTGGGGTTGAAGATATCCCTGCTCACTGCAACCCAAAATATTCCACTATTTTATGATCCTCACAATAAACTGGAGCAGGGTCACTCCCTAACACACCAGAATGTGCCAAAATAAAACCAACAGCAAGATCCTGCAAAAATCAAGTGCCTGACTATTGAAGAGTGCTGAATAATTCACCCAGAAAGGAGCACAGCAGCTCTGATTCCAGCCTAGAACAAATCTTTTCCGTGGGAAGGGAAAATCTTCACAGCTGGCTCAGCTCATCCCTCGCCCACCTGCAGCCACACCAGGAGTCTTCCCATCAGGTGACACTGGGACAGTCACTCCTCCTTGGGGAGAGGCTGAAATCCAAACAGAGCTGGCACTGGAGCTGCACGCCTGCCTCCCTGGCAGGGAGGGTGCCAGCTCTGCTCCTCGGGATGCCCAACACCCTCCTCGTGGGCTGCCTGAGGGAAAATAAATCACATTTCCTGAGAACATCAGGGTTTGGCATCTTTGTTTTCATGGCACAATGGAGCAGAATGAGACCTTCTGAAAGGGGCTTTAAAGAAAACAACAACCCAAGGCAGAGGCTGGGTCAGAGAAGACACCTGAAGCAATGGAGGAGATTGAAGCTGGAATTCTCTCCTGTCTGGGAGGATGCAACGAGGCTCAGCTGGATCACTGCTATCCCAGGGGAATGTCCCATTCCTAAAGCTGCCTGTCCATAAATACACAACAAACTTAGGATAACTCTGTCTGGTCTGGTACCCGAGATGGATTTCTGGGATCTGGGAATGGGGCAGGGCAGACCTGGGCACTGGGCTCTTCCTCAGGCCAGGGGAACGAACACCAACAGCTTCAGCTTTTCACCTCCTGCCTCACACTCCTCTTGCCAAGAGCAGTTTCCAAGCCACAAGCACTCCACTTCCCTGAAAGCTTTGTTTCTGAGACAAACCCTCTGCACCAGCAGGTTTTCCTGAAGAAAACACCTCCCCGGGTCTCCGAGGATGTGCAGCGTGTGCACAGGAGACAGACAAATTCCCTCTCCAAACCCTGGGAAAGACTCAGGGAACAGCTCAAGGCATCCGAGGCAAAACACCTCCAGTTCCCAGCAAATTTATCACAAGTGAGAACACAGCAAAAGCCAAAACTGCTTTGCAAGGTGGCAATTTATAGCCAGGCTGAGGCCTCAGTTCCGTGTCAGTGCCGAGTTTAGCACATTCCCTCTGCCCCAGGCACTCGTTCCCCTTCCCCACCTGAGGATTCCTGTCTACCAAGTTCCACCCACACGGAAAAACAGGCAGGAAAACATCTCTGCTGCAATCCCAGCCCCTCAGCCTGTTGTGTAAGAAGACAGGGCCCAGCCGAGGCACAGGCACCGCTGAGCTCCCTGCAGTCCCAGTGCCTCCATCCCAGTTTCCCGGGATCTCCCCAGCGCAGCCCTGCGGGGCTGAACCCGCAGGCGAACACCCACTGCTGCTCGGAGCCGTTCAAGCTGCTCTAACCTGATCAGGCCCACTCTGTGTTTGCCACCAGCTCTGCAAACCCACGGCACCTCCCTGCTGCTCCCACACACATCTGGTCACCAGCACTTCCCTTCCCAAACTCCAGGCAGCACCGCCAACTTCCCCGTGTTTGGGTTTATTTATTGATTTTCCTGCCATCTCTGTGCTCCAGCTGCCTCATATCCCGTAAATTGTGGCCGTTCCACAGCTGGATGTGCCCTGTCAGGGGTAGGAAATGCTCCTGAAGGCTCAGCAGGGCTCAGCCCCTCTGTGTGGCACTGAAGGATTCCCACCCCGAGCCCACGGCAGCTCCAGTGAATCCCTACTCCAACTCCAAAGACAATTCCAGGGTGGGCAGCCCTTGCAGGATCCATACACAAAGGAAATCCAAGGAGTTACATGCTCAGCCCAGATCTCAGTCCCTAATCCACATCTCTCCTTGGATCGGAGCCTCCCTGGGGATTTATCCCAGTTGAAGCCAGCACTGCAGCAGCTGAAAGGTGCAAAAATGCAATAATAACATGGGAAAAAGTTGGGATGCTTAAAGCCAACAAATTTCACAGATGGAATTGAGCTCAGTTTTAGGGTCACCAATGTGGAGTGGGGCCTGTTTGTCCTGGGGGTTTCCCTCAGCCACCGCCACCTGGAAACATCACACCAGCACCAGGTAATTCCCTTCCCAAGGGAAAGTTTCCTCTCCAAAGGAAGATGGTAGTTCTGCTGCTGCCCCAGGTCTGTCCCAACTAGTCCCACATAATCAGCTCATTGACAACTTTAAATGAAGCCCCTTATGCCCTGATTGGAGCCCACTCCAGAGCACAGGGTGCATCCCATCAGATCGAGTTGGTTTTGGGGGAATTTACAGGGATTAAAACATACCGGGAGCACCCAGGGCACACTTAGGACAGGCTGAGGTTCTGCACAAGTAAACAGGCTGGGGAAGAATCCAGAGGCAGGGTTTTGGGGAACTCTCAGCTGAGGGGGCAGAGCAAAGCTTGAGTTTATATCAGACTGAAGAGAATCCTCAGCTTCGCAGAAGGAAGCAGGGATTGCTCCCAGAGCTTGTGGGAATAAAAATCATTAAAGTCCCCACTGGCTGCAGGGAGAGATTTGCTTTTAATACACAAACCTCCATTTATTTTTTTTTTTAAGCTGAGACAGATGATCCACAGAGCCGGGTTCCTCAGAGCTGCAGCTCTTCCAGGTAAAGGGAAAACCTGACAGCAGCTGGTTCTCCATCAGGGAATGTGGCACCACAAGGTCCCTGGAGCTGCAGCCCGGCTGAAGCCAGGACCTCCCACCTCCTGGCCCCAATATACCTGGGTGCCCTAAAGCCCCTCCCCGAGGCAGCTCCAGTGCCCCGTGCCTATGGAAGGAGCAGGCCCTGGAGGGAAACAAATGTTTGGTCCCAACCCTGTAAGTCTGCACGGGGATGTTTCCACCCTCCCGTCCAAGTGACCGAGGAGATCACGTTGGTGTCACAGGAGTGCCAGAGCCCCTCCGTACTCCAACACGAGGATCAGCAGATTCGCAGATGACAATTCTTGTGACCGTCCACTGCAGAGAGGTGAGTGAATGTTACCAGCCTCTATTTCACACACAAATGTGCTGGGACTTCTTATCAGCTGCGTTTGTTGGTCTCTGTTTTTGCAGCGAGTGGTACAAATATTCTGCAATATACTGGATTCCAGCAAACCCCAGTTTCTGTAGGAAACCTCGCCTAAAAATCCCAGTAAACCACTCAGTAACAGTTGGGAGGCACTGAAAACCACCATAAATTCATTCTGAACAAGAGCTAAAAGCGCAGAGCTCGCCCCAACAGACACCAGGCAGGCAAAACCAGAGAGGGACATGGGAAAACTAAGTGGATTTTGAGTGATCATAAAATCACTTTATCAAGCCTTAGCCCATGGGGCTTTAGCTGTTCTCAGGCTGGTCACAGAGCTCTGCTGTGTGGGAGGGGGTGTTTCATTTCACCTGCTTGTTCAGGTGTTTTTAGGCCCTGGTCAACATCAGAGCTCAGACAGATGTGGGGGCTCAGCAAAGACAGCAATTTCATCGTGCTAAACCAACAAAACCCTGGAGCTTTCCGGGGGACAATCCTTCCTCTTTCCAGGCACAGCATCAAACACCAGCACAGAGTCACACAGACTTGGATCAGTGCCATTCCTGCAGCAAAACAGCCCTGAGGGATGGGAGGGGATGGACGGCACAGTTTGATCCTCCCAAAGCACAGCAATTCCTATTTATGTATCCTGTGCCACTCAGGGAGCACCAAGGAATGCTCAGGACAGCAAAAGGAATGAGAAAAGGCCTAGGCCCAGTCTCATCTCTCCTTTTGAGAGGAACCCACTGATTTCAGAGTCAAATCTGTATGGTTGTGTCACCAACATTCCTAAAAAGCCAGGTCTGAAGACCCTGGGTACACAGCTGAGGTCTTTAACTTCCCTGCACACCCCAAAAATCCCAAAGCCGTGGAACTACGCTTGATACAACACCACAGGCTGCGGCACAGCAATTCAACCCCAAACGCCAGCGGTTTTTCCACCAGAAACAGCCCAGTTCCCCTTTTGGGTGCTGCTCTTGCATTTCTGGGGCTGATCAGGGGTTTCAGGATGTGCAGAAGGGCCTTGTGCCAACCCCACTGATCCCAAACCTTTGGCTGCCTGCCCACACCCCCACGTGTTTCCCGCAGCACCTTCCAGCTGTGCAGCGCCCGTATTCACACACTCCTCGCTGGCCTCTTGTCACCTCTGCCCGAGCTGGTGGCCAGGCAGACAGAGCCCCAGCCCCCCCAGCCCTTCAGAACATCCCCGAGTGTGTTTTGTTTCCTTCGCAGAGCAAAACTCACGACTGTTTTATTTTTTTGTGCTGCCTCTCTGTGCGTGGCTCAGGCAGCCCCTTCTCCTTCTGCTCGCCCATCTGCGGGGGGGAGGCAGCACCTCCCTTCCCACGGTGGCAGATGCCTCCTGAATTCCAGGATGGAACCCAGCCCTTCCCAGTGCAGGGGCCCAAGAGCTCTTGAACCCCGGCTGAGGTTTTGGTGAGACGGACCCGAGGAGGCTGGGAGTGTGAGATTCCAGCTGCTGAGCTCAGCTGGAGTGGGTGCAGCGGGTACTGAGCCACGAGAGGAGCATTCCCATTGATGTCTGGGCACCACAGCCACCATTCCTCAGGTTTAACGGAGCCGCTGCCTCTTTTGGGCTCGTTAGAAACCCCCACATCACTTTTCTCACCCTCCTCAGAACTAAAACCTTCCACAGTTCTAAATTTAAGCCAAGCCCAACACAACTCACCCAGCCAGCGCCAGCATCCTAAGCAGCACAGCAATGACACCGCAGGCTCCAATCAAGCCCCGTGGGGACCATCCCCAGTTTGTTTTCCAGGAATACAACATTCCTGGGCAAATGCTTCCCTCCCCACCACTCTTTGTGCTCTCCAGGGCTATGGAAACGCTTCTCTCCAGGGAGCAGGTGCCATATGGGTGTGTAGGCTCAATTAGCACATGCTGACAGATAGCAAGACACTTCAAAAAAAAAAAAAAAAATCCCAAGCCTTGGCAAGCTGGGAAAGTTTCTCTATTGATTGTGTCATGTTGCATCTTGTGGTGCCTTAACTTCCGAGGTTTGCTGGGAAAGAAAGGAAAAAAATCAGAGGAGAGATGGAAAGGAAAAGATGGAGAGGGCTCCTGAAGGAGGCAGAGGGATGGGAGGGAGCAGCAAAGCCGTGGAGGAGCTTCTTGCCAGGTTCCCCTGCCAAGGTGGGCACAGGCCCTTCCCGGAGCAGACGTTTCATTACTCACACATCTCTGACTGCCCAAACTGATCTTAAAGCACTTTGGCATGTCCCGAGGGCCATCAGGGATGGCTTCCTCCCTGCATCCATAATGGAACAGCTCTTAACCAAAATTAAACCAGAATGCCTTAATAGCTTCTGAAAATTGACAAATCTGAAGGAGCTGATTTCTTATTCCCCTCCCGCCCATACAATTAGAACAGGAGAAAACAGCAAGGCTGTCTCCCTGAAGTGCTGAGGAATCTTCAAAACTTCTCCCAGAGCCAGAAAAGAGCAGAATCCCCTCCCTGAGAAAAGATCTGACCCCAGTTTCAGGGATCCCACGGTGGCAAAGCAAACCCAGAAGTGGTGGCTGCTTTTCCCAGTTGGGGAATTGGGGTTAGGGTGAGGAAAAGGTTCATCCCCTGCTCCATCACAGATGGATGAGTCACTGAATTCCCCACAACTGGGAAGAGCACAGGGCTGTGTCCCTGATCCCATGGCACTCCAGTGCACATCCCGCAGCTGGGACCAGCTGGGACTGGCACAGGACCCCTTCCCTCCTGGAAATGAGCACCTGCCCCTGCAGCCAGGGACCCTTTCCCTCCTGGAAATGAGTACCTGCCCCTGCAGCCAGGGACCCTTTCCCTCCTGGAAACCAGCATCTGCCCCTGCAGCCAGGGACCCTTTCCCTCCTGGAAACCAACACCTGCCCCTGCAGCCAAGGACCCTTTCCCTCCTGGAAACCAACACCTGCCCCTGCAGCCAGGGACCCTTTCCCTCCTGGAAACCAGCACCTGCCCCTGCAGCCAGGGACCCTTTCCCTCCTGGAAACCAGCACCTGCCCCTTCAGACACAGCCCTGGCCTTCACAGCGCAGAGGGACAAAGAACAGCCCTCCCCAAGCCCACCTGGGTGGCTTAGAAACCACTTCCATTCCTCAGAATGGGCACCTGGAGCTCTCAGGGAAAGCTGGAAGGGTTTCTGAGACATGAATTGGGCTTTGTCCCAAACAGGGACAGAGAACAGCCCTTCACAAGCCTACCTGGGTGGCTTAGAAACCACTTCCAGTCCTCGGAATGGAGTTTGGGTACCTGGAGCTCTCAAGGGAAACTGGAAGGGTTTCTGAGACATTAACTGGGTGCTTTTTTATTGGGATAATAGCACAAGAAGCTCTTTTTTCTGGGAGAGTCCCGTGCCCTGCCATGAATTTATGGAATGTGGATTCGAACGTCATGGGGAGGGAAGGCACGAGCTGAGCAGGGAGCAGCTGATGCGGCCAGGCAGGACAGAGCACGGACACTTGCAGCAGCTCAGGGCTCTGCATTCCTGACTCATCCAGCAGGAGCAAATGGAGGAAGTCACTGTGAAAACCCAGGAGGAATCAAATGCCACTGCAGCGATCTGACGAGCACAGCTCCCCTCCTCCAGAAACACCACCCAGCTCCTCTCCACAGGCTTTTTCCATGGAATCTATTCCTGCTCCGGTGCTGTGAACACCACACGTGGCACCTGCACAGGTGAGAACTGGAGAGTCACAGAAAGGGTTTTCCCTCCTGCCTCTCTGTCAAACACAGGGAATGAAGTTAAAGGATGAAACCCATCCCCTCCATGTAAATACTGAACCTGCCTAGGAAAGGAAACAACAAACCCTGGCTGGCCCACCCCTGCTGAGCCTGCAGGGGCCTGGGGAACCAAATGCCGGGATAAATAAGCACTTGGAAGTGTGAACGGCCTTGTGACAGGATCGCTGTGTGCCAGCGGGGAGCAAAGGGGGAATTGGGTGTGGGAGAGGCACGTGCAGCCTCTCAAACGGACCTGGCCCGGGGCAGCACCAGCTGAGCGACCAGCACCTCCCTGTCTGCTCCGAACAAGCGCGGAGTGTTTAGTTCATCCTGGATGGAAATGAGCTGAGCAGCTGAGACTCACAGCTTACCCAGAACTGTGCACATCGCACCACGGGGGCTCCGTTCGAGAGGGTGTTGGGCGCTTCCTGATGTCACCTCTGTGCTAAATATGGAGCTGGGCTGTGGCTCTGGGGACTTCAAAGCTCCGAGGAGGTTCGGTGTCCATGCACTAAAGATGCTGTTAACACAACAAAGACTCAGCCGCTTGTGGCCCCAGCACTCGGGAAAATAGCTGGGGACTTGCTGATCAAACAGCAACAGGGAGCGAGCCCCTGCTCTGCTCCTAAAACCGAGCTGGGAACCTCTCGCCACCTTTACAGGAATCAGTCCGAGGGAAGGCATTTGAAGATCAAGGAATTGTCTCACATCTGAAGGTGGGGACCAGTGCCCTCTTCCAGCTTTGATGGAAGAGCAAAGGGGAGCCATCCTTGGCTGTTTGGGAGGGGCTGTGGAAAGAAATGTATTTCTCAGGTTGGACGAGCAGCAGGCACACTGCAGAGCACATTTCCAGAATGTCTCCCAAAACCTGCTGCAAAGCCTGTGGCAAGAACCTCAGCCTGTGCCACATGGGCTGCAAGGGATCTCTGCTGCAGCCCTGCCACTCTCACAAACATTCCTCGTGCCAGAAGTTCTCCCACCTGGTGCTCAGCTCCCTCCTGCTGCCTCACAGAGAAAGGAGCAGTTGTTTATCCCCGAGCACTGCCTGAGCCTGGATTCCCTGGCAGCTCCTTCCCCCCGTGGCTCCTGTGCTGCACAGATGTTCCAGGGACACCTCTTTGCCTCCTCAAGTGCCTCAGTGCACAGCTGGTCCCTGCGTGGGCTTTGTCCCCTGGCTCTCCTGCTGTCACTGGCACAAGGGCGCTGATCTTCTTCTCCTCACTCAGGCCCTCCACCTCCCAGTTAATGCCAAACTCTCAAAATTAAGGTTATTTCCCTCCCTTGCCTGTCTCCGTGAGGTTTTTTCCCCCACATTTCCCCCAAAGATGCCAGAGCCTTCATCCCATTCCTGCTGCTGCGCCAACTCCATTGATTCCACCTGCCCAGAGAGGCTCGGGGAGAAACTTCCAGCAGATTTTGGTGCAATGACCTCGAGTAAAATTCCATTAGGGCTGAGATTCAGCAGAACACCAGCATTCCAGTTATTGCCATAAGAAAGAGCTATGGGGAACTCAGCAAGGAATGAGAAGTGGTGGGTGATGCCTGCAATGTGCAGTCAGACAGGAGATAGATAATTCACCTGTCCCTGCCAGGCAGGACCAGAAACACTTCAAAAAGTGCTGTCAGACAGGAGCAGGTGTTGATGGGATCAATTGTTTCCCTTCCCTGGGAGAATGGTAACTGAGATATAAAGCAAAATTGTTGGTTTAAGCAGCTGTGCACAAACCCTTGTGCTCTGCTGCATCAGTAACTCCGGCATAAACCGAGCTCCTCTGCCAGTTCGGTTACGTTTTATTCATATCCAAAAAATATCAAATTCCTTCAATTTGATTACAATTGAAACAAAATCTATCAGAGGGGAATTTTCCTGACATGCAGTTCCAGGGCAGTAGATTTTTTAGGGATGTAATTATTCCAGCTCCTCATCACAGAACCACAAATCCAACCTCCAAAAATTATCCTAACACAAGGCTCACGGAATCCAGCTGATATTAAACATCAGCAGGGCTCCATTATCAGCTTTTGGATCTGAACATGGTAATATCAGCTATTCCTCTTTAATATTAAAGCTGGATCTTCGGGAGGGAATTCCTTCCCTCGGCAACACTGGTGAATGTGAACTCCCTGGAATTTTTCAGTCCCACATCCATTATGGATGAGATAATGATCTGCACAACGATAATGGGGAGAAACAGAGAGAGACAAAACGATTTGTTTTGGGAAAGATTTCCTTGTGTTCTCAGGGAAGAACCACACAATACACACGGAAAAATATACTTGGAATAACACATCAAGTCATCTTCCATGGGATGCCAGAATCTGGTTTGGTGTTCAGGAAAGAGCTGAATTTTGCACAGCAAAACAACTCTAAAATACCTCTGGTTTGGGTACTTGTGAGCAGCCCTCCCTTGGAAAATGTAAATTATAAATTTCCCTGCTTTCCCAGCAAGTGAATTTCTGTAAACCAGGCTTAGCTTCGGCTTTAAATGAATGTTTACATTGATAAGTAAATTGAAAATTACATCTCCTGCATGCATTACCCACGCTAATTCCACAGCCCTGGCTGCAAATATTGACAGAGCTCTAACTCATTCATTAGCCCAGATACTTACAGATCATTTGGATACTCCCAGTTTATGTCAGCTCCATTTTCCATGCTGGGATCAGGCACGAAAGGGCAGCAAAGCACCTGAAACTTCAGCGTTTCTGCTTCCAGTTCCCAAGGCAGGAAGGTGGTTGTGGGTGTTAAGGCTGAGGATGGAGATTTAACTGATTCTGGCATCTTATGGAGCTGCTGTTTTCTGCCTTTCCCGAAAAGCAGCTGCCCCTTCCCATTTCTGACCTTTTCCCAATCCATTTGCAGCTGGATTCACCAACCAGAAGCACCAAACAGGGAATTTGGGACAATAAACTGAGAAGCTGCTAAAGGGAACAGAATGGTTGAGGTAGGAAAAGACCTTGAGGTCATCGAGTCCAACCATGACCCAGCACCACCATGGTCACCACCAATCCGTGTCCGCAGGTGCCACATCCAGAGGTTTTTTGGACACTTCCAGGGATGGGGACTCCACCACCCAGACAGGCAGGGCTGGGCAGCTTTAGAAACTTGTATGAATCAAACTAATTGCAGAAGGAAGGAATTTAATGCACCACCAGGAGATGTTGGTGTATAAAATTCTGGGAGCTGTTACTTTTAGGGATCCCACCGGACCTATTCCCTCCTGGAACAGGACTGGGATGTCCTTGCTCACCACAAGCAGTGCTTGACTTTTTCCACACTCCAAGTATTTCACTGAGAGCTCTCTCCCAGTGCAGCACCAGCACCTCCACTGCAGTCCAGAACTGATTCCACGAAGAACTCCATATAAAACCGGGATATACCGTAATGCTGACTATAGACAGACACGGGGTAATCCTTGCTCGTTTATAAACTGGTTTTATTTTAAAAAGTTCATCTAACATCATAAAATCCTAGAATATCCCGAGCTGGAAGGGACCCACAAGGATCACCAGTGGGAATTGTTACCGGTGCTCTTAAAACCCCAAAGGTCAGAGGATGTTTAACAATATTCCTGAACTGAAGAGATTATTAAATGATATGCTCAGTGCTGGCCACTCTTTCTGCTATAATCTCTATTTTTTTAGGTGTAAAAGCACCTGCAACAGCTAATCTGGAAAGGAAATAGTAACTGTAATGTGGAATCAAAAAAGGAAATAATCACCACCACACCCCCCAAAAATCTTCTCAGTTCTCTCATCAAACTGCTGGTGATTTGAACAAAAATGAGTTTTCATTTGTTTAGGTTTATTTCTCAATCTTTTGGCCACTTTAGGCAGGAAGTTTGAGCCTCACAACCTGCACACGACCCCTGGAACCAGCCCTGGCTCCAACAGGGACAACGCGAGGAAACAGCTGGGATGTTCACATGGACAGGGCAGGACATTGCACTGCCCATCACTTCACGGCCACTTCTCAGAGAAACACTTACAGGTCTCTGTAAACTCACCCTTGAAGATAAAATAAATGAATTTAGGCTCCCCCAAGAATGTTCAGCAAGAAGTTTACCACAAAGTAAAAGCCAATATTGAAAATCAGTTCAAAGAGGGCCCCAAACATTTGATGGGCACGATAGAAAGAGCCCAGAAAAGAGCTGTTGATGTTTCTTTAGGATTCTTCCAGAGCTAAACTTGCAGTAGCCATTGATTTTTTTGTTTTCTTCACAAGTATAGATATATTATTTAATACAACCCAACAGTTTGTAAACCAGCTTTCTTGTGCTCCTGAAATATTGATGGCTTTTAGAAGATTGGAAACTTGACTGAAAAAACTCAGTTTCACATATGAGGCCTACAATGCTGCAGCTAAATCTATACCAAAGCAAAAAAAAAAACGAAACAAACCAATTTTTCTTAACTGCTGCTTTTTATGGGTTTTAAAAGCTGACATTCATCAAGTTCTCCCTAAAAACAAATCCCCCAAAACCCAACAGGTTTTTTCTTTCCCTTGTTTAAATAGGACTTGTTGTCTTTTCCCAAACTTTCCTTCTTGCTGGTTCAAAAATGTTCACATTAGGCCCTTTTGAATGAGTAACATCACTCCTGCTCTGGCCCAAAAATCAATTGGTTCAGAGAATACACCGAGAAAATTTGGTCTAAACAGGTCTCCAATAATCCTGACACAAAGCTGTCATCTTACACTGTGCCTCTGGAAGACTTTTATAATATTTCCGTATTTGCACAGGAATAGAGATGTTTTTGCAGGGAAGGACTCCGCTGTGCTGTTATTTACACTACAACAACCGCTAATATTCCAATATAAATATTCATAGCTGGGGTTCCAGCCTTCCTTCCTTTCGCTGGGATGGTTACAGAGCTGGGATTCACAGGAGAGGGGACAAATATTGAGGGGGCCTCGAGCTCTCCTGGGGTCCCCTGTGCCATCAGGGGGGTGTGTGACACCCCAGCCCCCCCAAATGGCTCATGGGACACTGGGGAGCCCCTGAAAAAGAAGCTCATTATAATAAAATATAAATGATTGGAGTTTAAAACAATCTTCACTCGCCAGTGTTGCCAACCAGCTTTTCTCAAAGGGTTTTCTGCAGTTTGAAGAGTGAGACCAGGGCTACACAAATCCCACCCAAAAATTCCCAGAGCAAACCAGGGTTACAAAAATCCCACCTGAAAATTCCCACAAACAAACCAGGGCTAAACAAATCCTACCCCAAAATCCCCCACACAAAGCAGGGCTGAAAATCTGCCAGAATCCTGTGTGCTGGTCACGCAAACAAGAGGGAAAAGCTCCTGATGTTTTCCGTGGATGCTCCCCACATAATTTAATTCAGGCAGCTCCTGAGGGAAACTGAGGCAGCGAGTGCAGAAGAGGCAGAACTCGGAGGGAAAAGCACTTGAAACTTGATGGATTCAGCCTCTGGAAGAAAAAGGAGAGGATAATGAGTTTATAGCACAAATCCCAGCTGCTTTGGGGCTCTCCACCCCTGCCAATCCATCGCAGCTGTTACCCACAAAGCGTTTTCAGCCACTGGCACAGGGCAGGGTCAGGATCCACCTGATTCCAGCCTCGTTCCCTGTGGAATCCCCACAGCTGTGGAACACCTGCTGGTCTTTGCAGCAGGATTTTCCTCACCTGGCGAGCCAAAAAGCTGCTGAAAATCCAGCTTTGCATTCAAGCAGCCGCACCCTGGGCGTGCTCTTGCCCAGCACGGCCGGCTCTGCCCTGGCTGCTGCCCAAAATCCACCCTGTGCATGAAAATGAGCAGCAGCATCACATAAAAGTGGAGGGTCAGCTTTTCAAACCCACCCTGAAGGGTTCAAAAACTTCATGACAGGATTTATGGGCAGGGTGGGAATTGCTCAAATGTTGGACTTGGAGGCCTTTTCCAGCCTTAATGATCCAATGAGAAGGTTCCTGCTGGGGTGAAAACTCACATCCCTTTTTCAACCTTATCCCAAAATACAACTGGTGAAAAGGCCCTCTGGACCTGATGCCAGTGAGAGGCTTTTCCTTTGCTGCCAGCAGCTTTCCTCCCTCAATTTCCACCCTTTATTTCCCGCACCACATCTGGCTGCTAAATTCAGACCTGTGCTTGTATTTTCCTGCACTTCTTAAGCTATAAACTGATTTTCTGTCTGATGGGCACAGACAGAAATTCCCTGAATGTGGGGCTCAAATGCTGAGCAGCTCCAACCTTAACGAGGTGTTCACAGCACCACGTCCCGTGCAGCTCTAACAAGCAGCCCTTTATCATCTCCATCAGTTAATTTAACTCTGAGCCTTCAGATGCTGCAGCACAGACTTATTTTACTTCATCTACATCTCTATCGACCTGTCTGTCATTTACATTATTTATCAAAGCCTGGCAGAGTGTGCAGAGCTCCACCAAAAACCTTCTAAAACAGCCAGGCCCCGCCCAGACAAGCTGCTCTTTAAAGATCCAAGGTTTGACACGAGGGCAGGGGCAGGTGTGGCACAGAACACCTGTCACAGGTGCTGGGCAGGACAAACCCCTGTGTTTCAGTGTCATACACTGACCACCTCAGGGCTGAGCTCAGGGATGCTGAGGAGGAAGGGATGGCTCCCTGCAGTGCTTCCTGAAGCTTTCCCAGCTTTTAAACTCATTCCCTTGCCTGAAACACCTGACATTTCCTGGGGGTGCTGCCCAGGGCTATCATGGAAGGTTTTCTCTCCGTGGTCATTGCAGCAGGAGGCTGAAAAGGCCCAGCACTCACAGCAGCCCCAAGCGTGGGGGTTCCGCTGAGGCCCGAAGGTTGTACACAAATCCCACCCAAAAATTCCCACAGACCAGGGCTACGTGAATCCCACCCAAAAATTTCCGAGAGCAAAACAGGGCTACGCAAACCCCACATGAAAATTCCATGGAATCAAATGGGACCACCAAACCCTACCTGAATATTTCTCATAGTAAAACAGGGCTACAAAAATCCTGCCTGGAAAATTCCCACAAACAAAGCAAGGCTACACAAATCCCACCTGAAAACTCTCTTAAAGCAAAACATGGCTACACAAAATTTCCTTTTTCAGAGCCATTTCAGTTTGCAGTTGTTAACTAAAAGCTTTATTAAATGGGAGCAAAACACCAATGCCTGCCACCAACCCAAAGATCCTGGAGTGAGGGTCCAGGTGTGTAGCTTTGTACTCTGGTATGCTTTTCTTGATTGAAGTTGATGGATTTTAATTTATTTATCCATCTTCACCTGGGTATTACCACATCTCTGAATGTTTCTATCACCCATCAAATAAAAGCTAAACCCACTTTAAATAACTTAAATATCTTCTTGCACCTTAAGAAACCTGTATGAAAACAATAAGCGGAGAGGGACGCGCACTTTGCAATACCCAATTAGTACAAGTTATTTTCATTTCTACAGTTCTAAACCCAGCTCCAGTTTGAACTTTAATGGGTTTAAGCAACAAGAGCCCCATGCTGATCCACTGGACCAGAATGAAATTCAAGCACTACTTCAGAACTAATTTGCATAGAGAAATATAAACCAGGAGGCATTTGCATCTCACCAGGGGCAGTGTCAGTTCTTTAAAGATTAATACCTCCTTATTTTAGCTGATTTTAGAAGGAGAAGGAGGTGACCAGGGCTTCCCAAGCAGAGCAAGGAGCTTGTGATGAGCTCCAGATGAAGGGATTCAACCACTAAACCAAGCCTAGAACCCTTCTGGGTCTTAAAGAAGCTGCTGCAAATTTGGGGTGTTTCTTTTTATCAGGGTAAAAACCCGTTGGTGAGGCAACTTTAAACTTTCCTTTAAACATGTTTTAATAATTCAGTTTCTACAGAACATTTTCTAAGACCTCCAAGGTGCCCCAGAAAGCACAGGATGGGCTTAAACCACTCCCAGTCCCCAGAAGGCTCTTGTGAGATTCCCTGTGAGGGTTCATGCTTGGTGTTTCCAGCTCTTCTGAGTCATGGACAGGTTGGACAGAGTCCAGAGGAGGCCCCAGGGGGATCAGAGGGATGGAGCAGCTCTGCTGCGAGGAAAGGCTGGGAGAGTTGGGATTGTTCACCTGGAGAAGAGAAACTTTGGGGTGACCTCATTGTGGCCTTCAAGGACCTGAAGGAGCTGAAAGAAACATGGAGAGAGAAAATTTCCAAGGGCCTGGAGGGACAGGACACAAGGAATGGCTTCCCACTGCCAGAGGGCAGGGTTAGGTGGGATACTGGGAAGGAATTCCTCCCTGTGAGGGTGGGGAGGGGCTGGGATGGAATTCCCAGAGCAGCTGTGGCTGCCCCTGGATCCCTGGAATGTCCAGGGCCAGGTTGGAGCCCCCTGGGGCAGCGGGAGGTGTCCCTGCCATGGCAGGGGTGGCACTGGGTGGGATTAAGGTCCCTTCCAAGCCAAACCATTCCAGGATTCCATGATTTAATGTTGCAGGGAGAGCAGAGGGAGGGAACAGCTCATTCCTGAGACACTCAGGGTTATCCTGCCAATCCCAATCCTGCTCCAATGAGTCGTCAAAGGAGATGCACAAACCAGGGACAGATCCAGCTCCGGACAGAACCAGGACTGTGAACAGCCAGGCCTGGCCCCAGCCTGAACAGGAATTCCAACCCCAGCAGGAATTCCGGCCCCTTGAGCCCGGGGCTGGAGGGAAAGTGAACTGTAAATCATTCCCAAGGCACTTGCAGATAAAGCCTAAACTAATTAATATCAGAATTATTGATGCACAGCAAATATTTTGCAACAAATTTATCTGAAACTCTGCCACCACTTCCCATTTTCCAGCATTGATTTATAAATCTCTGAACAAACAATGGCATGTCCAATAAATACTTTATGAATGTTTGCCAGCCATTTATCTTACATAATATGATATAAATACATTGCAAATACCACAGTGCTTGAGGAGACTGTTTATAAATTACAACTTGAATATCATCAACAGTTTATGGGAGTGTTGCTCCCTTTGTCCAACACAGGGAGTTAAAAAGGGATTTTCTAACCCAGGCCATTCTATGATTTTATGACATGATTTTATGATGTATTTTGCTCTAAATTATTGTGACCACATTTTCTATCCCAGCAGAACACTGACATCACTGCGTTTGCCAACCTGTCCTCTCTTTCAACCCTAAATCCCAGGAGGATTTGGGAGGAAAATGCCTTCTTTTCCCTCCTTCATCAGCCTCTCAAGATGCCCTGGATCCTGCTGTTGTGAGCACACCCTTTTAGCAACGAGAGCCCTCCAGAGCACTGGGGAGCCCGAGGCGCTGATTGAAAGTCACGAGCTGCTGGAGTTTGTGCCTTATCAACTTGATTTTCCTCTGCCTTTTTAATACACAAAATATCACCAGGGGGTGGCAGGGGAGGGGGGCAGGCACAGAGCCTGGCTTGACTTTGTCACTGATTTCTGTCTCACTCACACCAGAAGTTATCACCGAGACCAAGCTTGCAAAGAGCTGGGTTTAAGGTGTAGGCTTGGCCTTGGAAAGCTCCCACCACCAGCCAGGAAGAAATGGAAGAGTTGAGTGTATTCCCAAGGTCTCCCAGTAAAGCAGAGGCTCCACACAGGTGAGGCAGCAGGACCCCCGAGCTCCTGCAACGCCCCTGCTCCACCTTTTCCCACAGTGTTCATAGGAGTGCCACAGCAATGGGGTCTTCTCCCTGGCCAGGTGGCAGCTGAGCACCTGCACCTCACCTGTGGGAGAGGCAGGAAGTCCTGACTTACTCAAGGCTGCCTTGGAGGTGCTGCTACTGAGTTTGGAATGACTCTCTTCCTTTCCTGCCCGAGTCTGAGTAAATCCTGGAGGAAAAAAATACAGAAATCACTAAAAGAAGTGTGGATGAACTTGGCAGTTTAATTGTAGCTATTCAGAGAACCTGTCTTACCTGTAGTTCAATCCCGCAACTTTGATAAACATTAAATTACATAAAGATATTGCTCAGTTAATTGTTAAAGTCACCTAAATAATTCATGGAATCACAGAATCCTGGAATGGTTTGGGTGAGAAGGGACCTTAAATCCCATCCAGTGCCACCCTTGCCATGGGCGGGGACACCTCCCACTGTCCCAGGCTGCTCCAAGCCCTGTCCAGCCTGGCCTGGGGCACTTCCAAGGATCCAGGGGCAGCCCCAGCTGCTCTGGGAATTCCAGCCCAGCTCCTCCCCACCCTCCCAGGGAGGAATTCCTTCCCAATATCCCGTCTATCCCTTCCCTCTGGCAGTGGGAAGCCATTCCCTGTGTCCTGTCCCTCCATCCCTCATCAATCATCTCTCTCCATCTTTCCTGTCTGCTCCTGGAAGGTGCAATTAGGTCACCCCGTAGCTTCTCCTCTCCAGGCTGACCAGTCCCACAGAATTCCCAGGGGTTCTGTATCTCGAAGCCACTGGAGCCCCTCCTGCCCTCGGAAGGAGCAGGCAATGCTCACATCCATTCCCAGCTCCCTGGAGGCCCTGGAAGTGCTGAGGGAGCACCGGGAGCTGTGTAGGAGAGAACCCTGCCTCAGACGCAGTTTGAATTTTGCCAGCCTGGAATCTGTCCCAGCACAGCCATGGCAGGGCTGGGATGTGTCCCCTGGCTCCAGTAAGGACTGACAGCATTCCCTGCTGGAGCCTGATTTACTTTGAGCTGCCCACGCTTTATTGAGTCCCAGCACCAGGGCAGCAAGGCCAGGAATGGGCATTAAGCGCTGCTGGAATAACTGCACGGAGCAGATGAGGGTATTTGGTGTTTTACTCCACTTAGGACCCAGCTCTCCTGTGGTTTTGGGTTTCCTTATTGGCCTGCTGATGTTTTCTGTTTAACTCTTACAGTTTGGGGTCAGGCTGGAATGTTTTTAATCAGAGAATCATGGAATGGTTTGGGTGGGAAGGGACCTGAAAGGGACATTTCCAACCCCTTGCAGGGACACCTGCCCCTATCCCAGGGTGCTCCAAGCCCCATCCAACCTTGGGGCAGCCACAGTTTCTCCCCCAAAAGGGGCTGCTTTATTCTTATTTGCCACTGATAGTGACACTTTTAAAAATCAAGATACTCAAATCTCATCTTCCCAGTGATGAGCAGGGTCTGTGGGCATCAGAACATTTCCTGCCCTTGCCCTGAGGAATGGGTGGTGTGTCCCTGAAATCTGCTTTCCTCCATGTTTTGGAGATCAAGGAAACATTTTAATTCCTGCCCTCCAACAAGCCCCAACTCCAAGTCAGTCTGAGCCTTCTTTATTGCTCTCACTCTTATGAGGAAGGCATTAATATCAGACAGGTAATTTATTTTTCTTAATTTAAGGCAAGGTTCCAGCTTGATGGACTCACAGCCACACCAACCCCCCCTTCCTTTCTACAGCTTTAAAAGTGGCAAGTGACATTTAAAGGAGCCAAAAACACCCAAAAATTAATAACTTTCAATACACACTGCATTAGACCCTTAAATCTTCATGCAGCTTGAAAATATCTATAAAAGCACTAGATTTGCCATGGCCAACGTGCCAAATTCCTTCAGGGACTTTTTCCAGTGGGGAGTCAGGATGAAATTGTGTTTATCAATCTTCAGAACACTTGCAATTCATTACGGAAAAGGGCAGCTTATTCCAAAAGATTTTCAAATCTCACAGCACAATATTGCCAGCCTTGGAAATAACTCTGAGCAGGAGAAGTGCTGGGACAGGCTCTGGGATGCAGATCCCACCCCAGCATTCCCAGGACAGGGGAATTTCAGTGCCCCATGGACAGCTGGAAGATGATTACGAGTGAGAGAGAAAAGCAGGAGCCAGTTTTCCCAAAAAGTCTTCAAAAACCTGGTATTTGGTCCCATCAGTTGCTGGTTTTTTGCAAAGCAAGAAGTTCACAGCTTTGGTTCGAGGCTCAGCAGCTCCTCTGGGGGCTCTGTGACCTCCAAGGTGCCACCAAAGCCACCATTTGGTAACAAGGTCCCTTCATTAACGCTCCTTTTGCTGTTTGCTGGGAGAGGAATTCCTGGGAGCACCATTGAAGTTTAATTTTTGGGTCTTACCTGGAGATCTGGTGAGTTTCTCCGTCCTCCCTTGCAGAGCAGCCACTTCCCTCACCAGAGCTGTGTGAAGAGGAGTAGAAAGACCTTCCCTAAGGAGAGCTGGGACACGGTTTGAAGCTGAAGGTGCAATAGGAATGAGTCCAGGAATTGAGACTTTAAAAACAAAACAGCAAATATAAAACTCATAACAAAAGGCTGGAGATCAACACATCAATCTTGGCTTTTGGCATTATGGCTGAAAAGCAAATTTTATACAAATTTCTTTGGCTTTAATTGCAGGCAGGAGAGTTAAAATTTCAATTTTTGTTAAATCTGGAGACCCACATCAGCTTGTAAAGAGCCCTTTTGGTCTGATCACCTGAGCTCAGTCCAATGGCTTCTGCTTTGATCCAAAGCAATCCAGAACACAAATTTTTGGCTCCTCAGGACCTTTAGCACTTGAGGAAGGTTTAACTTCAGCCTTCGACTCATTCTTGGAGCATTTTCTCCTTAATTTTTAAGGATACAAACAGGAGTTAGGGGGTTCTTACCCAAACAGGCATCAGGGTATAAAGAGAGGAAACCCAGCACCATTTCAGGCAGAAAACCATGAATTCACCCAGAGATTGTGCCCACAGGAGTTTATTTTGTTCCCACAATTCCCACTAATTACCAAGAAAATCTGTAATCTAATGTCAGTTCCAAACATCCTCCAAATCAATGCTAAAATTAGGTTATTTTGAAATAAGGAAATGAAAAATGGGACATTTGTTTAATTTTACCTTCTCTTTCAGTAGCTTTTCCCAGAGCACAGGGGGAAGCTGCATTCAAGATGACTATAAATGGAATTAAAAAATAAACAATATATTCTCCAATATCCACATGCCCAGCAGGTGGGGGCTTAAGGAAAAAACACACCAGGACAATGAATATTTCTGGGTGACATTTCCTTCCCTGGTCCTGGCAGACACAGAACGATCCTCTTAAAAATTACACCGGGATTATACAACTGCCTCCAATAAAGGCAACAATAAAAATATTTCCTCCAACAATAAAAATATTTCCATTCTCATCTTTCAGGAGCACGGGAATGCTGCTCCCCTTTGGATATTTATTGGAATGTATCCTCCTGCTGACCTCGAGCTGCCAGGAATGGATGGGAGCTCTTCCATTTTTAGCTCCACAGGTCAATGTTTTAAACTCCATTTGAAGGGAACTCGTGTTTGGAGCAGATTTTCCCCTCCATCCGTGGCACTGCCAAGGCTGACAGATCTCAGGAGATCTGATCTGGAAACTCCTCACCTGGATTTTCACTTGATTTTCTTTTCATTTCCTGCCCAACATTTAATTCTAAACGTGTTACCTTCCATGCATCACATTGACTCCGTGTGTCCATGTTTCCCTGCCTATCCCAGCACATCCATCTACATCCTTCCTTGCCTTCCAGGGAAAAATAAATCACTTTTCCAGGTGAGAAACACAGGAGACAATAGAATATTGTATCTATGAGACAGCACTCAGCGCTTGCAGAAATTCATTAAGCCTTGTGGCCAAGATTTCTCATAACACACCCAAAAAAATACTTGAAATAAACACCAAATTCATTCTGTCCTAAACACTGTCGATGTGTTATTCCCCCTCCAGATAAAAACTCATCCCTTGTGTTCTGATCTGAGTTGCTTTAGCTCCAGCTCAAGTTTGCAGATGAAAAACCTCCCTTCTGATTAAAATCCCAACTTGTAGTTTAAAAAAAAGNGCCCCAAACCAGCTCTTTTTTTAGATAAACCAAATAAATTGAGCTTCTCCAGACTCAGGTTGTTTAAATTCAGAACAATTCCCTGATTTCCTTCCAAGAGGGGAGAAACAGGACCCAGCATTGTCCCCTCTCTCCACAGAGTCCCCGTGTCACACACCCACAGAAATCATTCAAACAGTAGCTTGGCTGTGGTGTCCCAACCACAAAATAATATGTTTATTTTTTCCACCACTTTTTTTTTGTTTGTTGTTGTCATTTTATTGATAAAAACTACACAAAAACTAACTGATCATAATAATTAATTAAAAAAACCAAAACAAAACCAAAACCCAAACCAAAAAACAACGTTACACATTCTGCTGTGTTTTAGAAATTGTGTCAGCCAGTGAGTTGCACTAAATGCTCTTTAAAAGATTTTCCTTCTGATCCGTTTCAAGCACTTCACTTCCATTTTGGTTCCCAAACGTCCATGAATTTTGCTTAACAAGCACCACTGGCCTGGAAATCTGAGTTGTGACTCCGTTGCAGTATTTCCCCTTTTTTTTAGAGCCCGAAAAGGAATTAGAGTGTCAACAATGAAGCACAATGAAGATAAAAAATCAAAAGCCCCCTCCATAGTGTACAGCCTGTGTCTTAAATGTACATGCACCCGAGTTTCTTTGTTTCTGCTGCATCAATTGCCAAGGTCCTTTTGGTTCAACATAAGCTTTAATGCCCATGTCTGAAGGTTGAAATATTAACGCTCGACCACTTGAAAAACAACCGAAAAAAAAAACCCAACCAAAAAAACCAACCCCCGAAAGGAAAAAAGAAAATATAGAGCTATCTTTTGTTGGTTTAAAAAGAACAAAAATAGTCAACGGATCTTTGTAATAAACACTTAATAAGGGAACATGGCTGACCCTCCCCAGAGCCTTGCCCTCCCCACCCCGTTTATTTTTACCTGTGGTTCTCCTTCCCTGGAACCGTGCAATGTAGAAAAATCAAATATACAAACAAAACTCTTAATCCATCCCTTTATGTAGCTAGAGTGAAATCTATTTGTTGTTGCCGTTGTTGTTGTTGTTCTTTTTAATAAGAACTCGACAATCTCTCTCTTTAATATTTACACTGAGGAATTTGTTTGAAAGTTTAAAGCAAAGAAAATCCTGAAGTTCTCCGCGCGTGTTCCGCATGCCGGCGTTCCCGGTGCGCGGAGGCCGCGACCATCCCCTGCCCTCGGAACGTTTGCCGCTGGGATGGTGGGGTTTTAGCGCCTTGCCTGGTCTCCTCCCAGACGAAAGGTCCCTCCCAGAGCTGTCCCCCAGAGCTGGCCCCGTGTTAGTTGGGTATTCTCTCGATGTAGATGGCGGGGGCGGCGGAGCGCGCGATGGTGGCGATGAAGCTGTGGTCCCGGCCCAGGTCCAGGTTGGAGGTCTCCGCCTGGTCCCGGGACACCGTCTCGTAGCCCTTGTTCACGTGGAGGGGCTTGTGGGCCTGGCAGTAGCCGATCACGGGCTGGTCGTAGCTGTAGTAGGGTAAAGTCTTCATGTGGTGAGGGACCTGCACCAAGAAATGGGACCAAAGAACAGCAACCGTCAGCACCGGGCTGAGCCTCGTGTTTGTGCATCATCACCAGAAATCCCAACGCGGCCTCAACCCCCAGGATCAGCCCACAGGAGAAACCCCTGAGGGTTCCCAGCTCCCTGCAGCACATTCAGGTCCCTCTGGAGCAGCACTGCCAGGCTGGGAGAGCAGGGGGTGTTCAGCCTGGAGGAGGAAATGCTCCAGGGGGATCTTGGAGCCTCTTCCAGTGCCTCAAGGGGCTGATAAAAAGGAGGGAGAGGGACTTTTTATACGGACAGTGGTTTTACACTGCCAGGGGGGAGGGTTAGATGGGACATTGGGAAGGAATTCCCCCCTTTGAGGGTGGGGAGGGGCTGGGATGGAATTCCCAGAGCAGCTGTGGCTGCCCCTGGATCCCTGGAAGTGTCCCAGGCCAGGCTGGATCACCCTGGGATAGCAGGAGGTGTCCCTGCCCATGGCAAGGGGGTGGAATGGGATGGTTTTAAGGTCCCTCCCAACCCAAACCGTTCCAGGATTCCATGGTCTGTGCTATGGGTCCCCACTCCCGCATGGATCTCCCACCTGGCCATGCTGCAGCCAGAGCAGAGGAAGCTGCTCTCCCTCCCTCCCTCCCTCCCTCCCTCCCTTTCCCCAGTTTGTGGGCAGATGTTCAAACTTCTCCATTCTGACTCTTTTGGACAACCTGGCTCTGAAGAACAAACCAAGGGGTTTGTAAACCCAGCAGCTTCCAAAACCTGTCCCTTTTTTCCAGCGCCTGGAAAGGAGCTGAGCATTTCTGGGGTGCCCAGAATGGCACCAGGCATTCCAGCCTGGGAATGTCAAAGGCAGACCCAGCTGGCAGCGGGGTGGTGCCAGCACAGCTGGAACACGGGTTATTCCTTGGTGCCAGCACAGCTGGAACATCTGTTTATTGCTTTCAGGACAAAGCTGCTCACCCAAGGTCATGATTCCCTGCGTTCTTTATCTTCCAGCCTCCCCAAGATAATCACTATCAAAGCAGCTCCACTGCTGCTCACCAGAGCTGAGCACATCCACACCTCGTACAAATGTATTTCCGAATCCTGCCAGATCCATCCTGAATCCCAGCTCTCCCTTATGTAAATCCTCAGAAACTGCCGGCCCCCCACCTGCTTTTTTCTTTTTTTTTTCCCTTCCATAAATATTCTGCGCCTGCAAATGTTAATCCTACAACTAAATATGATTTATGGCACAACATCAGATACAAATCTTTGCAGATAATTTTATCATCTGCAAGAGATGAGCTGATCAAGTCGAAAGAAATATGCTCTGAGGGAGAAAAACACACACGGCAGGAGAGAGAGAGGCGAGAGTTGATTCTAACGCTGCCAGCAAACCTGAGCTCATTATAGCTGGAGATATCCTACACATAATCCAATCTTGGAACAAATGCCTTTTGATTTTCCAGGCTGAACTTTAAGTGAAGACCACAGAGCTAATTTCTCCCAAATTTTCATTGCTCGGTGCTCTTCATCCCAAAAAAAACATGGAAAAAGCAAAGGCATTAAGGCTAATTGGGAAGTTTTGAAGGGTCAGAGTTCCTCTTGATGTGGATCCCCTGTAGAAGGCTGGAGAGATCCCAAAATCCTTCCAAGAGCTGGAAATTCAGCTGCAAATATGATTTGACATGCCAGCCATCCATGAGTGGCAGGGATGCAGAGGACAAGCTGCTGCAGGGAATTTGATGGGACAGCTGTGCTCACTGGGGATCCTCCCCTTGGATGGAGCAATCTCCATGCCAGTTCCTGTCAGGCCGGAGTGTGGCCGCAGCTTTAAGGCAGCTCTTTGTGATCCCATAAAAGCCAAGGACTGTTTGTGTTGTGGAGACCTGAGGGATGGAGGTCCTAGCTCGGCAGCAATAACACACAGCCCATTAAGCACCTGAGGCCTGGCTGCAAGCTCCAAACGGAGTCAGAGGGATCAGGATCTCAACAACACCCCTAAAAAGTGATAAACACGGGGTTTTCAGACCTTTTCCGATGATTTTATAGGATCTCTCTCTAATTCTCACTTCCAAGGTCTGTGCACATATAAATCACGGCAGTAAGGATCGCTGGGTGGAGGGAGGGTGAATATTCTTTACCAGTGCGAAAAATAAAACAAACCAGGTGTATCAGGTTAATTTGCAGCTTAAATAAAATCAGTGCAGGTTAATTTGTAGACCGCTTTTAGGATAAGGAGGCCCAGCAATGGGTTCTCAGGCCCAGCCCTTGTGCTGCTCTTCCTCTCCTCTTTTGGGACCTGGATTTCACCAAGGGAAATTAAAGAAATAGTTGTGTCAAATGACTGTGAGAAGCTTTGTCCTCCAGTAAAGACTGAAAGCAGAGATGCCACCAGCCCCTTCCACTCCTGACAACCCTTAGGATGCCTCTGGAATCAAGAAAACACCACAAGAACAATTCAGACCTTCCTGGTCAAGGGGAGTAGCCCAGGACTGTCCCGCAAAGAGTCCTGTTCTTCCCTGGAAAATAACTTTGCGTTTGCAGGAAGAACACAAGTGCTCAGTTTTAATTTACACCGAGGTGACTGCAGGTGACACACGAGCCCCCAAAAGCTTTCCCAGGACACAGCCTTGACTGTGGAAACTGCTGCAAATGTGGGGACAACGGTACCAGCACTCATCCACTGAAATGATGGAAATCACCGATGATGCTGTTCACGCTACACAAAGCTGTTACTATTCTATTTTTGCAGATCTGGAGATCAACAAAACATATTCAAAATCATCTAAGTTGCAGTGAATTAATTTTAGAAGTGTTTTTGTTCCAGGTTCTGAGGTAATTTCTTTTTTTTTCCACTCCTGCTATGGAACTAATACCTGAGACACTCAGTGTGACCTTGCACAAGTCATTTTATGAGCTGGAAAATGAGAAGCTTCAGTCCTGCCCCTGCTCGTCCTTGGAGTCTGGAGCTCTCTGAGGTGAGGGCTGTTTGTGCAGGGACTAAAACAACCCCGCTGTGACCTCAGCTGGGCCTTTGCAGCTGCTTTGGCCTCCAAGAGACAAAACCAAAACCAAAACCAACCAACCAAAAAAACCCCAACAGCCCACCCCCCCCCACAAAAAAAAACCAAACAAACAAAAAAGCAGAAACAATTCCAGGCAAATAAATACAAAAAATCCAGACAAATAAACACAGCCCTGGGATCGTATCCTCAAGCACTGGAACAGGCTGGGGGTGGAGTCCCCATCCCTGGAGGGATTTAGCATGGAATCATGGAATGGTTTGGGTTGAAAGGGACCTTAAAACCCATCCAGTGCCACCCCTGCCATGGCAGGGACACCTCCCACTGTCCCAGGGGGCTCCAAGCCCTGGCCTGGGACACTTCCAGGATCCAGGGGCAGCCCCAGCTTCTCTGGGCTGCTGTGTCTCTTCACAGCATTTTCTGAAAATTTTCTATTTAATTTTTCTCTTAATTCCCATTTTAATTTCTAAAACCAGCACTGCCCAATTCTTACTGTTAGTACTTCCTGAAGTACTAAAAGTTTTTGCAGCAGGAAAACATAAATCAGCATGAGAATGAACTCCGAAGTCACTAAGACATGATGAACATTTAGGGTTTAGCCCACGTGTGGCACCAGGTAGAATTCTCTGCCACACTGTCCATCCTTCCCTGTGGGGTGGGGAGGGGCTGGGATGGAATTCCCAGAGGAGCTGAGGCTGCCCCTGGATCCCTGGCAGTGTCCAAGGCCAGGTTGGATGGGGCTTGGAGCACCCTGGGACAGCGGGAGGTGTCCCTGCCATGGCAGGGGTGGCACTGGGTGGGATTTAAGGTCGCTTTCCCCCCAAACCATTCCAGGATGATTTCATTACTCTATCCAAAGTTGCGAACAGTTAATTAAGTAAAGCCTGGAGCAGTTACCCTGTGAGAGCTTGGGCTCTAAGCCTGGATTAGTTTCCCGGTATTGACTTCTCAAGCCCACACCCCACAGATCTCCACTCTGAGTGTAATAAATGTTGCATCCAAGCAGCCACACACTTCACCCAGAGCTCCTGTTAGGAGCACAGTTTACATAAATCCCCAGCCACAGGAGGAAGACAAAAGATTTAGTGGCGGAAACTTAAGGAATGCAAATCCTCCCTGTCGCAGTCCAAGTGACACTGGAGAGGTTCCCAGCTCAGCAGCTTTGCTGCAGCACAAGTGCTCCACTCAACACCAGCTGGAGTCGCTGGAGCTATCCGAAATTCAGGGAGATTCTGGCCTGCATTGGAAAGGCATCACCTGAAATTCAGGGGGATTCTGGCCTGCATGGAAAAGGCGTCACCCGAAATTCGGGGGAATTCTGGCCTGCATGGAAAAGGTGTTTCCCAACAGCCCCTGCCTACTTTTCCTCTGACAGCCACCACTGATGTTCAGCTCAACCCTCGGGCATCCAAACATCCAAATACACAGACCCACACTGCAATTTGGATTCTTTGTCTTCGACATTCCTTTGACACTGCACTGAATTTTATCAGCAGTTTTACTTAGGTTGAAAATATCTCGGAATTAATTAGCTGTGATTATCACACACGAAAGTTCTATTAAAAATGGTCAGAGATTAGAATTCAGCCTGGACTTCTGTTTTTTGTAGGTGCAGCGATCAAACCCTAGATTTTTAGCCAAGCATCAATAAAAATCCTTATTCTGGAACTTGGAGAGCACAGCAGTAGGGATGTAACCTTGCCATATTTCAACTGGAAGCACTGTAAAGGATTTGGGCTGGGGTCTGAGTGAGCACTGAGTGACCTCATTTCCAGAGTGCTTTTCTCTCTCTCTCACCTCTCCTGTGTTAAACACTTTCACACGTTCTTAATTCCTTGCTCTGCCTCCCAAAAGGACACCTCAGACAAGCTGGAATCCAGCTCAACATGATCTCTAGGATGTGACACCTCCCTACCAAGCAATTCCAGGAGGGAATACCGAGTTCTTCGACCAACTGCAGCTTCTGCTCCAGTATTTCCCTCTGCTCACAGCAGCAGCCTCATTGCAGGGAAAACTCCTTGGGGATCAGGCAGAGATGAACTCTGCCTTACCCAGAATCACTCCAACCATGTCAAGTCACCCATCTCAGGCTGAAACAATTCCCTGGTGTTGGTTAAATCAAAATTTGGCTGCCTGCGTTTTGGGAACAGTTCTATTCTGTGCTGGAAATACGATGAGTTTGTTCTTTATGCTCAGTTTGGAGGAAGGATTCCTCACCATCCATTGTCCTGCAGAGCAGGAAAGTCTTTATGGAAACACAGGAATGGCCGTGGGTGCCTGTGTGACTCAGTGCCAGAATTTACAGCAGGAGACAGGGGGTGTAATCCGTGGAAGGACTGGCAAGCCCAGCAGTCTCTGGGGAGAAGTTTGGATGGAGTGGTGTTTATTTTATCCCTGAAAGGAGATGGTGCAAAGGCTCACACCGTCACAGGAGCCTCAGACAAGTGACTGCTCCAGAAAGAGCATAAACCCCTGATCCTGGCAGGGGAAATGGTGCATTTCTGAGTCCCAGACTGCCTCAGCTGTGTCAGTCTGGACACCTTGGCTTTATCCAAGCACTGTTTGGACACTGCAGTTCAAACCCTTCCATTCTGGTGTTTTCAAAGAGGAGGAACAGCCTGGTTTGAAAACTCAACACCTGCTCCATCCCTCCTGCTGGAGGCTGCCAGGGGACAACCAGCCCTGCCTTACAGGGGACGCATTCCTCTTTTTAAACAATAAAAACACAGCGTGAATATTCTCTGATAGTTGGTCATCATCTGGTTTCACATTTGCTGGTAATCTCTAATCCAGGTAAGCTGACTCCTGTGGAAGTGCTTGCCCAGTTAATGATTACATGAATTAATTACACGCAACTTTAGGAGCTGTCCATATGCAGTGGAAACTCAGAGTTACAAAACGTGGAAGTGATGTTTGCTCATTAGTGCTAATATTTAGTCTCAGAGCACCATGACTTCATTGGTGAATTAGCATCAGAGCTGTTGATAAATCAAATTCAGAGTTCATTTCCAAGCCGATCATAATTTAGAGTAAAAATAAGCAAGATGTTCTGTGGTAGCGCGGCGATTAGCGGAGCATGCGGCTTCACCTCAGAGACAGATTGATTGGGCACATTAG
The DNA here is from genome assembly GCA_013399875.1 of Gymnorhina tibicen. Lineage (NCBI taxonomy): Eukaryota > Metazoa > Chordata > Aves > Passeriformes > Artamidae > Gymnorhina > Gymnorhina tibicen. The sequence continues at coordinate 168,052 of VXAZ01002738.1, read as the reverse complement.
GCAGACAGAGCTGGGATAAACAATTCCAGCGCATTTCACGCCGCTGAAAAATCACAGGCAACAGCCCTGGAACATCCCTTTGGAGTCAGTGCAGAAAAATATCCCTATTCAGGAAAATGCCCCATCAAACATTCCCATCAAACCCATTCTAAGGGACAAACGCAGGCTCTGAGCTCAGTGCTGAAATATGAGCGGGTCTGTGTGTTCTGCTTCCACTTGGAACAAACACAGAAGTGCCTGGCTGCTTTTTGGAACAGGCCTTTTGTTCTGCAGTCCGTGTTTCCTCAGGTAATGCTCATATTGATTAAAAAAAAAAAATCAAAATCTCGTTTATTAAAACATTTCGGCGCTCTGATGAGGGTTTGTGAGCTCTGCTGTCACTGAGCTGTCCCTGTGACATCTGAGCAGCTCAGGAAATCTGCCAGCTGCAGTTTTAGGTGAAGGCCTTCAAGCTCCTCAATTAGCCCAGGTTTTCTGAGAGCTGCAGATCCCACTGGGAGCTCCACTGGAGCTGCTGCCTCCGTTAGGCACAAAGTGTGGAGCAGGAGCTTTGGGGAGCTGGGGTTGGAGGTGCAATTCCCACAATCAATCTCCTGCAATTTCACCTCCAATTTCCTTCCCGCTAGAGACAGAATCCGTGGCTGTGCCTCCTCTCTCTTCTTTCCTCCCAAATCACATCCGTGGTCTCTGCAGCTGCCCGGTGGATCAAGGGAGAAGGGCGGCAGCCTCAGGCTGCAGGGAAGGTCCCACGGGGCACTGAGCCACTGCCCCAAAATCGTGATTTCCACAAGGAACACCAACTACCTGCCAGTTTTCTCCAGGAAATCCAGGACAACCTGCTGAGCATCCACCGAGGGCTGGTGTTCCACGGGGATGGGGCAGTTCCTGGTCAGTTCCAAGGGGATGGGGCAGTTCCTGATCAGTTCTGCAGGGATGGGGCAGTTCCTGATCAGTTCCATGGGGATGGGGCAGTTCCTGGTCAGTTCTGCAGGGATGGGGCAGTTCCTGATCAGTTCTGCAGGGATGAGGCAGTTCCTGATCAGTTCCATGCGGATGGGGCAGTTCCTGGTCTGTTCTGCAGGGATGGGGCAGTTCCTGATCAGTTCCATGGGGATGGGGCNTGATCTGTTCCATGGGGATGGGGCAGGTCCTGGTCAGTTCCACGGGGATGGGGCAGTTCCTGATCTGCTCCATGGGGATGGGGCAGTTCCTGATCTGCTCCACGGGGATGGGGCAGTTCCTGGCCAGTTCCACGGGGATGGGGCAGTTCCTGTTCTCTCGAGCGCTCATACACACACACACAAACTGGAATAGAAGTCCAAGTGCTGTACAGAGTTAAGCTTCTCCTTGGATTCCCTTCTCTGCTGGCTGTTTTTCCTTGTCTTAGCTTGTGTCTACTGTAATAATTCTACAAATTGATCATATGAGCATCCTGTATCCATTGCTGCCCAGAGCAGCTGTGGCTGCCCCTGTAACCCTGGAAGTGTCCCCAGCCAGGTTGGACAGGGCTTGGAGCACCCTGGGATAGTGGGAGGTGTCCCTGCCCATGGCAGGGGGCTGGAACAAGAAGATTTAAAGGTCCCTTCCCACCCAAACCACTCCAGGATTCTGCGATTCCATGTCCCACCCTGAGCTCCACTCAGTTAGACTTGGATCCTGCCAGTCCGAAGATTAAATCAAGGTCTTTGGAACCAAGCCTGGAATATTTTTCAGGGTGATGGGGATGGCTTCTTCAGTGTATGGAATGGAAACCTGTTCCTTATAAAAATCTGAGCTGGAGATAAAGGGTTGTTTTTGGCAGCTCTCAGACCACGTCCTAGTGAAAAAGTTGGTGTCAGTGGAAATTTGGAGCCTAAATTCTACAAAAATATCATTAATCTTATTCAATTCTTGTATTTCTGTGGAAATGGGATCCCAAAATTGGCATGGACTGACAGAAGAGAGGTCTTGTGTATGGAAAATGTAGAGAAACAACAGACAGGAGACTCACGACAAAGATACTGCAGACACCAGTTCCCTCTCCAGGCCCTATTAAAGGTCTGTTTGTAGTTCATAAAAAGCCAACTGATAATTAATAGCTACAGGAATTAAACAAACATCACTGTGTTAGATGTGATTAGAGGCATATTAACATAAGAAATTGCATATCTTGGTAATAAGCAATTTAGGAATCTATGGGATTATATAATACTTCATAAAATTGGTCAATTTAATACAAACTGAATTAAAATGCAGCTACTAATTTCTAATTGGAGATGAAAATATTCACCAACCTTTAAACCATCTACAGGCCTCACCACAGTGAGAATTTATGATTTATTGGGTCACCCTTGCCGAGTGCATTCCAGGTTTTAAAGCCCTGGAACATCACCCTGACAGTTCCACTGACACTGTGAACTGGATTTGAAGCTTTCCTCGCCTTCCGTACAGATAAATTCCTAATCCTTCTCTCCAATCACACAAACGCCCTTCCCTTTAAAGCAGAACCTCTCCACGGACTCTTTAACTGAGTGTGTTTTTCTAGAGATCAGGAGAAAAATCATCCACACCCCACTGCTCCCTCCATGGGCAGATTTGATCTTTCAATCAGGAAATGAAAAGGTTTCCCTAAAGGAAACTCCCAGAAAGAAGAAAAACCCTTCTAAGCCTTGTTATTGTTCCTTGGGCAAAATATTTCTTTTAAATGGCTTGATCTGTTTTTTATGGTGTGTCTGGCTCCTGAAAAAAAGCCCCACTGATGAAAAACTCGGAGTGAGATGCGCGGGAACCTTCGATTTTCCGCCTTGGAGGGCCGATCAAATAAACAAACTCTCCAGATATTCTAATTGGAAAGCCATTAATAATTGCTTTGAGTGCACTGGGATAATTTCCTGTGGAAGTCAATAGGGATGGAAGCCTGGGGGGTCAGACAAAGCTCAGGGACAGCAATGAATCCCTCAAACACAGGGTCCCTTGGAGCAGTTCCTTGTCCACATCCAAAAGAATTCTGCTGGGAGCCTCTCCATATCTTTGGGTGCCCAAATGCACAGACCTCCCAAAATTTAGGCCAAGTCAGCTTTTATTTAGACACTTAAAGCTCTGTTTTCCCCAGGAATTTGTGCTCCCCACTCATGGCAGAGCTGTGGAGTGGAGTTTGTTTGAACTCAGCCTCTCAGGCCAAGCCAAAAGTGCCTCCAGCCCACAGGACCACGAAGAAAGAGAAGAGCAGGTGTCAGGAATCCCATAACAGCTCCCCCAGGGCGTTGTCCTGACCTCCAACGCTCCCAGCTTGCTGAATTCCTTCCATTTCAGCCCCAAAATTCCATGGAGCTGGACCTTCCATGGTATTCCAGAGCCTGGAGCATCCTCACATCTGGGGACAGAGCATCATGTGGGGAGTGGGGCACATTCTTCAGAAAAAGAATTATGGCAGTAAAGGAAAAGGTGCAGTTGCTCTTCCATGCACTGATCTAAAAGATGGTGACCTGCTGCCTCCACTACTCCCAAAAAATAAATCCAGGATTTAACAGGAACATCTGATAATGTTGCTGCCACGGTGACAGATGAAGGCGCTGCAGAATGAGTGGAATAAGTCTCTGTCTCATATTAAAACACTGCTTTTCGTTAGATCTGCCCAGAATTGATGGGCTGCAAAAGAGCTCTCCAGGAACTGATGGCTTCTCCAAAGGTTTTTAAATACTGTTTCAAGTTGTGCATTGATCCTGTACATCAAGAGAACAAAACTGTGTTTCCTAAAGCAGGGGGAACATGACTCAAATTGCACAATATTTTGTCCTGAAGACATGAGAAGGTATAAACAAGGCACGTCATGACTGGTGATTAAACCCACACCAGTGGAAGAAGAAAGGGATAAAAGAAATGGGAAATTTTCCTTCTCTGGTATCTATTTATCCCAGGCCCAAAAGGTTTTGGCTGTAGTCGGGTGAGTCTCAACCCATTTTGATTATAAAAATGCTTAGAGCCACATTTGTAATTGGCACCAATTCCATTCAATAAGGACATATTAAAAATACAAATAATATCCAGCCCCTGCACCCCCAGCAAACTCTTAACAGGACAAAGTCCTGCTCTGCCATCATTTGAAATTCAATGCTCAGTGCTGGCCTAAGAGAGCAGATAATTCGGGTTTTTTTCAGTAATTTCAAGGGGTCATTCTTTACAGAAAATGGGTGTCAAAGGAAGGGATGAGTGGAGGAAAAATGACAGAGATGATCCTGTGTGGTATTTCCCCATTCCTTTCCTTACTAAATGGCCTGCCCTTCCCACATGGTCTGCCCTTCCCCGCCCTAGGTCCTAACCACTCCCTCGGGTTTCTCCCACTGGTCCTATTACCCCAACTCTGCCCCTGTACCACCCCTCTCTCCGCCCCCCTCTTCCCCAAGATAAGGGATTCCAGGACACGTGCTCCCTCTCTGCTCGGGGCAGCTGCTCCCTCTGCTTTGGGCCAGCCCCTCTCTGGGCTTTGGGGCTGCTGCCTCTGTGATTTGGGGCACCAGCCACGTGCTAGCTCTCTACCTTTGGGAGCCAGCACACGTGCTGGCTCAAGGCTTTTGGGAGTTAGCATAGAATAAAGACATTCCGCAGTCCCCATGCAAGGCAGCCTTCTTCTCTACTCCTTTATCCTCATCGTGTTGTGGTGTCACAGCTGGCTGGAGCAAGTGAGGGGCAGGCTGGAGGAGGCTACGGGACGCAGCACGGCCGCTCTCCCTAGGACGCCCCGCAGCGCTCTGCGGGAAGGCTGTGGCCTGCCATGCACCGCAAGAACCTGCAAACCGCAGCACTCCTGCTGCTCTTGTTTCACCTGAGCTGGGCTCGGCCGGGCTCAGCAGCCTCTCCACACCCGGAGCTGCAGAGTAGGAACGTCTGAAACTCAGGGAGGAGAGGCAAGCAGAGCATCTGAGTGAGAACTGAGCGCAGTCCAAGGAATTGTTCATTTCTGCTGAGGAAACAGGGAGTGAAACTCCCTCCAGAGGGAGAGAAGCCAGAAGCCGCCGGCATTCCCGGCTGCTCGGACATGGGAGGGAACTTCTGTTTGTACTGGAGGTCCCAGCAGGATTCTGCTCCTGGGAAATTCCAAGGTTTTAATTGCCTCCACTGTCTCCCAGCAGAGGAATTGGTGAGGTGGCACAAACTTCCTGGCAGGAACATGAATCCAGGAGCAGAATTCCTTCTCCTCCTGGCTGTGTCACTTCCATCAGCCGGGAGGAAACCGCAGCCTCCGGTTTCCAGAGGGTACCGAGGTCTGACTCATCCGTGGGACTCCCGTTGGGGTGAGGATTTGTGTCACCACCACCTGCACCCAAAGGAAGGAACACTCCCTGCCCCTGGCAGCACCGGGAGTTGAGCTGGAGCAGGGCAGGGCCAGAGGGAAATGATTATTTTAAGTTGAAGGAGGAAAAATAATTGAGGGATGGGGATGAAGACTGGCAGGAAGGTGCCTGGTGGGGGTGGCACTGCCAGGGGCAAAGGCTGCAGGCTCTGGGCTCAGGGCTGCCTGAGGGTGGAGGGCTGAAGTGAGCAGAGAGCTTGGAGAGGCTGGAGCACATCCTGACCCTGGGAGCAAACCCCTTCCCAGCTCTGCCAAACCCACGGAACACAAACTGTGCAAGGGAATTCCTCACCCATTGAGGGGTGATGCTGCCTAGACCAGCACAGGAATTCCTCACCCATTGAGGGGTGATGCTGCCTAGACCAGCACAGGAATTCCTCACCCATGGAGGGTGATGCTGCCTAGGCCAAGCACAGGGATTCCTCACCCTTGGAGGGTGATGCTGCTCAGCCCAGCACAGGGATTCCTCACCCTTGGAGGGTGATGCTGCTCAGCCCAGCACAGGAATTCCTCACCCTTGGAGGGTGATGCTGCTCAGCCCAGCACAGGAATTCCTCACCCTTGGAGGGGTGATGCTGCCTAGACCAGCAAAGGAATTCCTCACCCATTGAGGGGTGATGCTGCCTACCCCGGCACAGGAATTCCCAACCCTTGGAGGGTGTTGCTGCTTAGCCCAGCACAATCACTCC
>VXAZ01002738.1:0-161757 GCA_013399875.1 Gymnorhina tibicen | reverse complement strand
GGGTGATGCTGCTTAGCCCAGCACAGGAATTCCTCACCCTTGGAGGGTGATGCTGCTTAGCCCAGCACAGGAATTCCTCACCCTTGGAGGGGTGATGCTGCTTAGCCCAGCACAGGAATTCCTCACCCATGGAGGGGTGATGCTGCTTAGCCCAGCACAGGAATTCCTCACCCTTGGAGGGTGATGCTGCTCAGCCCAGCAGCTCAAAGAGAAACCATCTCCCTGCACCTCCGAGGCTCCCTGGGTGCCCAACTACACAGATACTCCTGGTAGTTACAGCTGCATGGCTCACCATCACTCCCCTGGGTCAAAATGAGATGCTGCAGAGTCAAACGAGGACTCCAAGCTCCTAAAAATCCCTGAGATCCTTGGATCTGGAATGCTGCAACTCCGTGTGTTGCTGAAGCCTCTCTTCACAGTGACAGAGCAAACGTTCTGCCACTGCTCATCCCTGACAGGCGAAGCAGGGAGGTGACAGCGGCATCATTACCGTGCTCCAAGCACTCCAGAATGGCAAACAGGCAGAGCCGAGGAGGCAGGGCCGGGGCTCAATCACACCCTTAATGAATTAATCACGAACAGGGCTTCGTGCTTCAGTCACGTTCTGCAGAGTCTTTGTGTATCAGAGATCAAGGGAGCAGAAAATGAATGTGAGAGTGTCCGGCGTTGCAGGCAAGGACGTTCCCCAGTGAGAGAATTCTCTTCTAATACTCCACAGAAAACAAATGACATTTTCATTCCTCTGGGCAAGTGTTGCAATGTGCAAGAGAGTCATTGGTAAAGGCGTTTCAGAATCCCTGAGAAAACTGGATCAAAGATGGGGTGGGGAATATCCTGGGCTTAGCAATCTTTGCTGCTACAGAACTGAGCGAATCCATTCAATTATTGCATGAAACAATGGGAACTATTATTGAGGAACAGTAGTTTAGGGAGAATTTTGAAGGAGAAGGGAATGTCTGGATGGCACTAAAAACCCCCCAAACCAAACAGAAGCCCCAAATAAACCAATTGACAAAGCAGGCACTGTATGACAGGAGAGGAGAGAACACTGAAACACCAGAAACTGAGGTTTAGTGATCAACCCTGAGACAACTCTGCTGCCACAGAAGCTGTGGCTGCCCCTGGATCCCTGGAAGTGTCCAAGGCCAGGTTGGACGGGGCTTGGAGCAGCCTGGGATAGTGGGAGGTGTCCCTGCCATGGCAGGGGTGGCACGGGATGGGATTCAGGGCCCATTCCCACTGAAATCTGATTCTATGAAATCTCAGAGAGTTGGCAGAGAAAGTACACGGCCGAGATGGTGAAGATATAAAGAAAAAGATGCTCTGAGCTGTGTGTTCACTGTGGAGAGGGAAAGCAGAAAATCTGAGTTTTGCCCCATTTCTAAGTCCCCCCAGAGAGCCGCTCCGGACACTGGTCCGGGACAGAACATGCCCGGCACTGCAGGAGTCAGGATCCCTGTGGAGCAGCTGGCAGGAGTCGGAGCTGTCCTTACCACACCCGGCCCGGGGTGTGTGAACCCAAGAGGAAGCCTGGGAGCAGCTCCGGAGAGCAGCGCTCAGGCGCATCCAGCGGGAATGCAGCGCTCTCCCCGCGCAGCTGAGCGCTCCTGGATGCAGCCAGGAGAGGGCTGCAGAGCACCTGGGCTGCGGAGCCGGCTCGCTGCTCTCGCTGGGCGGGCTCCGGGCTCGGGCAAAGCCGAACCGATCTGTCTCCTTCCTAACCTGGAACGAGGAACGTTAACGAGCAAAAGCAGTCGCTGCCCTCTCGGGCCGGTTCTGGGCTCGGGCACAGCCGGAGTGATGGGGGGAAAGGAAAGGAAAAGGTTCAAAAAATCCTTCTGGAAAATAAAATCTGCCCTGGGAGCCAGGTTTGGAAATATCTGCTGCTCATGTCAGTGAGAGACAGCTCCTCTGGACAGCCTCTCAGCCAGCCAGGCACAAACCAAAGGGGTTCCAGCCACTCTGGTATTTTCTAAGCTGGTTAAGGGAAAGGCAATGTCAGTGTGTCCAAAGGGATCAGCCAACAGGGAATTCCACTTTTCAGAGTGCAGCACTTCCTTGGTGGAACATGGGGCTGTAGCTGTTAACAGCCTTCTGCATGGGATAATCCCAGAATTCTGGAGGATTTGGATTGGGAGGGACCTTAAAGCTCATCTCCGACGTAGGCAGGGACACCTCTCCTAGACCATGTTGCTCCAAGCCCTGTCCAACCTGGCCTTGGACACTTCCAGGGATCCAGGGGCAGCCACGGCTTCTCTGGGAATTCCATCACAGCCCCTCCCCACCCTCACAGGAGGAATTTCTTTCCCTTTCCTGGGTCTACACCCACTGCAGCCACCTGGAACAAACACCCAGAGCCTGCTTCACAGGTAAGACCCAGGTGCTGTCCTGACCTGCTCCCTGCCTGCACGAGGGTGAAACACTGGGAGAAGAAATCTAAAGATAAATAAACCTCTCATCACCCAAAATCTGCTGTTTGCTGTGCCCAGAGGCCTTGACAAGAGCTGGAGCTGCTCTCGGTACCTGACGCTTGTGCGCCCAGCGAGAGCCCTTGCCCTGCAGAGCTTGTAATCCAGACAGGAGTGACAGATGAAGGGTGGGAGAAGGAAAATAGCAAACAAGTAAAAGATCTCACACAGATTGAGGGACAGATTTTTCCACGAGCTAAATACATGAATACAGAGCTTTTATCCTCAAATGACTCCGCTCGTCATGTGGCTGTGGCGGCTCCGTGTGTGTGTTTGGAAGTGGAGACAGCCCAGGAGGAGCAGATCTGCGGAGCGCAGGAGCTGGTGGTGAGAACATGGCGTCCACAACATCCCCGCTGCGAGGACTGACACCAAATGGGCTCCCAGAAACGCCCAGCAGCAGCAGGACAGGCCTTGCTGCTCCCCCAGCACCCACAACATCCCCGCTGCGAGGACTGACACCAAACGGGCTCCCAGAAACGCCCAGCAGCAGCAGGACAGGCCTTGCTGCTCCCCCAGCACCCACAACATCCCCGCTGCGAGGACTGACACCAAACGGGCTCCCAGAAACGCCCAGCAGCAGCAGGACAGGCCTTGCTGCTCCCCCAGCACATGTGAGAGGGATGTTACAATTGGAATAAATCTTTCCCGTATTTAATATTTGTGTATTTCCCTGATCCATGAGTTTCCTAGTGGATTTTTGACTGGGGCTGATGCCAATGAAATCCTTGGATGTAGGGCTCTGTTGTGTGGGATGGCCCCAGTGCAGTCACTCAAGGACCACACTGACAGGAGACGGTCTGGGGGTCACCAAAAGGCGCCCTCTCAGAACCTCAAATTCTTGCCCCAGTGTTGCAGATCAAGGGCCATTAAATCCTTTAGAGAAATTCCTCCAGTTCAGGAAAGTGAAATCATTATATTGTTTCTGCAGCCCAACACAGAAAATTTTCGTTTATCTCCATCAAATTCAACTGGTTTTATCCTTTATTGAACCAACGGGACTTCAAGGTGTCCAAGGCCAGGTTGGACAGGGCTTGGAGCACCCTGGCACAGTGGGAGGTGTCCCTGCCATGAAGGGGTGGCACTGGATTGGCTCTGAGTTCCCTTCCAACCCAAACCATTCCATGAGGGTTCTCCCACTCATATAAACAGAAACTGGGGAAGGACAATGGAGCTGGGGAAGGGGCTGGAGCCCCAGGAGAGGCTGAGGGAGCTGGGAAAGGGGCTCAGCCTGGAGAAAAGGGGGCTCAGGGGGGCCCTTGTGGCTCTGCACAAGTCCCTGACAGGAGGGGGCAGCTGGGGGGGTCGGGCTCTGCTCCCAGGGAACAGGGCCAGGAGGAGAGGGAACGGCCTCAGGCTGGGCCAGGGGAGGCTCAGGGTGGACATCAGCAGGAATTTCTCCATGGAAAGGGTTGTAAAACATTGGAATAGATTGTCCAGGGTGTGGCGGAGCCCCTCTCCCTGGAGGTGTTCAAATAACGTGTGGATGTGGCACTTGGGGACATGGTTTAGTGGGGACCACGGTGGTGGTGCCAGGTTGACAACTGGATTTGATCTAAAAGGCCTTTTCCAACCTTAATGATCCCATGATTCTATTTAAGCATCCATTAATTTCCCGTAATTAGGGGGTTCCCCTCCGTATTCTTCACCCTGCAATAAAACACACAGACTTGCACCAGAGCACAAGAGCCACCAGAAGGCCCAGGACCTGCAGGGACTGTGACCAGCCTGAGGAAGAGCCTCGGAACTCTCCTCTCTGTGTTACAATGATGTCACGGCGGCAGGACGAGGGACAGGGAGTGACGAAATCCTGCAAAGGGCTGGTGACAGCTGGACAATGGCTGACACGGCTCCCCTTTCCCTGTTTGTGCTGCAGGTCTGGAGTGAATTCAGCTTCAAACCCTTCCTACAACCCCGCACAATGGGATGCAGCCATTCCCGTTCCATGGAAAAAAGGGACCGTGCCATCGACAACCCCAGCACCCTTTGAACGCGGAACAAAGCTCCCAGCGCTCCCTGACATCCCTGATCCACCGGGGGCTCTGTGGGCACGAAACGGGAACAGTTTTATGGACTTCTGAAGGGGAAAAAATGATCTGCTGGAGATGAGTGTCTTGCAGTAAGCGCTGGGAATAATGAGCAGCTGCAGCGCTGCCTGCAGAAGGTGAGGCGGAGGAAATGCAGCCTTAATGTGCGTGGAAAGCAGGAGCGGGGCAGGCTCCAAGGTGTTTATTGGCCATGATGGAAACATTCGGCTGTCAAAGGGAGCATTGAAAAAAAAAAGACAGGCTTAGGTAGGATGCATTGTTTAAGCACATATTTATCTATCGGAAAGCAAACAGCTGCAGGTTGGAGGGGCGGGTGATCAACCATGGCTCCAGTGGAGCCTCCACCAGATGGTTTGGGGCTGACAGATGAGGGCATGAGCTTTGAGGGATGATTTTTCCCCCTTTTGCCTGGGTATCAATACAAAAGGCAAATAATGAAGTACATGTGTATGTGTGTGTACCCTTCCAGATGTTCTTCCTGAGGGCTCTGCTGCGTCTCTGTGACACAAACGACAGCTGGAATCTGTGTGTGCAGACTTCTTGTGCTGGGAGGCTGACCCTCATAAAATCACGGAATAGCCTGAGCTGGGAGGGACCCACAGGGATCATCAGTCCAACCCCTGGCCCTGCACAGACACCCCAACAACCCCACCCTGGGCATCCCTGGCAGCGCTGTCCAAACGCTCCTGGAGCTCTGGCAGCCTCGGGGCCGTGCCCATTCCCTGGGGAGCCTGGGCAGTGCCCAGCACCCTCTGGGGGAAGAACCTTTCCCTAAAATCCAACCTAACCCTCCCTGGCCCAGCTCCAGCCGTTCCCTGGGTCCTGTCCCTGTCACAGAGAGCAGAGATCGGAGCTGCCCCTCCTGAGTTCTCCCCTCAGTCTCCTCTTCTCCAGCAGAACAATTCCAGTGCCCTCAGCTGCCCCTCCCCGGCTCCTTCAGACCCTTCCCACCCCTTGTGTCCCTCCCTTGGCTGCTCTCCAACAGCCAGACTCCCTTCAGACTCCCTCCAGTCTTCTTGTCCAGGGAGTGATCCACCCACCCCCAGCACTGCCAGGGCCACCTCTGGCCATGTCCCCAAGTGCCACAATCCCCCCAGGACTGGGGACTCCAGCACTTCCATATTTCTTCCCCCTTGACCTCGGGTAATTTATTTATATTCAAATAAGGGATGCAGCCTCACTGAAGGAAACTGAGAATCACTTCTTGAAGCACCCCCACCACTTCCCCAGGTAAATTAGATGTGTTTACTAATTTACATAATGAGCCTTGTGGCACTTAGAGCCTGAGCACCTCATCCAGCCAGGGAACAGCAGGAATTCCTTGGCTTGGTGTAGGGAAGGGCTCTTGCATCTGAACAGGGAAATCGGGGAATTTTTACAGGGGCTTTTTGCCCTCTGGGTTGCATTAATAGGAATTCTCTTCACTCTTGTCACAAGAAAACTCTGGCTATGGGTAACTCCCCTCTCGGAGCTGTCAGAAGAAGCTGAGAGAATTCCCTGTTCCTAAAAACCCCCGGTGCCACTTAGTCCCAAACTGCTTGTTGTTTGGTCCCCTTGAGGAAAATCCATTTCCCTAAATTTGTCCCTAAAAGCAACACTGCTTTATTTTCTGTTTTATTTTGGGTAAAGGTGAATTTCTTCTTCTTTCCCCTGTCCCACTTCCATATTTTCAAATCCTGCAGAAGCCTTGGGAAGCTTAAACCTAATTTCGGAATTATTACCTTTGTTCATTTACAAGGCAACTTTTCAGGAAGCTTTTAAGCAGCAATAACCTTTGGGAAGTTTTCTTCTTGGTGAGTTATCTGTTGGTTTGTTCATCTTTAAACTCCCTTATCAGTATAAAAACTGGGATTTTTATCACAGAACTTTCAAGATATGTTGGTTTCAGGGAAATTTGGCTCCCTTGTATAAAATCCTAAAAGTTCCAGGTTTTTCAAGCTGATTTTTTTGGGATAAAACACCTGGAAAGTGCTTTCCAGGCCTGCTGCTGATGGATAGCATTGGCCAAAACACTGCCTAGAAACAGCTCTGGGGCTGCCTCTATTTCAGGCTCTTTCCAGAGGTTGGGTGTTTTTCCTCTTTCCTCAACTTTTTAAAAGTCACGAGGAAAACATGGGGAACTGGGATATTCAGCTGGCTAAAGATGGAAACTGATTCATCTGCTGACTTTCAAAACTGTGAAACAGAGGTGAAAATTGGGGAAAATTAAGGGAGTCGGATCCCAGCCTCCAGGAACACTTCTGTAAATCCAAGAAATTCCTGTTATAATATATTGAAGCCACCTGAAAGTTTTTGGAAGTCTGTGGTTAAAGGAGGCCCTTCAGATTATTTTTTAAAAACTTATTAAAGTGAAATTCAGCCCTGCTGTTCTCCAGATCTGTGTCCACTGCAGATGGAGCTGGATCCCTCCAGGATTAACATCTTCAAAGATTCCATCCAACCCATGGAAACAGCTTGTGGGGGGACTTGGCACCACAAACTCCTGGGTCAGAGCTCCAGAACAAACTTCTCTGGGTTTTTTAATTCCCACTGAGGTTCTTCTGTTTAGCTTGGATCTCGTCAGTGCTGAATTGTGTTAGAACCAGCAACAACTGCCTTAGATCCTCAACTTTTATGGAATTGTGAAACTAGACACATAACTGGGCCTGTTTCCATGTAAATGTGGAAAATAGATGGGTGTTATTCTCTAGACACACACGTAGAAGTGAAGATTTGGGGACTACACTGCTTTTAGTCCTGTTCATTCAGATGGCAGTAGACTTCCTTCTGATTTACATGGGAATTCCTCCCTGTGAGGGTGGGGAGGGGCTGGGCTGGAATTCCAGAGCAGCTGGGGCTGCCCTGTGATCCCTGGAAGTGCCCAGGGCCAGGTTGGAGCAACCTGGGACAGTGGGAGGTGTCCCTACCCACAGGGGTGGAACTGGATGAGCTTTAAGGTCCTTCCACCCCGAACCATTCCATGATTCCACGATTCTCGGATCATGGTGCCTATTTTGATGCATTAAATTTCCATCCTGCAGTTTGATGCCTCTAAATCCCAGTGCTGGTGATAGGAAATGGTGTGAGCAGTAAAACCAACTCCAGCACCTTCCCCAGCGCTCTCCAATCCCTTTTTCCCAATTCCAGGCAGCCTCACTGCATTCCTCTCTCCTTTGCCATGGAAACTGATCTTGGCTTCCCAGAGCTGATTTTTAATGTTGTTTATTAAATGCTAACCCTCCTGGAAAGGCTGTTCATCCCAACTCCCAAGCCTTTCCGTGGGAATGTCATGGACATCTCCCTATAACCCGTGTGGTGAAACAGGAGGCTGGGTGAGGAACGAGGGGATTGGTGTGTCCTGGCACCATCGGCCCCAAACCCAAGCTGTTGTGAACAGGATGATGCAATTGAGTGCAGAATTGGTAATTTTGTGCCTAAAACTCCTTTAGCTGTGCTGCCCGTCCTGGAATCCAGCAGCAGGAGGGTTTGGGAGGGTTTGGAGCACAGCTGCCATAGCTGAGCTCTTATCTTCAAAGGCAGATCTGACCCCACTGAGCTCAGCTCATTCCCACCAACTGTTTGCCTCCCACCAGAAGCTGCTTCCTGTTAATTTGTGTTCTTTTGATGTTGTCAGATCCCAGCTGACCCCAAACCTCCCAGCTGTCCCCCAGCTCCTTCAGCTGGGTGTCCCTCTGTCCTTCTCAGATTCCCTTCCCACGTCTGGACCCCAGATTAACACTCGTCCATCTTTTATCCCGAAACCATCTTTTACAAACGAATCCAGAACTGGGAACAAGGTTTCTATGTTTTTTTCTGAATTCTTCCAGCCAGGGCTTGAGTCAAACTCAAGCAGAAAAAAATGAGCCAAGAAAGTGCAGCCCAAGCTCCCTAAACAACCTAGAAAGAGCTTTTAGGTTTGAGACATTAATGGAGATTGGCAGAGTTTAATGCAAGTGGAACAGAATGTGAAGCCTTTCCAAAGGCTGAGATCCATGGATGCTTTTCCAGGTGCCACATCCAGCAACAGTCCCAGCAGAGCACAGGGAGCAGCAAATGTGTGTCTGGCAGTGGCTGGGAATGAGAACAACCTTTGTGAGCAACCCTTTTCCTGCTGACACCACGGGATCCAGCGATGGATCCATCAATCCTTCTCCCAGGGATAGATCTCAACTCATGGAAACCAAGACTTCACTGAGATTTCTGCTTCCCCTTCTATGTGGCAACAGCTTGAAACACTCCAGGGAAAAACCAGTCCTCTAATCCTACCCAGCAGCGGGGAGGGGGAAGGAACTGCACAGGCTGGACCTTCCTGCAGACCACTTGGATGGAGATTTAACCTGGAGCCCTGGATTCCTGAGCCAGGCAAGGAAAGCTCCCCGAGGAAAACTTTGGCTGGAAAATACTCTGTGTCAATGAGGCAAAACACGACTAATTTGGTGCTCTTGAAGTTTTATTGTGCAATTCCAAGGAATTTCTCCTCCTCTGTAGCTAAAGCTGGCGAGTAAACAGTTCCTTATAGCTGCCTTTAGTTCATTTATCGTATAGATGGGAAATGTGTTTTTCAGGAAATAAACCCAAACCAGTCACCTATTTCAACCTATGGAAAAGTTACTGCCACCATTAGGAGCTCACAGGCTCTTCCAGGGAAATATGAGCAGGACAGAAAAATGTGCAGTGCATTTTTGGAATATCAGAATTACTCTTTTTTCAGAACTCCCGTGAAATTAAAATGAGCAGGGTGAAATTTTGGGGGGGATTACTTGAAAATTCAAGGCCATTTTGAATCTGTGCTCCAAACCATGAAAGGGTTTAGTAATTCCTGCTTAAATCTGGAGCTGTCTTGGGGCAGCACAAGAAGCTGTTCTGGTATCAGGCACAAGAGAAATGACCAGAACACGTTCCAGATGTCAGGGCCACATCACACAGCCCAAAATCCAAGATAAGAAGCCACAACATTCTCTTATCAGTGAGAAGTTGTTCCCTAGGGAATATTAACATAGATGGAGCTCCTGTCTCCAGCGGGGGGTGGTCTCATCCATGGGGTTTCCTACACCTCAAACCCCTCTAAAAGCCTCTTGCTGGGATTTGCTGATTTGTGATTTTATTCCAAAACCAGAGCCATGTGAAGCCTTTCCTTTAACCCTTGCCAGTGAGATTCTGGAGTGGATAAACAGTTGGATTGAAACAGAAACTCTCTTCAACTGTTCTGTATCTCTGTTTTTTTCAGGAGTTCTGTATCTTTGTTTGCTTCAGGAATTACAAGAAAGTCCCGCATCCCTTCCATGCAGTCACCAGATTTTGGTGCCTGTTTAACAACTGTAGGAGCAGGGATGCTCCAAAGCCACCAAACACAAAAACTGCTGCTCCTGCCTGGCCCAGCTCCCCAGGAAAGCGCTTCCCAGCTCGGTTTTAGGAGCCAATAACACAATTCCAGAGGCAGCAAAGGCAGGAAGCAGGAGAACAAAACCCGAGCACAATTAAGGAAAGCAGCGTGAGCCCCTTGGCACTGGGGAGCATTGCCGAGTGTCACAGCAGCTGTGGAGACATCACCAAGCTGTCAGCTCATTCCAGCCTGCTCCAGCTCATTCCAGCCTATCCCAGCTAATTCCAGCCTGTCCCAGCTCCTTCCAGCCTGTCCCAGCTCATTCCAGCCTGCTTCAGTTCATTCCAGCCTGCTCCAGCCCATTCCAGCCTGTCCCAGCTCATTCCAGCCTATCCCAGCTAATTCCAGCCTGCTCCAGCTCATTCCAGCCTATCCCAGCTAATTCCAGCCTGTCCCAGCTCCTTCCAGCCTGTCCCAGCTCATTCCAGCCTGTCCCAGCTCATTCCAGCCTGCTCCAGCTCATTCCAGCCTATCCCAGCTCATTCCAGCCTGCTCCAGCCCATTCCAGCCTGTCCCAGCTCATTCCAGCCTGCTCCAGCCCATTCCAGCCTGTTCCCAGGCAGGGAAGCGACACCAAGCACTCCTGCCCTGCCAAGCAGGGGTCTCCAGGGGGATATAAATCCATTCCTGTGCCAGGCACTGCAGGAGATAAGGGATGCAAACGGAGATAAGGCTTCTCTGGATGCCGCTCTCTGCCATCGGCGCTGTGTCTCCTCCAGGTGATGCCGCAGCCTTGGGAGAACCGGGGCTGTTCCCAGCAGATTCAGCTCCATCCCTGTCACTCCAGCCTCTGACCAAACCACTCTCAAAAGAACGGAGGCACAGCCCTGGTGTTACTGATGATCCCTCTGATGTTCCTCTGCTCCCTGGTTTTTATCTCTGAGTGCCTTCACCAACTTAGGAAAAGATACAAAAAAATTAAAGACCAGTAAAGACTGGTCCAGAGAAGGGAATGGAGCTGGGGAAGGATCTGGAGAACTCCTGAGGGAGCTGGGACAGGGGCTCAGCCTGGAGAAAAGGAGGCTCAGGGGGGCCCTTGTGGCTCTGCACAAGTCCCTGACAGGAGGGGGCAGCCAGGGGGGTTGGGCTCTGCTCCCAGGGAACAGGGACAGGAGGAGAGGGAACGGCCTCAGGCTGGGCCAGGGGAGGCTCAGGGTGGATATTGGGGAAATTTCTTCATGGAAAGGATTGCAAAGCCCTGGGACAGGCTGCCCTTGGCAGTGATGGAGTCCCCATTCCTGGAAGTGTTCAAAGCCACTCACAGTTCCTCATCAGTCTTCAGACACTGGGAAGGAACATTTCTAGAACAGCAACAACCCAGGCAGTTTAAAAAGAAACTCTGATCTTAAAAATACTTATTTAAAATACAACCTTCTAAGTATTTATTCTTCTTACTCCCCTTCCAATCAGCGGGGTAGGAGAGAGGGATGGAGAGGGCAGAGTGGGGCAGGTTTGGGGTTTCTCCCTGCCATCATTTCAGGTTTTTTCTGCAGCCACTGAAATGAGAAATCTCCCTGAGCTGCAGACTGAGCTGGGCCTCGAGCTTCCAGCAGGGAGAGCCTGGCCAGGGATGTTGTGGTCACTGGAGTCACATCATCAACCGTGAGGGCAAAGAACTAGTGACTGCTTGGAATCACAGAATCCTGGAATATTCTGATCCCACAGGGATCAGAGTCCAACCCCTATCCCCCAACAGATCCCCCAACAACCCCACCCTGGGCATCCCTGGCAGTGCTGTCCCAGCGCTCCTGGAGCAGCCTCAGGGCCGTGCCCATTCCCTGGGGAGCCTGGGCAGTGCCCAGCACCCTCTGGGGAAGCTCCTGCTTGTAAGCCTCTGGAATTTGTGTAATGGGAGCATGGAACAACTTGTCTGCTCCCCACGAGGCCCTGCCAGCAGCAAAGGCTTCCTGGAGCCTGACATTCATTGCACAGGCACATCCTCCCACCCAACAATGGCTTTTCACTGAACAATCTCCCAACAACAACCACTTTGAGTATAATTAAGTAATTAATTATATTTTCTAATCTATTAAGCCTTGATTGCTTATCAAAGCATTCAGCTGGATCATTTTCCTCTTGTCATTTCCAATTAATTTTGCCTTTTTTTTTTTTTTGTTAAGCAAAGGAAAAAGTCTCTCAAACTTCCTGGGGAATCAGGAGCTTAACTGGAGCAGAAAGAGGAATTGCTGATTTTTTTCCCACCTTTGGCTTACTAAGGGAGGATGTGCTAACCAATAAGAATAAAAAATACCAAGACTTTCTCAAATGCCTGAAGCTCACAGAGCTCTGTCAAAGTCCCTGGGGTTACCCTGCTTTGGGAGAAGTGGGAATCCCATCCGCATTTCAGTCTGGATTGTTAAAAATCACAGAAACCCAGACTGGTTTGGGATGGGAGGGACATTGAAGATCCCATTCCCACCCCTGCCATGGACAGGGACACCTCCCACTGTCCCAGGTGGCTCCAAGCCCCGTCCATCCTGGCCTGGGACACTTCCAGGGATCCAGGGGCAGCCACAGCTCCTCTGGGAATTCCATCCCAACCCCTCCCCACCCTCACAGCCAGGAATTCCTTCCTAAATAACAATGAGTATGTACTCCACAGTTTAATCACAGAATAACCTTTTTTTTCCCCATTCATTTGTCCTGGGAGTTTAAGCAAGCACAGAAAAGAAGTGACTATCCAATAAAGGGGAAGAAAAACTCATTGCAGATCTTTATTGCATTCGGGAAGGAATTGTTTGGAAGAAACCCCATCCAAACGTGGGAAATCATTGCTCCAATGAACTTTTTTACCCTACGAGGCACTTAATAAGATGGAATATTTTTGGTCTAACAACCCAGCCTGAAGAAACCCCATCCAAACGTGGGAAATCATTGCTCCAATGAACTTTTTTACCCTACGAGGCACTTAATAAGATGGAATATTTTTGGTCTAACAACCCAGCCTGAAGAAACCCCATCCAAACGTGGGAAATCATTGCTCCAATGAACTTTTTTACCCTACGAGGCACTTAATAAGATGGAATATTTTTGGTCTAACAACCCAGCCTGCTCTGGTCTCTCAGAGAAAAAAGAAAAAAATCAATGTATGAAACAAAAAGCAGGTAAATGAAGCAGTTTTCCTTCTCCTTTTCCATCTGGACCAGGACTTTTTTGCACATAGAATCCATGGAAGCAGATGAGTGATTACTGAGTTCCTTGTGGGAGTCCAGTCCAGCTGTGATGGACAGCACAGCCACAGCTGGAGTGCTCTGGGTTACACAAAGGAGGAACCACAGTGTGCCGCACATAAACACACAGAACAGAGTTATAATCTCACATAGTTCCATGGATAAATGCCACAGATAAACACAAGTTTGGGATTACATGACAAGGAAGTGCAAAATACACAAAATAAGATGTAAAACATCATTGTGAGAGGGGAATTTACACCTGATGGAAGAGAATAATCTGAGTTACATTGGTGTGGAGCCAAGATTTCCCTGCTGGCTGTGTTGGGAGGGCTCAAGATGTGCTTGGGCTGGTTTTTTTCCCTAATGAGTGAGGACAGGAATTCTGGGGAGCACAGGAGTGGGGATGGAGATGTTTCCTTCCAGACATGGCAGTTCACCTCTCTCTGCCCTGGCAGGGCACTCCTCCCATGCTGTTTTTGGAATGACACCTTTTTATCTCAGCTCTGGGGTATTTTTTCTCAGGACACTGCAGTTTTCCCTCCTTTCTGGCAGGGATAAAAGTCCCTGCAAATCCAGCACGTGGGGTCCGTTCACTGGGCAAGGGGCTAAAAGTGCCCCAGGTTAGCTGGGGGAGAAGAGCCCTGGAAAATTCCCCAGCCGGGAGCTGCTCCTTCCCACATAAAGCACAGTCAGACGGAATAAACCAGGCAAAATTAACTGCAGCCACCTCTGAGGATAATGACTGGGAAAGATGCTTCATAAAATAAAATGGAATGCTAATTGTGCTTTTATGGGCCACGACTGCTGGGTTTTACCAGGTGCAGGGAGTGGACCGGCAGGGCTGGTATTCACACGTGGGTTGTGCTCACAGACAGGCTGATGTTCACACCCAGGCTGTGCTCACACACAGGTTGTGCTCTCACAAGGGGCTTTGCAGGCTGATGTTCACACCCAGGCTGTGCTCATGCACAGGTTGTGCTCACACCTGGTGCTCACACCCAGGCTGTGCTCACACAAAGACCTTTGAAGGCTGATATTCACACCCAGGTGGATGTTCACATCCAGGCTGACGTTCACACTCAGGTTGTGCTCACACACAAAGGGGCTGATGCTCACACACACAAAGGCCTGTGCAGGCTGATGTTCACACTCAGACTGATGCTCACACACACAAAGGCCTTTGCAGGCTGATGTTCACACTCAGACTGATGCTCACACACACAAAGGCCTTTGCAGGCTGATGTTCACACTCAGACTGGTGCTCACACACACAAAGGCCTTTGCAGGCTGATGTTCACACCCAGGCTGTGCTCACACACACAAAGGCCTTTGCAGGCTGATGTTCACACCCAGGCTGTGCTCACACACAGGTTGTGCTCTCACAAGGGGCTTTGCAGGCTGATGTTCACACCCAGGCTGTGCTCACACCCAGGCCTTTGCAGGCTGATTCCACCTGGCTGCTCCCAGCCCTTCCGCACCCCAGTGCAACCCGAGCATCCCAGCATTTTGATTCTTGCCCAGCTGTGTGATCCCAGGAATTATTTACAAGGACTGCCTTGGTGGCTGCAAGTTTTCCACTCAGACTGACCATCTCTTGAGCCCCCAGGAGATCTGGCAGTTTAACACCCGGACAAAGCTCTCAGTGACACCCATTTTCTGCTCTAAATGGCCCATTATACATCCTTAATTAACCTATTTATTTTTAAGTTTATGTGTTAAAGTATAATTATTTTATGTATTCATTAATATATTAATACAAAATCTATTATAGATATTCTAAAGAGCGCTGCAAGATCTAAATCTCTTCAATTAGGACTTCGGTGATGTTCAACCTTCTCCTCTTCACTGTGGGCTTCAAACTGGGGCTGGAATGGGCAGGACAGGGGAAGCTCATGGATGTACGAATTCCAGGCACAGGTTTCTCCCAGGGATAAAATCACTTGAGATAAAGGAAAGAAGGGACAGACCCAGGGATTTCCTCTTTTCACATCTCTCACCAGCCCAACGTGGAATTCCAAACCCCGTGGTGGAGTGGGATGGAAGCCAAAATTTTCCCAGATCAACATGGAAAAACCAGTGCTGTGCTGGGGACAGCAGGGCCCTTCGCTCCCCTTGCCTGGAGAAAGCAAATATCCAAATGGGATCATCTAAATGCCCACCCTCTCATCCCCTTTCCCCCCCAACAGGTTTCCCTCAGCTCTTCCACATGGGAACAACCTTTTCCCTCAAGTGCCTGTTCCATTTTGGCTGTTAATGACCCTAAGATCTGTCTCATACTAAAAAATGGAATTCATCTAAATTTCATCTTCCATGATAACCAGTGGAAACAACAATCAAACGGAAAACTTTCTCAAGAAAAATCATCAAATCCATGGGATTCAGCCTGGAGGGGAAATTAATTTCTCTGTCAATACAGCACAAACAGGTTTGCTCATCCTTCTCCTGGGATATTGAAAGTCGCTCA
The DNA here is from genome assembly GCA_013399875.1 of Gymnorhina tibicen. Taxonomy (NCBI): domain Eukaryota; kingdom Metazoa; phylum Chordata; class Aves; order Passeriformes; family Artamidae; genus Gymnorhina; species Gymnorhina tibicen. The sequence goes on along the minus strand of VXAZ01002738.1, from coordinate 146,242 downwards.
TTCCAAAGCAGATCCATGGATGTATTGCCATTCCCAGCTGCTGAAACAATGCTCCAGACAGGCACTCAACTGGCTCTGGACAGTAAATAAATTTCCTGCCTTATTGACTGAGGTGAATACAAAGAGATGAAGCACTAAATCCTGCCCACAGCGTGCCAGCTCTCATCTCAACTTGTCATGCCAGCAAAAATTATATCCTCAGCTCAGGCCAAGCCAGTTCTGCCTCCCAAACATCCTTAATAAACACATTGGGGAAGATTTGGTTGTTTGTTAAATCTGGGTGAAGCTACAGCTACTGAGAGGAGGCTGGGTGAGGTGGGGTTGGTCTCTAGTGACAGGGTGAGAGGAAATGGCCTCAAGATGGCCCAGGGGAGGCTCAGGTTGGATTTTGGAAATGGGTTTTCCACTGGAAAAGGGGTCAGGCCTTGGAATAAGTTGCCCAGGGAGGTGGTGGAGTCACCATCTCTGGGAGTGCTCAGGAGGCATCTGGATGTGGCACTTGGGGACAATGTTTAGGGGTGATGATGGAGCTGCTGGGGTGACTGGAAGGTCTTGAAGGTCTCTTCCAGCCTTGATAATTCTGTGAACCTGCAGATCTTAAACACAAATCAGTATCCAGAATTTCTCCATCCTGGAGAATCCCATCATTGTCCTGAGCAGCTACTGAGGAACATTTCAGCCTCAGAGGGAGAACCTTTGAGGGAGCCACTCTCAGTGTCTCACCCGAGCTCCCCCAGGTCCCTCTGTGGGCAGTGCAGTTTGAAATGTGGTTTGGGGGAGTTATAACCCTAAAAAAATGATAATAATCACTTTCATCCCTGCTGTGTCCCTCTATAATTTCATCCCCCTGGTCCTTTCCACCCTGGAGGAACGCCTCCCACTGTCCCAGGGTGCTGCAGCCTGGCCTTGAGCTTCCAGGGATCCAGGGGCAGCCACAGCTCCTCTGGGAATTCCATCTCAGCCCCTCCCCACCCTCCCAGGCAGGAATTCCTTCCCAACGTCCCTCTAAAGCAGGAACAGACACAGGTCAGACAGCAGATGAACCAAAAATGTCCCATATTTCCACCCATTTTCACAGCTTTGCCCAGAAACCAAGGAACCTTTTTTCCCTTTTGCTGCTGTGCTGAAAACAGGGAGAAAAGTTTGGGAATGCAGTCACTTGAGCCATGAAGAATTTAAAGTGTAAGACAATGTTCTTTTCTAGGCTGGCTCTGGAGGGTGGTTTGCTCTCAGGCACATGAGACTCACAGCTCGACCACATGGATAAGATAAAAAAGTGACAAATAAAATAAAAAAGTGACAAATAAACAGAAAAAATTGGGTATTTTAGGTCGCTGCAAAATACAACAGCTCCACATCCAAATGCATCCAAATGCTTTTCTCTCCTCCCCCTTCCCACGCTGTTCCAGCACAGCATCAGGAGGTGCAATTTGAGTTTTTTCTTTCCTTTAATTAAAAACAATTAATTAAAAAAATAAATCAACACATAAAAATATTTTGACATAAAGAGACAGCATCACTTTAAAGTGACTGGACCTGCTCCTGGCTGGCCTTTGGGGCTTGATTGGGATTTATGTCACGGAATGGCAGAGTTTTTCAATCACATCAGCGAAGAGCTGGAGATAAGATAGAGCCAGAAAAGGAATTACATGGGATATACCCTGTATAATTTGGCTTTATGGTTGGGGAGAAAAAAAAATCCAGGCAGTCACTGAAAGCCTGAGTGATTTTAAGATTTCAGCTTTAAAACAATTTATTTACTGGGGGACAAAATTGGGATAAGGACTCAAAAAGTGTCTCTGTGGCTTCAAAACTTGGATCTGGGTGTCAGACCTGCCTTAAGCTCTCCAAGCTCAGTTTAAATTTTGAGTGCCCATGAGCACGAAAGCATCTGGGGTTGTTTGGGGTTTGGAGCTTTTGGGGTTGGCTTTTACAAGGGAGGCAGCCCCACAGCTGGGAAGGATCATTCAGATTCCTGAACACGTGGAAAACTTGTGATAGGACAGAATTTCTAAAAGCTCAGGAGGGTTTTTCTGACAAAAGCCCTGATTTTTCTGAAACAGGCTGGAGAACACTCCAGGGAGGGATGGAGGACACTCAAAGAGCCACCGAAGCTGCACCGCAGGTTCCCTGATGCTCTCCAGGTGGGTCTGTGGTACCCGGCCCAACGAGCCCTGACCTTAACTGGGGTCTCAGGCCTAACGAGAAGGGCTGGACACTCCTGTGGCCCCTGCAGAGCCGCAGCACAGCCGTTCCTCACTCAGCCCCGCTGTCCCACCCTGAGCCCGTCCGTGTGACGCTCGCCTCTGGCCAAGTGACATTCTGGGTGTGGGAAGTGCAGAGGAAGCCGGCGCCACGCGGTGAAACCGCGAGCACCAGACACAGAAACATCCCTTCCCCTCCTCCAGGCTCCCAGCGCTTCCAGGGCAGCTGCTTTCCCCGGGCTTCCCTGATCCCGGGACTGCAGCGCATCTGGGGCTGCCCTGGGATGGGAACCCGGAGTTGGAACCTGGCACCCATGGGAGTTCATCGCGCCGCCTCGGCCCCAGAGCTGCTGTCGGTTCTGGAGCAGGGTTTGTGCTTGTTTGGGTTCTGGGCTGTCTGCTCGGTGAGCAGCAGCCTGGGGAGGCCCTGAGCAGCTGCTGTCACACACGGGCACGGCCAGGTCACCTGTTAGACACAGCCTGGGCTCCGGGAACTGTTCCCAGGCAGGAACAGCGGGCAGGGAAATGGGAAACTCGGGCTGGTTACTATGGAGAGGAAATAATCTGATTTAATAGACACCAACTGTGCCTGCTTTGTTTTGATGTTTCTGAGGAGAAATTCTCCTTCTCTTCAACTCCCACCCAATGTCACCTTCACAAACCCCAATCTATCCAAAGATTTAAGGTCCTTATTCCACCTGAAGGAATTCCGGGGGGACAGGGGGTGACCTTATACCTTGTGTGGATGTGACACCTGGGGACAGGGTCAGTGCTGGACAGGGGCTGGGGCTGCGTTCCTGGTTTGACTTGGTGACCTCAGAGACCTTTTCCAACCTTAACAATTCCATGAATCCATGATCACCTTTTTACCTGGAGCTGTGTTGAGACCTGACCACTAAATGGAAATAATCATGGAATCACAGAATCCTGGAGTGGTTTGGGTTGGGAGGGACCTTAAAGCCCACCCAGTGCCACCCCTGCCATGGGCAGGGACACCTCCCGCTGTCCCAGGTGGCTCCAACCTGGCCTTGGGCACTTCCAGGGATCCAGGGGCAGCCACAGCTGCTCTGGGAATTCTATCCCAGCCCCTCCCCACCCTCATTCCTTCCCAATATCCCATCCATCCCTGCCCTCTGGCAGTGGGAAGCCATTCCCTGTGTCCTGTCCCTCCATCCCTTGTCCCCAGTCCCCCTCCAGCTCTCCTGGAGCTCCTTCAGGCCCTGGAAGGTGCTCTGAGCTCTCCCTGGAGCCTTCCCTTCTCCAGGCTGAAGATGAGAACATGACCATCTACAATTAAAAAACCTCAATTTATAAAAATCCCAACCCAATCAGCTGCTGGCAAACAGCTGGATACAAGATTCGGAGTCGTGTACACACAAAACTTAATTGAAATGAAAGTTATTAAGCACTGCAATAAATTCAGTTTGGGTGGATGAAAGGCAACACCCTTAAGGAAGGAAGGGGGAAAATGGGTTTAAATAATTAAGGATCTATTTATGAATGTTTTCGTGAAGTATTCATGAGAGTCTCTTCACAGGGATAATAAAGGATGAAATAAAGAATAAATAGATTCCATGTCAACAGCAAAGGTTTTCTCTGAGCTGTAAACCCCTGAAAGGAATATTTGGAGAGGGGACAGCACAGGTGAGAAATTCCAGCTGGGGGTTGGGATGGCAGATCTGTGTGTCTTTGGAAAAGGCTCAGGCAAGCACTGCTCAACCAGCAAACAGCAGAACCAGGGAGCCCCAGAATCCTTGAGGCTGGAGAACTTTGATATCGTTGAGTCCAACACAATCCAGCACCACCATGGTCACCACTAAATCGTGTCCCCAGGGGCCACAGCCACGGGTTTTTGAACACTCCCAGGGAAGGTGACTCCACCACTTCTATGGGCAGCCTATTCCAGTGCTGTACAGCCCTTCCCGTGATTTTTTTTCCTTATATCAAATCCAAACCTTCCCTGGTGCAACTTGAGGCTGTTTCTCCTGGTCCTGTCACTCCGAGTCCAGATCTCTGACCCTCCCCACGTTCCTTTGCTGTCAAAGGTCACAGAACACACATTTCTGGCCATCATGGTAATCACTCTGCAAAGGTTAATGAACAATAACCAGGGAATGATTTCTTGCCGTGTAACAGAGCTCTGATTTGGGTAATTAGAACTTTGTTCCATGTTTAATTTCCAAGACTTGCTCCCAGGCCCCCAGTGACACTTGGAATGACAAACTGCCCAAGACAGGCTAAGCAAAGTTTCCCAAACTCCCTCTCATTAAAAAAAAAGCAGTCAGATCCTGAATTACAGGGTTTCCAGGGGCTGCCTTGAGGCTCTAGAATACCTGCAAAGCCTCTGGGATTCAGGGAGCCCTCAGCTGCCGGCCCCAAGAGTTGTCCTTGGGCCAATCGCAGTGCAATCCCAGTACAGCTGGAGCTGCACTGGAGCCCGGCACTGGGCACCAGGAGCAGGGGAAAGCTCCAAGTCCTGTCACTCCGATAGATTATCATAGAACAAGGAGACAGAAGGATTTATGGAATGTTTCCCTCCCTCTGGGGCAGCAGCATCAACAGCCGGTGAGTTTTGTGGGAACAAGGAGAACGGAGGATTCCTGAGGCACCTGGACACAGCCCTGGTGCAATTCCTTAAATCAGGAAATCACAGCTGAGCAGGGCCTGATTGTCCCGAGGAGTTGTGGCTGCCTCTGGATCCCTGGAAGTGCCCAAGGCCAGGTTGGATGGAGCTTGGAGCACCCTGGAACAGTGGGAGGTGTCCCTGCCATGGCAGGGGTGGGACGGGATGGGCTTTAAGGTCCCTTCCCACCCAAACCATTCCATGAAAATATTCCAGTTAGATAAGGCCCAGCTCCCCATTGCTCTGTTTGAGGTCTGGGATTGTTCAGCCAGACTTGCTGCTGGAATATCAATATTGATTTCCATTCTTACAACCTTTCCTGCTATCAAACAGTTCCCAGGAGCCAGAATTCCCAGCACAGCCCCGGCTCAATGGCCTGCAGATGGGACCATGGTTTTGTAATGGGGTTCGGAATAGTTGGGAGCCAACTTCCATTGGGTGCACTGCAAACTAGCCAATAAAAGGGACTTAATTAATGAGAATAGGGAGCAATTTAATTTAGGGAGGGAGATCTCACTACAAAATTAATTGTTATTTTTATGTTTCATTATTCATTAAATCCCTGACAGCAGTTTTCCACGAATATCAAAGTGCCCAAGGCCAGGTTGGCCGGGGCTTGGAGCACCCTGCGACAGTGGAAGGTGTCCCTGCCCATGGCTGGGGTGGGACTGAGTGGGCTTTGAGCTCCCTTCCCAATCCATGATTCCATGATGGGCTGCAGTGGGGGGAACTGGTGCCACCAGGACACAACACAGAGCAAAGATGCACTGTGTTTGGATGCTCTGCCCCTGCCCAGGCGCTGCTCTCTCCCTGTGCTGCACCTGCGAGCAGGGTTTGGTTTGGCAAGGAAGGGGAGAAAGCCCCTCCAAGCATTCCTGTCCCACCTCAAAGCCCTCAACTCCAAGGAAAATACTCAAACTCTGCCTCCAGCAACAGAAGGCACACAAAAACATTCCCCTCTCCAGCTGAAACTGCAAAACCAGGAGAGGGAGTTGGGATATTTTCACCTGAACTGAAACACTCTCCAGAGCAGCTCCCTCCCTCCTCTTTAGAGGAAGGAAAAACACAACAGGTGCTGGTTTGTGAGAGGGATATAACGGAGCAGAGCTGAATTAGAGAGGATTTGAGTACCATGTTCATCTCCTGGATTTGCAGGACGATCCAGCAGGTTCCAATTGCCCCTGGCAGCTACTTCCCCTGCTGCAGGTGGCTGCTGGTGCTGTCAGAGGGGAGCTGCCTTCCAGCCTGGAACGGAGATGCTGCCTCACCGTGAGGAACTGACACCAAAAATTCATCTGTCTGCAAGCACAACTCAGCCTCCAGCTAAATAAACCCAAATTCAGGCTGGGGGAAAAAGGGAAAAAAGGGAAAAAAGGGGACAAAAGCTGCTGTTTGGGAATTTATGGAGCTGCCAAGGGAGATGCTCCAGAGGGGCAGAGAGCCCGGGGAGAGCCCAGCCAGCCCCAGCTCCTGGGATGCATCCCCAGCAGCAGCAGCTGGAATTCAGAGCGGGTTTGGCACCACAGGCCCGTGCCCGGGCTCGGAGGTGCTGCAAACACCATCTGCCCTTTCCTGGGTACATCCAGCCCTGCTGCACCTGCCTTTGCTGGCAAGGAGGCTCCCAGATCCTGGGGGAGCAGCCAGACCTTCCCTGGCTCCCCGGGGGTGACACTGGGCTGGCTTGTCACACACAAAATTTTAGGCTTTAAGTGACTGAGGACTTCCAGAATGGAGTGAATTCAGCTGCAGAAGCTCAGGGAGATGAGGTTGATTTGTTCAATCCCAGCACGCTCGGTGTCCCCAGCCTCTGCAGGGAGCACTGCTTGGGCGGCAGAGCATCACCCCGACTCTTCCCCGTGTCCCCATGTCACCAAACAAACCCCACAGCCCCCTGGGCAATGCCCTGCCCCTCACAACCCGGCTTTTCCCCCTCTCAGTCCCTCTAATTAAAAGGACGGCCCAGCCCCGTGCAGGCTGCGGAGCGTGCCTGCCATCCCCAAACCCAATTTCACACAATGACAGCCTAATTAATCTTCTTCTTTTGTTTCCCCGGCATCCGGACTCCGCTCAGCTGTGGAATATGGGGGAATCTTGCTGAGAACACATCTGTCAGGACTGCAGCGTGGAGGAAGGGATCCAGCAGGCTTTGGGGTGATTATATCTGTATTTATAGAGCTTTGTGCCTCTCCGGCGCTCCAGACACACGTAGGATGGGACAATCTATACTGTAATGTCCCGAATTTCCAGAAACACCTGTGATCCCAGACACTGGAGCATCAGAATGCAGCAGGAATGGCGTCTTTTTGCCCAGGGAGACATCATTACTCCCACACACAGCTCTCAGGTAGAGAAAGATTATGTGACTTGGCCAAGGTCACCCAGAAAATGGTGACAGAGCTGGGAACTCAGCCAGCGCCTCACGCCCTCAGCTTACCTCCTACAACACTTTGTTTTCCAAAGCCTGCCTTCCCTCTTCCCCTCCAGGGCTGGGATTGCACAGACTGGCCCCTCATTAGCTCTTGTGGACTGGTGTGGAACTGGAAATCCTGATTCTGACCAGCTTCTGCTGGGAGCCACCAGCACATGGAGACACCTGGGCACACCCAAGTTCCGCTCTCCTGAACGGAACCAAACCCAAGCTTTTTGTTGGATCTTTACCCACCTTGGGCGTCCAGGGCCTGTGCCAGCTGTGCCCCCTCTGACCCTGTGAAAAGGAGGATAAAAACTCCCCAAAACCAGCCGCAGTCCTTCATTCCTGTGGGAAACAACATCCCACTCTGAGGCACTTCCTGGGCCCTCCCACAGCTGAGCATGGCTGGGGTTTGTCATCTCAGAGTATTTGGCTCTGTTCTTAATATTTCAGTTCCTGACACTGTGCAATGGCAAGGCTGCCACAATTTTCACCGAATTAAAGGTTTTGAGACCTTTCACCTAATATATGAACATGAAGCAGAGCCTCAAGAGCTCCAAAAAAATTCAGGGCTCACAAGAAATCTGTTCCCTGGTGTTTTGATGGGGGTTGGAGGCTGGGCTTGACCGTCTGGGGTTGTCAGGGCTGAGCTGAAATTACTTCACCACAAAATAATGGAAGGTCACAGGATTTCAATCAAGATCCTGGGCCAGTGTAAATCTTGTCTCTCCATGGAAGCTCCTGGTGCTGGGTAGGCTGAGGCCTGCTAAACTCAGGCTCATTTTACAGCTTCAATATCAATCAATAAAATTTGGTGTCCAGGTTTTAAATGAGAGCTAAACTTGTCTCTGCTTCAAGGGAATGCAGCTACATCAGTGCAGCTTCTACATTTACACCAAGAGAAGTTGAGCTGCACCTGAGGATTTTCCAAAGGCAAAACTCTGCGGTCCTTTGTCCAAACTGGCTCCCTAAATTTCTGGTAATTGCTAAAGAAATTATTTGGCTAATGAGCAGCAATACCAACCACTTCCATTGGGAGCCACAGTGATACTTAGGAAGACAAAAAAAGGGGGGGGGGGAGGGGGAAGAACCTCCAGATTCTTTGGGATAATTATAATTTGTGTCAGATAAGACAAATATTTCATTTTGGGGCAACAGGTAGCTGAGGAATCAACGTGGGCTGTTCCAGTCACAACATGCCAGGGGAAGTGGTGTGATCCCATTGCTGCAGTCATGCAATTAAAGCTGGCACGTGGTAATTAGGAAGGCAGGTGCACTCCACACATCCTGCGGGGCTCCGCACGAGCGGCTGGCTCCCATCATCCCACCCCGGGTAAGTGATCCTGGAGACAGGAGGGAACTGATACCCCAAGGATGCAAAACAGAGGCTGGGGAAATTTATTTGTGGTGGGTGTGATGGAGAGCAGCGTGGATGGACTGAGAGGAATCGGGGTTATTGGGAGTCTCTGCCAAGGACTGGGAGGCTGTAACATGCTCCCAGTGAAGAGCAGGATAATGGGAGTGTGACGGTTTAGGCCAAATTCAGGGAAACGTCCAAAAGGAACGTCTCCTCAAAGGAAGGCAGGTTACAAACCACCCCTTCCCCCAATTGGGTTCGGGAAAAAACAAATTTTCCTCAGAGGAAAGTGAAGGAGAAAATAAAACTATTTATTTAACAAACACACAGGAAAACAATACTAATAATGCTAAATAATAAAATCTCNAGAAGCAGCTAATCTCTGTGTCCTTGAAGCACAAACTGTTTTGAAAAGTTTGCTCAGGTTTTTTTCTCTGTCTCTTGCATCCAGTTTTAAAGGCATAGAAAGGCTCAGGAATCATGTCTGGGCATAGAGCAATGGTAGGGGATACAACAGCATACAGTCACCCCAAGACAGGGAGTCAACTTCATGGGAGCTTGTGGAGGACCTTTCCAAAAAAAATACGGAATTATCCTATCCAAGGTATTTTTCCAAGGCAATTATCAGGGTGAAAGTGGGGAATGATCCACAGAAAACTGTGATGATACCAGGAACAGGCTCCCCAGGGATGTTTGTAGTACCCATCCCCAAAAGTGTTAAAAAAAGAGTAGACCTGGCACTTCACAATGTGGAACTTTCCCCCGTGGTGGGATCTGGTCAAAGGTTGGACTTGATGGTCTTGGAGGCCTTTTCCAGCCCTAATGATTCCCTGACGCTGTGTGCATCCCATCCTAGCACAATACAAAAGGCCATTCTGCCTCAGACATTATTTTTGCAGCGAGAAAAGTCAAAGTTTTATAAAGCTTTCTGCGTAGAAAATCCTGAACACCAGGAGCATGTCTCCCACTAGCCAGGTCTCCTGAAATTCTGATGTCTGAGAACCCCTAAAAACCATCAGTCACTGTTAACAGGAATAAACACCCTGGAGGAAATTCCTGCTCCTGTTCCATGAGCTGCCTGGCAGAGCTAATGAGCACCGTAGCTCACATGGCAGAGCACAGGAAAACAATTAAGAGTTGTTCCCTTCTTCCTAAATACCAATATTGATAAAGTGGTGGAACTTAAACAACCGTGAGACATTTTTATGGTTCCTGAGAACTTCCTGAGATATATGAAGTGGGCTCAGGAGTTAAAAAGGAGCATAAACTCCCCAGCTCAGGGCCAACAACAAAGTGCTCCAAGGCAGGAAGGAGATGTCACCTCTGGAGCAGCTCAGGAGGTAATTAATTGTCTGGAAGAGCATTTTTTATCATCTCCAACACTAACGAACTCCTTGCACAATTCAGCTAATTCCAAACGCTTGCTTTTATGCCTCCCACTAAAAGAGAAGATTTTTCAAAACTACCCAGGGGCATTTGGGTACTAAATTTTCATTAAAATTAATGGGAGCTGAGCCTCCCAATTCCCCCAGCACCTCCGAGAGGCTCAGACCAAACACACACAAGTCCTGCTTGCTCTGAAGGCTCCTGGTGCATTGGGAGCATTCCTGGTTCTGTTCAGAGCACGTTTCCCTGGGATGGAGCTGCCTCTGGGATGAACCCTGGCGCAGGAGCTCTGCATCAAAGCTGGAAGGCTGGAAGGGGCGAGCACCTGGGGGAACTGGGTGGGACTCAGTGGTCTGTGACACCCAGAGTCCCTCCTGGCCTCAGTGCCAGGAACTGGAGCTACAGCACAGCCAAGAGAAGGTTCAGGAAGGCCAGGGGAGGGGAGGCAGGGGCTGGAAGGAGACAGAGAGCTCCGGTTTTTGCAGAAATCCACCTGCACAGGTGAGTTCAGTGGAGCCAGGGAGGGGCAGCTGCCCTGGCCTCCAAATCCAGGTTGTGACAGAGCTGGAACGGCCAGAACACCAGGATTAACTCCAGGGGTTCAGGGAAGTGTGGGACTGATGTTCAGGGGCTCCAGAGCATCAGGAGCTTTTCCACTTGGGATGTGACCCTGGACTGGGATCCCCCGGCAGCACCGCGGGGCTGGGAGGGCCTCAGGAATAAACAGTGGTGTGGTGTCCACTGAAAGGGTGGCCACTGCATCACCTGGAATTCCTCTCCTGAGGTTCTTCTGGAATAACGGACAGGACAAGGGGGAATGGTTTTAAACTGCCAGAGGACAGGGTTTGGTGGGATGTTGTGAATGAATTCCTCCCTGTGAGGGTGAGGAGGAGCTGGGATGGAATTCCCAGAGCAGCTGTGGCTGCCCCTAGATCCCTGGAAGTGTCCAAGGTTGGACGGAGCTTGGAGCACCCTGGGACAGTGGGAGGTGTCCTACCCATGGCAGGGGGTTGGAATTACATGAACTTGAAGGTCCCTTCCCACCCAAACCATTCCATGATTCTGTGATTCTCTAACTGAAAACCCTGTGCAAACCCACAACATGTTTCAAGATAGCAAATGAGGTTTCCTTTGAACAAGAGCAAGAAACAGCCGCCCTCTTTCCCCCTGTGTCACCTCCTCTTTCCCCCTGTGTCACCCCCTCACCTCCTGTGAAGATCTCCGTGTCCTCGCAAACAGGATCCCATTTTTCTTGCTGATACCGATACAAACCCAAAGGAAATACTGCCCAGGAAAGACCATGTGCAATTCTGGATGAACATTTAGAGCATCCTGAACAGGATGAACATTTTATGACACAAAAAATTACAATAATTCCAGCCACAACTGGTTTCTCTTGCTTATTTTCAGACTATTATGGGTCCTCTCTGGAAAAGTGGAATTGGTGCTTGCAGCCTTGACAGCAAAGGACAAACTTTGCCTTGGCAGGACATAATGCTTCCCTAAGAATAATTAAATCCAAGCATGGTGTAAATCCCAGGGGTGCCTCTCCTTTGGTAGTATTTCTATCATGAATCTTCAAAACCTTAAATCCAATATTTGAAATTTATAGGTTTCCCCCGTGGTTTCAAGGTGAGAGGCAGCTGTAGCAATGCTTTGGTGCTCCTGCCTGCCTCACCTTTCGTTTAGGCCAGGAAAGAAAGAGAAGAGAACAAAATGCTGCCCTGCATGCCACGGCATAGATAATTTCTGTCTGAACAAACACAGGTAAAGGGTTTCCAATAAAAAAAATCCCCCTAAGCCACATGGGTAAACAGAAATACAGTAGGAACAGAACTGTTTACATTGCAAGCTGAATGTTACAGAAATGTGGGCCCCAGGCAAGGTCAGGAACAGGGATTAGGAGACATCACCGACAGGTAGAACAAAACTCTCATTATCTTTGTTAAAAATAGGTACCTGATGCTCGAAAGGTTCAGTAAATTGCCCTGAATTATCCAGGTTTCTGCCAGAGAACTGCCAAGTACTGCAACTAAACACTCCCTGCTCAAACTCCAATCAAATATAATCGAGGACAAGAAGAGACACAAGAAGAGAGACAAACTTATTGATCCTCTCAGCTGCATCAACAAGCAAGAAAAGAGCATTCCTACCTCGAAAGAGAAGGGAAGAACATTTCTAGCTCAGCAAAAAGAAGGGGAAAAGGGTATTTTCATGGAGAACGTCACAAGGTTCCTTCAATTGTTCTGATTCCTACCCTGGGAATCATTAATGACCTGCAGGGTTGTGGGGTCTCCGTGTTCGATCTGGGTCAGTGCAGTGTCCACCCCAAAGATCCTAATGTTTTGGGTCAGTGCAGTGTCCACCACGAAGATCCCAATGTTTTGGGTCAGTCCAGTGTCCACCCCAAAGATCCCAATGTTTTGGGTCAGTCCAGTGTCCACCACGAAGATCCCAATGTTTTGAACAACCCAAATTCAAACATTAATATTTGTTCTGACATCAAACATCTGTACCCTCTGGTGAATCCTGAACCTCTCTGGGTTCAGCTGTTGACAGCTCTGAGAAGAAATCTTGTCCCAGGAGCTTTGGGATAAGCTCTGGATCCAAGGAACATGAAGGATTGTTTCCCTGTTCTCTTGCTAATGAAGGCATTGCTCCATTAACCTCTCCCTCCTGGAATTTCCTCCATCAGTTCATGCAACTTAAAGCCCTTTAAAACATTTCCTCTGCCCCTCCTGCAGTTTAAACCTTGAGCTGTGCTCTAATCTTGGCTTAGGGGAGTTACTGAGGCGATGGACTTGAAATGTTCAACCCAACTGGTCATGGCTGGGTGAAAATCCAGTTTATTGAGCTGTGCTCCCACCCCGTTGTATTAATTCCTGAAACCATCACTGCCCGATGGGCTGAGCAATGGAACTGGAGCTCCATCAGCTCGGAAGAGGAGGAACACCAGGACATAAGTTTTTCCTGGTTTTAATCAAATACCCACACCCAGCTCCTCTAGGGCTGGCCAGGTCACACCTGCCCTTGGTGTCTGCAAAGATCTGGTGCTGTGCCAGGGCAGGAATTGCTTTCAGCCCTCTCTGTGCTGGGATTCTGTCCCCCAAAGGATGGCCAGCTCCCAGAAAAAAGCCCCAGGGTTTGGCTGGCACGGATGAGCTTCTCCCTCTCCAGGGAAGGCAGCGATGGCAGTGCCCATCCCCTGAGCCTTCAGCCCTGCATGGACAGGGAAGCAGTGACAGGTGACAATATCCCTGGGAACCAGGCACAGCCCAGGTTTGCAGGGTCCAAATCCTTTGTGTTTGTGCATGAACACAGTCTGAACTGCCCACTGCAGTCCCTTTCCATGCTGGAACCATCCAGAGAGAGTGGGGAGCTTAATTCCTTGGTGTGATGGTTCCAGTAACATTAACTGGTAAATCAGGGAATCAAACCCCACAAAAAGGGCCTAAAGTAAAGCTGTGATTTATTATCTCCGTTAGTCAGTGTACAAAGGGAAGGTTTGATTGGAAAGGCAGGATACCATCATGATTGAACCCATCCTGATACACGACACGAGCTCTCTTCCATTCCCCGGACGCACAGGGACTGCAGCTGAGCTCAGACTCCTGCTTTATATCTCACCAGAGCCAAGGGAGAAAAGGCAGGAGCAGAAATAAAGCAAATATCACTGGGGGAACAGAACTTGAGTCTTCTCCATGAAAGCTTCCAGGCCAGCTTTGCTGGGCTCTGCCCTTCCAGCCCTGGCAGGGAGTTTTCACTCACTCACACCTGGAAGTTTTGGATGGAGCTTGGAGCATCCTGGTCTAGTGGAAGGTGTCCCTGCCCATGGAACTGGATGAGTTTTAAGGCCCTTTCCAACCCAAGGTTTATGATTTTCCACTCCTCCCGAGTGCAGAACGGAGCACACGAAGCCCTGCAGCCAGAGCAGGCACCTGGGTTGGAATATCCAGGGAAAGATCCTGTGGCAGCAGCTCAAGTGAATTAAATCCGAGTGCACTCAGTGCCGTGGGATGCTGAACGAGCTAGGAGTAATGAATGAGAGATCGGATTTGCAGCTCCTTAGCAGACACACCAGGACAACTACAGAGCTGAGAGCTACCCAGGCAGGCCTGTACATCAGCCTGCCTTTGCACAGGTCCAGAAATAGGTAATTTGACTCAGGAAAGCACTCTGGGATGGCTTGGGGTTGGAAAGTGATACTGGAAAAGGAATCTCTATGTCCATGGGCTTATTCTGCTGCAACATGAGCGATTTCATCCCTTCGCCAGGGGATTTGCACCACAGTGCGATGAGGACGAGGCTGTAAATGAGAGGTTGGTGACTCCTTGCACTGATTTTTTGAATAGAAAATGCTGTTGCTGTCTAAACAGACAGTTCTGGGAGCTGCATCCATGGCCCCAGATATTCTGAGGGCCAGAGCCTCAGCTCTGAAATCATCTCGAAAGGTCACATGGAGGGAGAGACAATCTGCTAGACAATGTAATAAATAACATTTGGAATGTCAAGCCTTAAGTAAACTTTCAAAAGACTTTTCGTGGGGGATGCTGAATGAGGAAGATGAAAGGATGAGCTGACATGGAATGGAACAGCAAATCATGTGCCAGTGGTGGGGAAAGGATCTGCTTAAAGGATTTCTAAAATGCATCAAAATAGTTATCACAAGAAGGAATCCATAAAAAATCTAAACATCCTTGGAAGGTGCTTATCAAAACCTCAGGGATATGTAGTGCAAGTGAGTAAAAAGGGATCTTTACTATGAATTGATTCCACGGCTGGATGAACAGATAAAACATTAACCCAGAAATGGCTTTAATTACTGACCCCTTGAACACGACACCCACCTCAAACAAACGCCTTGTAATTTATTCAAAGCACCTAATGATCACCAGCTTGGCTTTCAGAACCTATTAATAGCTGACCTCTCAGAGCATGTGACCCCAAAACCCAGATATGGAATTCCTCAGGGGCTCTGATGTAACTCTGGCTCAGAGTTGCCTGTTAATATTCAGCCCATTTTCCCCTCCTCTTTTCGAAAATATTGTAAAAAGCAGAGGCTTGCTCCACAGCTCACCAAGGAAATCAAGGGGGACTTTTTTATTCTCTTTACCGAGAGGGTTGGAGCAAAGACTGATGGAAATATTATTGTGCTCTGAGATGAAAAAGGCATTGCAGTGCTCAGATGTCTCTTTTCAAAGAGAGACAGAACCCTGTGATGGGGAACTTCTCGTGGGGTCGATTGCTGCAGCACTGGAGCAGAGTCGGGAGGCCAGGGCAGGAGGAGGGGATGTCTCAAGGGAGGCTGTCCCTGGTGGCCTCATCAAGAGAGGCACCACAGCCCCATTTGAGGGTTCTGACTGCACAAAACCAAAGGGAGAATCTCTCCCTCTCTGTGCCAGAGCTACATGAGAAGGTCTGAAGGACCATGGAGTTATTTCCTCTGACAGTCCCTCAGGGTCTGAGCCCCAGTCCCTGCTTAACTCCAGCCTTGATTTCTCCCAGTTCATTTTCTCTCTCTGGCCTTGTTGCTGCCCCTGGGAGAGGAGGTGCGGGGAGGCACCAGAACAGAGCTGTCACCGCTCCCCCTCTGACATGACACTGCTGCCCTCCTGTCCCTGGGGACACCCAAACACGGTCACCCTGCCACAGCAGCAGCTCTGACAGCAAAACCTCTCAGCACAGCCCAGCAGGGCCCAGGGGAGGCTTTAACCCCCCTTGTTGTGGTGCTTCACAGCCTCCCAAGCTCTGCTAGAGCAGAAGATCCAGAGCTCCCTTCCAAGGCTCCAAACAAGGTCCCCAAGAGCTCTGTCCTGTCACCACCAGTGTCCCACCATCCCTTTCCCAGTCCTCATCCTGCCTTCTTTCATAATTAGGGTTTCTCTTCCAGCGTTAGCCCCTGGAGTTAATTTGTTGTACATCATTAATTTCCCCTGTAAACTTTTTCAACACCTCCCTTCCTTGGATGTTTGAAAGTCCAGCAATTAACTCCTCTCATCTCCCTTCTCCTGCTGCCACCTCTCCGTGCTCCCAGTTTCATTATTTCGCTTTTTTAACTGGCATTTGTTAGCTCCTGACAGCCAGTGGCACCGTGTGAGTGATTGTCTCTCATTAATTAATAGTTTTACATTAGGAAAAAAAGAGAGGATGAGCATCTGGAGGGAAAAGCAGAGTACAAGAACTAAAAATACAGCTTTGACTGTCTCCCTGTCAATGGATGGGGTTATGAAATATTGTTCGTAGTAGACAGCTAATTAAAAATGTGAGTTTGGAATGAAATAAATTATCAGCTGCTCTTATTTTCATAGAGATCAAACCCAAGCTGTGCTCGGAGCTCCGTAAGGTCATGGAGGATGTATTTCATGGCAGAAGGAAAGGAAGGAATCATGGAATATCCTGAACTGGAAGGGACCCACAAGGATTATCCAAGTCCAACTTCGGTCCCCGCACAGGACATCCCAAGAATCCCACCAGGAGCCTTTTGAGAGAAAGCTGGGGAAGGAAAATGATAAAAAAACTCCAGTTGCTAAAAAAACCCACCATGGAATGGTTTGGGTTGGAGGGACCTTAAAGCCCACCCAGTGCCACCCCTGCCATGGGCAGGGACACCTCCCACTGTCCCAGGGTGCTCCAAGCCCCATCCAGCCCGGCCTTGGGCACTTCCAGGGATCCACGGGCAGCCACAGCTCCTCTGGGAATTCCATGCCAGCCCCTCCCCAGCCTCCCAGGGAAGAATTCCTTCCCAATATCCCACCCAAACTCCCGCGGCTGACACAGAGAGCTGAGCCCTGCAGGTGATGCTCAGGGAACACCAGGCGCTCCCTCTGGCCTCCACATCCCTGTGACAGCAGGACAGAGCTGTTGTCCCGGGAATCTACCAGAGGAAAACTGTGATCAAACCCCACCTTTGTCACTTCAGCTTCCTTCCAGAACAATCAGCCATTCTCAGAGGGAAGAGTGTGCATGGAAAAGTGATCCAAACTCTTACCAGGTCCCATTTTGTGTAGTAGAGGCTGAGCAAAACTGGGAAATCGGGAGATTAGGGAAATGGATGAATCCATGTGCACACAGGGACGTGCTCTGACTTCATGGATACTCCCAGTTCCCCTGGAGGAACCATTTGGACAGCCAGGAACCCATGGATTGAGTCCCTTGTATCCCATTTTGGGATGGGACTATTCAGACTATGCCTGAATGCCTGACTGTCCATGTCAGGGAGAAAACAAGCCCGGAGTTACGTTAGAGAAGAATTAATTAACACAAAGATAAAAATGAGCTGCTGGATTCAACCATAGTTTACAAGGACATAAAATGATAAATTAACTGAGTTTGAAACGGAAATTGCACATGGTAATTACATGATTTATATTACACAAATAATGAATTAATATTAATTAATTCCAGAGATCTGGGTTCTGTTCTCCTGTCAGCACAGTTTCTGTGCCAAAAAAGACCTTTATTGTTCCATCTTGGTTTGTTCAAACAACTTTCCCTTAATACTCTTCTTATCGGGACTATTCAGATTTCCAAACTCTTCAGGAGAATTCCATTTTTCTTGTATCCTAGTTCCAAATATTTAGAAAGCACCTTGAGACAATCTCAGCAGAACAGATGCTTTCAATTCAGAACCTGGGAGGGTTTGAGATGGTTCTACTTCATTTTTTCTTCATAGAAAAAGGCACTAAAGAGGGAAGTACAACACCCAAGTCCACAAGTCCAGTGCATCCCAATGGATTTCACTGGCTCCGTTTTCCCGTGGATTGATCCCTAGGTGGGCCATTCACTTAAGAGTTGGACCCGTGGGTCCCTTCCAGCTCTGGATATTCTGTGATTCCATGATCCTGGTTAATGGAGTGCCAGTTGGATCACTGGGATAACAGATGTGCCGCCTCCCCCGACAGCAAATTGAGATTCCTACATTCCCTTGGGATTCTGGTGGCTCCCACTGCCATGGGCCAGCTCACCCAGCCAGGCAGAGCCAAAGCAGCAGCACCACAGTCATGGTGCTTCCAGGAGAAGAGGAACTGCTCCTCAACAGGGATATTTTGGTGCCAGTCAGGGCCCCTGAAAGATCCAGGCCCTGTAAAATCCCCATCCCTGAGGTGCTGGAGGAGCAACTGGATGTGGCACTCAGTGCTTGGAGCTGACAAGGTGGAGATGGGTCACGGGTTGGACTCGATGATCTGGGAGGGCTTTCCCAACCTCAGGGATTCAGTGACCACAAGGACAGTGTGAAGACCATGACATTTTCCAAATTTCTCCTCTTCCTGTGCTCAAAAATGGATTATTAGTGGCCAACCCCAGCGTGGAGCATTGGGGAAGCACCACAGGCCACACCCTGAGCTGGGTGGGTATAACCCTGAACAAGGAGCGCAGTGCCAGGCAGGAAACGAGCGGAGAGAGCAGGACGGCAGAGAAATCTGTTCCCTCCACCGCACAGTGCCCTGGGAGCAGGTGACAGTGATTTATCAGGCACTATTAACGTGTCACGGCGTACCTGTCACTGCTGCTGCTCCCAGCGCTGCACCGCGCCCGCTGCACGCAGACCCCAGCACAGAACGCTCTGCTGGGGGAGTGCAGTGGGATCTGACAGTCTTTGTTCCTCTCGGAATTAGCACAAGTCAGAAATGAAACTTTCCGTGACACTGCCGCTGTAATTTGGGAGGCAATTTTGTCGGCAGTGTGTTTGGAGCGGCGTTTATGTAAGGAGTGGGCATGCAGGGGAGGGAGGGATGAGGTGCAGGGAGCTGTTTGCAGTTCTGGCAGGAAAAACCAGCCAGCCCAGTGTGTTCTGATAGTCAGAGAGTCAATAACCAAATTACAGAGCTTCCCAGCGGCTTCTTCCCAAAAAAGCCCAAATCCTGCCCTAATTCTGATACCTACGCACCCTTGGATGGGGAAAGGGCAGTGACCAGGCTCTGCTGCAGCACCAGAACAGAGGGAGTAGAAAAGAGAACACTTGGATTGCTTCTCTCAAAATCACTGTGCAAGACCTGGACTTTTAAAGTCCAGTCTTAAAAGGAATAGTGGAAAAGATCAGCATGGAATTTCAGTGTGGAATCAGAGCCTGGATCCCATCCCATCCCNGGATGGGCTTTAATGTCCCTCCCAACTCAAACCATTGGATTCGGATTCTCTCAAATAACCATTCCAAACAGACCATCCATAAAGTTCGTACATTGGTTTTCCGAGGGAGCACACGAGTCACTTGCCTGAGGTCAAGCATCCCATCACAGCAGATTCCTCACCAGGTCTGGGAGTCCTGATGCCAATCCCCAGTTTTGAGGAGTTCACAGGAAGAGTTTTGTTATAAAACACAGAATTCCAGAATGGTTTGGATTGGAAGAGACCTTAAAACTCATCCAGTGCCACCCCTGCCATGGGCAGGGACACCTCCCGCTGTCCCAGGGTGCTCCAACCTGGCCTTGGACACCTCCAGGGATCCAGGGGCAGTCACAGCTCCTTTGGACATCCTAAACTACAGCAGGACACAGAATCTCCTTATTACAAGTCTAATTCCCCCTTTTTCTGAGGATTACAGTATTTTAGTAAGACTACAAAAGAAAATTTGCATGTACTCCACTCCTCAAATTTGTGGAACTTTAATCTGGGAAGATTAGGCCTGTTCCACTTCGGATGCTTAATAAAACAGATGGGGGGAAAAAAAACCATTAAGTAACCAGTGTGGAGTTAATTTTCTCATTAAAAAGCTCTAATTTCCACTGCTTTTTTCCCCCTTTTGTAGGATTTACAGCGATACAGCCATACGCTCATGTATATCCAAGGGATAGCTTTGGAGATAAAAAAAATCCTGTAACCCGTGGGAGATTTATTTTGCTAAGGAAGAATGTAAATTTGGCAGAGAAAAGCAGAATCAGGAGGATGTTGACAGCTGCCTGAAAAGAATTATTGGGGGAAATCTAATTTTACCACTGGAAGCAGATCCCAGCAATGAGATGAATAACTGGGAAAACAATTTTCCATTGAAAACACTTCCATGGGGTAGTTTTCAAGCAGCTGAAGGATGGCTCCATACACGTGTGGATAAATTCATAAATCAAGGACCTGCAGACAAATAACAAGGAGGAAATCCAATCCAACCCTGTATTATGTCCACATCAGCACTTATTGATAAATAGACACCAATTCTGGAAATATTTTGCTTCTAGTGAGGACTTTTGAGGGAAATATTTTCTGCTTGCATCTAAATTAGGATTGATGTGTGTTTTATGAAGAAAAATGCTATTTTCTAGTGAATACTTGGCTTTTAAAGAGTCGTTTGTCCTCAAAAATCAAATACAGGTTGACTTTTCAGATGTTCAAATGTGTCTGGACCTAAGAGTGGTGGTGTTGGGGTGTTTTAACTTTGATTTCTGCAGTCACAAATGTACATCTGGTAATTTCTTACTGTTTAAACTAATTAATGTGCCATGTAGAGGATGTGTAACAAGAAATGGTATCAGCTGAAACTTTGCAACAGAGAAACTCCGTGGATTTACAGAGCAGGTTCCAGCCTTGAGCAGCAGGAAAGTCCAGGCAGATGCCCTTTATCCAAAGGAATTTTTATCAATGGCACCATTTCTCTAAAATTCATCTTCTTGACCTCACTGCATTCCTGAGGTTTTGGGACTAAATGACATAAGGGAGTCACTAAAAAGAGAGGAAAGAATTTATATTTTCTGAGTTCTTCACTGACATGTTAATTTTCTTCACTAACACTTCAACTGTGAGAGTTTCCTCCTCCTTACAGGAAGCCCCTTTGGATAAGGGCTTGGACAAGAGGGAATGGCTTACTGCTGCCAGAGAGCAGGGTTGGGCGGGATATTGAGAAGGAATTCCTCCCTGGGAGGGTGGGGAGGGGCTGGGATGGAATTCCCAGAGCAGCTGTGGCTGCCCCTGGATCCCTGGCAGTGCCCAAGGCCAGGCTGGACGGGGCTTGGAGCCCCTGGGACAGTGGGAGGTGTCCCTGCCATGGCCGGGGGTGGAATGTGGTGACTTTTTATTTCCTTTCCAACCCAACCCATTCCATGATTATGTTTAATCCTCTTCTGGACTTAGCCCCCTCTAACCAGCTCCCACAAACAGCACCTTTCTCCTCCCCTGGCCCTACCACTCCTCTGGGAATGGGAAATAAAAAGATGTCAGTACTTGATGCCATGATGTGATTGAACAGATCTGTTCCACATCTTGCTATTTCACCTTCCTGAGTAAGGAGACAAAACCCAGATTTCCATTTCTTTTCCTCCCTTGCTTCCCAGTCTGAATGCCTTTGTCTGATAGAAACGAGAAGGAAGCCGGAGAAGTAAATCCATCACGGAGAAGAATAGTGAGAAGTAAGTTCTAATACAGGTGTCATACATGATTTAGGGGATTCTGGCCTCAGAACTAAATAGCAAAGCTCCTCATGCAGATTCATCGATAACGCCCTAATTTATGTGACAGCATTTAAGGGAAAAAAAAAAATTACGAAGGAGGAATACACAAAAATAAATTTCCTTCAACACAGCCTAAATTTAATAAAGCAATCTAGCAACTGCCAGCGAGCTCCGCAACTCCAGAGTGATTAAATAAGGAGGAGCATAAATTATGCAACGCAGTTAATCAACGTGGAGCTGCTCTGCACAGCAGTGCAGGGCTCGCCCAGGAGAGCAGCCCTGCACCCCCTTCCATCCCCAGAGCCCCCATTCCCTTGGCTCAGCATTCCCACCTCCTATTCCACGAGGGCTTTCCCGCTGTTCATTCCTGGGATGGGGTTTTGGGGTTGTGCTGGAGGTCAGGCTGTCTCTGCTGTTCACTGGAACACACAAAAAGGCTTTCTCTTCCCACCTCCTGCTCATTTGGGAAGATTAGGGCTAATCTGAACAGTGCCCCAGAGGAAATCTGGGATTTATTTTCCGTACTGGCTCCTTCCACTTAAAAGCAGTAGCTTGAATTCACATTTATCCCTCTGTTTAGCATCACTGGCTGGATCTATTAATAGCTTTCTTTCCCAGTTCCTAATGTTAACAGAAGTTTCTCCTCATCCACACTCGCACAGTTTTCCTTTGCCATTTCAAAGGCATGAATTTATGCTGGCAAATCCCAATGCATTTAAAGGGTGTTAAAATGGCATTTCCATGAGAGGAGCAGCTCAGTCCCTCCATCACCACCTGAGCTGAGGGACCAAAGTTGGTGTTTTGTGCCCAAAGTTGTGATTTGGATCCCTCACCTGGGCCCTTATGTTCACAGGTATTTCCATGTTATTCCCTTGGGAAGTGTTGGGATTTATATAACTACAACCCTCCAAAAACCTGGAAGCTTGGAAGTTTCTCTCCCTCTGCACCTCACTTTCGTCATCTTTGAAACTCCTGCAAGAGAGCCCTCAATTCATCGAGATAATGAGGGATGTGCAGGGTGGAAATCATGAGGTGTCAGGATAATTTTAATTTAGCTGAGACTGACAACTGTCAGGCTCCTTTGAAAGTCAGAGTTTAAAAATAAACTCTGTATTATGAACAATTCCGGATGGGAAGAAATCGGAACTTTATAAACAAAAGCTTTATGTTCTATTAATTGATCCTGTGCCACTGCCATCACCAGACAGGATGGAAATATCTTTGATTCAGAGCAGTATCAGTTTTTAAGCCCTTAATTCATGGCTTCTTGGTTTTTTATTTTTTTCCCCTTTCTTTAATTCAGTCCTAAAAATCTCAGCTGAACTGAGGAATTAATCTCCACAGCAGAGCAGGAATTCAGCCCCGTGATCCGCTCAGCTCTGGGTTCTTGTTCAGGAAGTGCCCCCACTCCACAGCAGCGCCAAGACCTTCCACCCGAACAGGCAAAAACCCTTTCCTTATTTCAGCAGCATCAGAAAATGGATTTGCTTTAGTGGCCATTATCAAACACAACGTATTTGAGTCATGAACAGCTGATCCAGGTTTCACTGTATGAGAAAAGAATCCCTGAAGTGACAACGGGCAGTGAATCCATCCACGACCCAGGAGCAGCCCAGGGAACCACAGCACAGCTCGAGGTGCAGATCCAGGGGGACCAAAACCTTCAAAAAACCCACGAGAAAAAATGTCCCCTTAATCTATGAACCATTTCAGGCCAGGGAGTAGATTTTGGAAATTTATTTCACATTTCAGGCCAAGGATGTGACAGAACCCAGGGAAATACCCCACAGCTCCTGACACCATGGGTCTTTACTCCAAGAAGAAGGTCATGCCAGACAAAAATCCTGACAAAACGTCCTGTAAAACTGCCCTTCCTGAACTCCTGTTTGGGGCAGGTTCCTCTCACCTTCCCTTTGTTCAGGCCCACACAATTATGCCCCAAATAAAGACACTTTTCCAGCCTCAACACTTCCCACTCAGGTCCCCACAATTTCCTCCCCTTTTCCTTATTGATGAAGATGGAAAGGAAAAGCCATGTGTTGATTTCCTCAGAGTTTCACCCAATTTAGCATCACCAAATTCACAGTTAGAGGCGTCTGGGGCTGCTGGACACCTCATGAAGAATGAAGAGTCAGGCAATACCCATCACCTTCACGAAGTTTAACCAAAAAGATGTGGAAAATAATAAGAAAAATGAATATAATCCCAGTTTCTCTGAAGGGGGATCTGGACACCCAACATGTGAGAGAACTGTGCAGTGAATTTTTACCTTCTCTCCAGTTTGACACAGTGAGAAACAAGTCAAGACTTTCCTAACTTCAAGGTGACTTTGGAGATATCACTTTGAAGTTTCCCATGTATTTTGCTTTTTGAAGTTAATTGAATTCACTCCAATACCAAGCAGACTGGAATGAGACCCTTGCAGTCTTTTATCAAGGCAAGAACCTCTGAAAGTACCTAAAATGCATTTTTTTGTCCATTTGCCTTGTTTATCAGGCCCAAATTCTCCACAGTGACCCCCGGGAATGTCATTGCTCAAAGGCAGTGCAGGCCTCAGGTTTGCCCTGGCTACCTAAAACCTCTCACATTATTCTCACAAATATATATATCACATATCTCTCTCAGAAATAATGTTTTGCCCATCCTAATCTTGTGCTCTGTGTAAGAACAACTGTCATAGCAGTTTATTCTTTAATTCTGCTGTGTAATTAAAGCACTGAACCTACACCAGCCTCAGGATGGGTTTGAGGAAGTCAGCAGGCCTGAAGTAAACAACAAATCTGGTCTGTAATGAGATTTCTGTGCATTTCTGCTGCAGAAATAATGAGAGGGTTCTGTTGGCCAAACTGTAATTTGTGAGGGTTCTGTTGGCCAAAAATTTATAAAACATGGCTTAAACTTAGCCCAAGACCTCTGCGATAAAACTTTCAGCTCAATCCATTCAAATGGCTCAGTTTAACACCTTATTTAAGAAGCTTTTGAAGGGACAGACAGAAATGAGGCAGCTTAAAAACCATAAAAGTGTTAGGGCAAACAAAATTTTGGGCTTTGTCCCTCCTGCCTCATTCTGCACCAGGAATTCAGGGGTGAAACCCCTTGCCTTCTCCCACCCAGGTGTTTTCAGTGTGGTCCAGAGACAGTTTAAATCATGGATTTAAATCATTGATTGTTCTCAAATGGGCCCAGGCAGCCCCTCAGCTCAACCCCCACACCCTGCTGTGCTCCTCTAATTAAATTGATTACTAATTTATCTTGAATTAAAACTCAATCAGCAACAACCAAACAGAAGCATCATTAGCTCAATAAGGCTGTATCTTCAACAGCTTTACTCCAGGTTTAATTTTGTTGATCTTTTCCTCTCCCAACAGAGGAGAAATGGGAGTGTGTAAAACCAGGACTCCTCTGGACTCGGGGTAATTAAAGCCATGCTAAAGAGGTGTGAAAATACGCTTATTTTACCACTGGGATATAAGAAATGATCTCACCTTGCTCCGGGTTTTGGGAAGAAGTCCCCTGCAGGCCTGGCTGAGCCTGGAGTTTATGAATCTCCAGCCTTCCTGTTGTGGTTTATTAATTATTCAAGATGCACAAACAAACAAAAACCACTTTATGCACGGGGTGGCTTTTAAACATTCCCAAATTCATTCAAACCCCATCAGACCCAGGCTGGGATTTATCTGAGTGACCTTGAGCCATAACTCCTCAGCTCTGCTGTGCACCAGGACTGATTTACTCTGGGTGACCTTCCAGGATATGCTGTCTGGGAAGTTTTATGGGGATGTAATTAATGACAAACCCAAAGTGTGAGGGATCCAACGCGTCCCTCCTGGTGCTGAGTGACCCTCTGGCTCTGCCCCAGCTCCTCCTCGAGCCAGGGACATGAGGCATGAGCTGAAACAGGGAACATTTCTCTGAACACCACAAAAAGCTCTTTCCACTGAGGGTGCTCAAGCACTGGGGCTGCTCAGAGAGGCTGCCGAGTCTCTGTCCTTGAAAATACTCAACCCCAACCTCAGGTGACCCTGCCCGGAGCTGGAGGGCTGGAGCAGAACCTCTCCAGAGGTCCCTCCCAGCCTCAGCAGTGCTGGTTTTGCAGGGCACTTCAGAGACAAGCACACTAGAGAAGTTTCCGGAAGAGGCTGGTACTGCTCCCACACGTCCCCTTACGGAATGTAAAGGAATGTCGTAGTCTCAGAAACTGGGTTTTAATGGATCAGAGAATCAGGCCAGAATCCCAAAATGGTTTGGGTTGGAAGGGACCTTAAATCCCATCCAGTGCCACCCCTGGCATGGGCAGGGACACCTCCCACTGTCCCAGGGTGCTCCAAGCCCAGCCTTGGACACTTCCAGGGATGGGGCAGCCACAAATTCTTTAGGCAATGAGAGAAAATAATGAAAATTATTCCATGTTTGCACCTTTTCCCCGGTAAATCCCGCTGTTCCGTGCAAAATGGCCGCTCCAGCGCACATCCCAGGGCATAATCTGCTGTTTCCATAGATTCCTTCCTCCACGTGTTTGTGCTTGAATTTGGGAAGAGCTGAAGTCCCTCCTTTGCCTTTCCCTCTCTCCACTCACGGTGAGATCCATGGGATGATCCCAGCTGTGTTTTGTTCTCTCTTGCTCAGCACCACCGAATTTCGTGCAGCTCTCACAGGCAGTTCCTGAACACTTGGCACACAATTTTCCCAATCACGATCCACAGCAAAATCCCATTCCAGGCCCACTCTCCCGTCCATCAGATTACCATTAGCAAAGGGAAAAGCTTTTGCTTCAAGCACTGCCCTCCCTCTCTGCCATCCCAAACCTCCCACTCAGCTCTGGAAATAACAGCTCACACTGCTCTGGAAGGATCCAGGCGCAGGAATATTTTCCTTTCTAATGAAGGGATCAGGGGTTTCTGGAAGCAGGGGTGTGCATCAATCAAGCTCATTAAACCCCAAATTTGGCTCCTCTCCCCATTGCTGCCTCCTTTAGGCACCTCAGGCGCAGCAGTTTTTCCAACTGCTCTGAACTCTGCAGCTCCCACAGAAGTTTTTGGGGTTTGGTACTTGGTGCTTTTGATTAAAACCAACCTGCCCACAGCCACAGCTGTGGGGAACTCTGGCCCAGCATTAAATTAGATCCAGGAACTCTCCTTTCTGTGCATCCTTCTGCCCTTGGCTGCTGGGAGAGGGGCTGCCGTGGATCCACTGGGCAAAGGCCACAGGGACTGTCTCAAGAGAAACAGGGAATCACAGAATTTGGGTTGGAAGAGACATTAAAACCATCCAGTTCCAACCCCTGCCATGGGCAGGGACACCTTTGACTGGAGTAACCCAGGTCTGCAGAGGTGCTGGACAGGGAGACAAGTGACAGCGGAGGGAAGGAGATCCATTCACAGAATCCCAGAATCCCTGAGGCTGGAAAAGCCCTTCCAGACCATGGAGTCCAACCTGTGACCGATCCCTTCCTTGTCACCCAGCCCAGAGCACTGGGTGCCTCGTCCAGGCCTTCCTTAGACACCTCCAGGGGTGGGGACAGAAGTCGATGGACACGAACAGGTCCCTGGCAGGGAGGGAGCACCTTTACTTGAGGTGTCCTGAGGTCAGGCCTCTCCTCTCCAGGAGCTCACTCTGCTCCTGCCAGCCCAGTCCAGCACACAGGGACAGGCTCCAGCAGCCAGGGACAGACTCCAGGACACAGGGACAGCAGCCAGGGACAGGCTCTAGGACACAGGGACAGGTATCAGCACCCAGGGACAAGCTCCAGAATAGAGGGACAGGCTCTAGATCACAGGGACAGGCTCCAGGACACAGGGGCAGCACCCAGGGACAGGCTCCAGGACACAGGAACAGGCTCCAGGACACAGGGACAGGCTCCAGAACAGAGGGACAGGCTCTAGAACACAGGGACAGACTCCAGTTTGCTGAAGCCATGCCCACATCAAATTAAAATGCTAAACCAGGCTTTATCCACTTGTTTCTTGCGGGATCCATCACTTCCCTGGCTGATATCACTTCTTATCTCCAGTCTGCTCAGAGCAGGGCCTGTACCTCGCTCCACACAAGAGGGCCCCAGTCCCAGGACACCTCAGCATTCCTCCCATATAAATAATAATTTGTGAGTGCAAAGATTAGATAAACACCTTTCCCATAACCCTGGCAGTGCATCTGCTGCTCTGAGAGAGCTGAGATTCCTTGGAGCTGCTCCAGAGGTGAATTTGATCCTTTGTACAGATTCCCTTTGGAGTCTCCTGATCCTTTCCTGTTGACTCATGTTCCTAGCACTTGTTTCTGAATTATATCCCAGCACAAGTTGGCTCAGGTAATTTCCCACCTATTTAATTGTAATTTTGGCCTCAGATACAGCCACAGGAAACCGTTTATTTCACTGAGGGCTTTTTCATTTTTCACCCTTGTAAATAAAGATAACATCCATCATATCCAAAGAGAGTAAGAGATCCAACCTCCTGAGACCTCAACATGCTCGTTGAGATGATCCTGGGTTAAGGATCTGAGCTTAATTTCCTTGACAAGAGTGTCTGGAGGGATGTTTATCCTCAACAGACTTTTAAGAAGTCCCCAGAGGTCTGAGGGAGTGAAGGAGCCCTTTGCAGTCCTTACGATCATCCCCAGGTCACATTCCCTGCGCAAATGAGCTTCCTGCTGAAGTGAAAAGAGAAAAAGAAATGAAAGAAAAGGCAAGTGGGAAAATAAAAAGGATTCACAAAGAAAGCCAGAGGCCCAATTTAACAGCAGCTTTTCATGCGCTTAATCAAGCTTTAGGTTTTTGTGTTTATCTTTGATGTTTCTCCAGCAGCTTCAAACCGCCAGAGGTGCAAGTGCAAAGCAAATCCCGAGCAGTTACTGGGTTTGGGAGCTGCTCACGGATATTCCATGTGAGAACAGGCTCCTGTGGGGTTGGATCTTCACTGCCTTCAGCGCAGGGAGAGGTGAAGTTTGTCCCCTCTGCCAGCTCACAGGGAATGGGGTTTGGATCCTTGGATTGCTGGAATCTCCGTGGTGCTCTGCAGAGTTGTACGGAGTTGTCCTTGGTTAGGAATGCCTGGCCAGCTT
This sequence comes from Gymnorhina tibicen, assembly GCA_013399875.1. Classification (NCBI taxonomy): domain Eukaryota; kingdom Metazoa; phylum Chordata; class Aves; order Passeriformes; family Artamidae; genus Gymnorhina; species Gymnorhina tibicen. The sequence continues at coordinate 117,831 of VXAZ01002738.1, read as the reverse complement.
CCATAGGATCCCAGAATGGTTTGGGTTGGATGGGATTGTAGAGACCCTGGGCATCCCTGGCAGCGCTGTCCAGGAGCTGCTCCTGGAGCTCTGGCAGCCTCGGGGCCGTGCCCATTCCCTGGGGAGCCTGGGCAGTGCCCAGCACCCTCTGGGGGAAGGGCCTTTCCCTGATCTCCACCCTAAATCCCCCTGACACAGCTCCAGGCCATGCAGGAACTGCAGAGATGTTGGATCTCCTGCACGATCAGAACGTTTTCTGCTGGACTTGTGACACCATTAAAGCACTGACAAGGTGGTAATGGATCAAAGACTGGACTTGATGGTCTTGGAAGTCTTTTCCAACCTTAATTTTGTGATTCTGAACACCCTGAGAAAGATTCTCTCATGTCTGTATAACGTGGAACTCTGAATTCCCATCCTGGAGCAGCTCTGCCAGGCAGGTCTTTCAGTGAGTGATTTGTTACCGAGGTGGGACACGACCCATGGAGAGCAGAGAGGAATTAAATCCAAGGCTTCCTGGCCCAGGGATCCATCAGGGGATCCAGCGGGGACCTCCCTCCCCCCAGATATGGAATTATGGAATCATTAATGTTGGAAAAGACCTCCAAGATCATCAAGTCCAACCCTTGACCAAACCCCACCATGCCCACAAAAACTAAAAGTGCCCTTTCTGCTGCTGTTTTGAACATCTCCAGTGGCTCCACGACTTCCCTGGAGATCCTGTCCCAATGTTTAACCACTCTTCAGTGAAGAAATTGTTCCTAGTATCCAACGTACACATGCGAAAGGGCTGAGGAAAGGGAAAAGGGCTTCAGGTTTGTTTAGGGTGAAGAGGAGGAAGTTACAGGAGTCCAGCCTTTTTCTATTCCCTGCAAAAGTCTGGGAATATGGAGCCAGACTCACCTCACAACAGGCAAGGAGAGAAATTCTGACTGCACTTATTTTAAAAATATATAAAAATTAACCAAGTGAGTTGTTAAAGACCAAAACGTGGCCCAGAAAGTTTGGGGAATCTTCGTCCTTCAGACTTGGACTGGATAAGGCCCTGTGGAACCCTGAGCTCTGAAATTACCTCCAGAGGCTGCTTCCAAAAGAAATCTCTCGTCAGTTCTATGACTCCAAGGTCTTTCATCCTGTTAAATCCTAATGTTGCCATGAAAAAATGCCCAGAAAATGTCATGTCCTGTGGCAACACGAATGAGTTAACCTGGCACCAAGCTAAAATTAACAGGATTTTGTACAATGGGTGCCTGCAGCCTGTGACTGCCTTGGGAAGAACAAGCTGTCAATCCACGCCAGGAACATCCCCGCAGGAATCCGGGCCTCTGATCCAGCACCACCCAACAGGAAATCTCTTTATTTTGCTGCGGATTCACGTGTGATTTTTACAATTCCCTGATACTAAACCCAGCTAACGATAACCCTTTGTGTTCTTCTTCCATCAAAATATTTCAGGGGTTGTTTACAGACACAGAGAGCTTTGCTTTGGGTGCTGCCTGTTTGAACCGTTGGGTGAGCAGGCAAAAATCAAACACAAATTACTTCCATGCCTGCGTAGCTTCCCTTGGAAAAGCTGAAGGAATAAAAGGAATAAACTGCATGGAATTCATGCTTTACTTTGGTGTTTTTGAACAACTTCTCAGCTCCTTAAAGAGAAATGCCAGGGACTGTAATTTGGAGTCCTGCCTTGCTTGCTATGGATCATCTCCACCCAAAATGTGTGGATTGGCTCCCAATTCCCCCAGGAGAGCAGGAATAATCTGACTTTTAATAGGAATTTGGACCCGGCAAAGGAGATTTGGGATCTGATTTTACCTCAGTGGTTTAGGCACAATGTGGGGAGCACAGAACTAAAGGAGTCAGAGCTGAGGTACAAATAGCAGGAATATAACAGGGGTGGGATTGGGATTTGTTCTATCTGACCCCCCATTCCTAATGCAGGACCTTAATTTCCTAAGGCACCCTCAGAAAGCAAATCTGATCCTTTCACTGATAAATTCCCAGGATTAAACTGAAAATATTCCTAATTTTAAACCTTCCATTAAATAAGAATCCAGAGTTTCATTAAACATGTAAAATTCAGCTTGTCCTGGCATTAAAAACAACTAAAAAAGCAAATAAATACACAGAACATTAAGACTGTCTTCTTTTAATTCACTGTTTTTCAGTCAATCCAATAATAGCTGGTAATTCTGACAAGTTTGGGATTGGCACTGCTGGGAGAGGATGTTTTTCTGTGCTCTCCAAAATCCTTCAGCAGCAATTGTGAGTTAACCCAGGGACTCCTCCAGCACCAGGCTGCTGCCAAGCAGCTGATTCCCAGGCAGCTGCCTGATCTCCCTCAAAATTATTCACAGCTTGGGGATGGAAAAGATAATAAACATATGGAATAAGATGGTGAGAGGCTGGAGAAGAGAGGGGATAAATAAAGGTTCAAAATCTGCCAGCTGGGGAAATATGAGCCAGTAGGTACAAAGTGGGAGAAAAATAAAGTCTTGTCAAATGGACAAGAGTGATTTGGTCAATTTTGGGAATGAAAATCCCTCTGTAATGAAGAAAATGAATGGAACAGCCACCAATCCCAGGCAGCAGTGACATTTTCAAGGAATGCTCATGTACGTAGCTGAAAATTTCATTTTTAGGGACCTGCCAGCTGCCAATCTGAAAGACAAATCTCAAGAAAAGAATGTGTCGTGTGCCAGGGTTACTTTTGAAAATTGGTTTTCACAGAATCATGGAGTGGTTTGGGCTGGAAGGACCTTAAATCCCATCCAGCGCCACCCCTGCCGTGGGCAGGGACACCTCCTGCTGTCCCAGGGAGCTCCAAGCCCCGTCCAGCCTGGCCTGGGACAGTTCCAGGAGGGATCCAGGGACAGCCACAGATCCTCTGCTGTTTTGTTCTGGAAAATCCTGTCGGGAAGCTGAGCTAGGTTAAAAATTAACAAAGATCATCTCCAGTATAACACATCCCAGTGCAGGAGTAGGAATCAGAACCATGGAGTGATTTGGGGTGGAAATGACCTCTAAGCTCCTGCAGTTCCAATCCCTGCCATGGCCAGGATGCCCCTCACTGCATCACGGGGATCACTCGTGTTTCCATATCCTCATCCATGTGCACAGTTCTTTTAGGGGCTTTAACAGCCAGAATTCCCAGGAAAAAGATCAAAGCCCAGGCAGTGAGGGGGGTTCTGTGGCCTGGTCATTAAAATCATCATTTTCTCACACGGATTTTTGGTTCTTATACCCCACCAAACCCTGCCTGAGCTTCCAAGTGCTGGGAGCCAACGGAGGACGATACTGTAGGGATGGGCAAATGATCAAGAAAAGGGAAAACGAAGGGAATTGCCAAACCAGCCCCAGCCTGTGCTCCTCCAGCTCCCCAGTCTCCTGCAGATGTGCAGTTTGGGCTGCACCATTTAGAGCAAAGTCAGGCTGGAAAAGAATTCCCTCCCAGCAGCATTCCCAAACTTTCGGCTCAGGGAAAGAGCTGACAATTACCCTGTTGCATTATTTTCTGTTGAATGCAGGATGGAGTGAGCAGAACACTGGATCTTCCCTGACAGCCTGGGAGATCCCCAGCTCCATTCCAGCCTCTCCAGCTGGGCTGCTGCCCCTGCTCCGTCCCCTCCCTGTCTGAACACAGCTCCCAGAGATCCCAAGTGCAACTCCTTGGCACGAGGAGGCATGTGGGAATCCAATGTAAATGGTGAATGGACACCCTGGAGTTTTATTCCGGTGGATTGCAGGTGTGGGGAGCATAGTTTGCATTCCATGAGGATTCAGTGCATCCCTGCACAGGCCAGAGGGGGAAAGAGGAACTGCCCTGGTTTCCTTTGGCATCAGAATGACTCAGCTCGAGTGAAACAACAGAAACCCCCACGGGCCAGCCCTGTGCACCAGACTCCACCTGAAAAACTCTGGGATAAGAAGTTCCAATTAAATCACTGCTGCTACAGGCCTTGAAATACTTGTTAAAGTTTGACTTTAATGCTAAAAATTCCATTTCTTGGGAGTTTCAGCTGTCCCAAATTGACCAGGGCAGTGCAGAAATTCATGAGGTTTTCTCTGTGTCCTGCAGCACATCCTTGGGACAGCTGTTCATCCCAGAATTCCATTTAAAACACGGGATTTTCACCTGTTCCTCTCAAACCACAGCACTTCCCACCTCTCCTGAGCACCATGACTGGGCTCAGCTGGGCAGGGAGCTGTGGTTAAAGTGGGATTTTTAGGGATAAGTACCTGATAATACTGCAAAACCTCTCTGGAATTCCTGCTGACTGAATCCAGGCTCTGTGCACCATGTCTGCTCCCCAAATATTCCTCAATCCTGGTTTAAACCAAGTCAATGAGAGCTTACAGGGAGTGTGGGCTTGAGCACTGCATTCCCGTCCTCCCCAGGCAGCAGAGAGCCAGAGAAAAATCAAATATCGCTCTCTAAATATCTCAGAGCAAATCTTACAGACATGAGGATTTCAGTAGTTCAGAAAAAAAATCAAAGGAAGTTAATGGTTAATATCTTGTAAAACATCATTTCTTGCCTCTGTGCTGTCGGGAAAAGCTCTGAGAAGAAGTGGTTTGGGGAAAAAGGATGAAAGTCTTGCAGACATGGAATAAAACAAACTGTGGGAATCTGCCAGATGTTAATTCCAGAGGTTTTCCTGCTTGGTTAACACTCCTAACCAAGGACTCCACATTCCTGCCCACCCTGGGCAAGAGTAATTTCAATGCCTTTACAGAAAGGAGCTGAATTCCAGTTGGTCAGAAATCCTGTAATCAGGAACTTCTGTAGAGGATGGTTTTACTCCAGTTATTTCAGTATTTAGGAGCAGCTCTCCAAAACACACTAATTTGGGCAAACAGCCATTCAATTTTTTGCTCTGCCATAAACAAATCCTGTGAATCGCTGTCCCCTGGGGTGGCATCAGCTGTACTGGGGCACTTAGGGCTCAGGGACTCATAAATGATCTTTAAGGAATGAGGAATCATCCAAATGCTCATGAGAAACGTTCCCTGAGGTCACCTTGCAGCCTCTGCAGGACATGGGGAATCCCCCAGGGGAAATAATCCCTTGAGGCTGAGGAAATCACCTTTCCCTGCCTCTTCTGTTCCTCCTGACTGGCAGGGCAAGGCCACAGAGTGACATTTCAATTACCAGGGAGCTGGAATTTCTGTAGTGATACTGATGGAGACCAGAAAAAGGCTCGGATCGAAGTGCTCCTTGCTTGGTCATTGCTTATTTTAAAGCACTGAGTGCCAAAAGCAGTTCATAAACGGCAGCTTTGTCACCATTGTTGGTGTTGAGCTCCAGGTGAGCAAACTGGTTCCTCACTCCCAGTTCTGGCAGAAGCCACATCCACAGAAGGAGCAGGGAATCACAGGAATTCAAACCCAGCTCTCCCTGGTCTGACCCTGGGGCTCTGGAGCTCCCTCCTTGCCCCAGCACTTGCCAGAGGAAAACCCTTCCAGTTTCAATTGGAAGTGAGAAGGAATTCTGGGATGGAAGATCTCTTTCCATCACTGTGTTTCTGGCGGGTCTGAAGGTTGTGCCCTCTGCTAAACAGAGTAAACCAAAGCACCACGAGTGCCCAGAGAAGTTGTGGATTCCCCATCCCTGGAACTGTCCAAGGCCAGGTTGGAGCAACCTGGGAGAGTGGAAGGTGTCCCATGACAGGGGGTGGGACTGGATGATCCTTCAGTTCCCTTCCAACACAAGCCATTCCAAGATTTTATTGTATTTTCCAGTAGCATTTTCTTCATTCTGTCCGATAAATCTATTTGTCCTCCCTTTATCTAATTCATTAAACCACGGAGCAAACAGAGAATTTCCTCACCAATTTCAGAGGATTTAGGAAGATCCTCAGTGAGGCCAGGTAAACCCTAATGCATGTAGTAGATCCCACTATTGATTTCCTAGGCACGAACATTCCCTTCACCCGTGCACTCTGGCTGGACCAGGTCGGATCCGTTTACTCAGGCAGGCAAAGTGGAAGTGTCACTGGAGAGCACGGAGAGAGAAAGGATTCACTGAACACTTGGACCAGGAAAGGGCTCAGATTTTAACTTATTTTAGTTTAAATATCTGACAATTCTTACAGGCACCCCGAGTTTTACCCTGTTTTGCCTTAACTTGAACTGAAGCAGGTGGAGGAAAATGTGTTTGAGAATCTTCTGACTGAGAGGCCAGCACTGAGGAACAGAGGATCCCTGCAAGATTCCCAGGTGCAGAGGCTTCAGGAATGTTTCATGAACCAAATTACTCTCTCCCCGTTCCCTGCCCAGGCCTTTCCTACGTGATCAGTGCAGGCAGAGGAGGTTTGGCACCGCTTTGAGCCTCTCAGCTGTGACCCCAGGTCCGTGTGCCTGCCTGGAGCTTCTCCCCTGATTGCAGAACTCCCAGGCTGCTGTTTATTTATTACCTCCAGAACAGGCCCAAAAGCCCACAATTAAACCCAGTAATTCATTACTGCCCTGGGCCAGCCAGCACTACCATGACACATCCATTAGCAACCCAAACCAGAATGAAGTGAGAGGAGGGAAGTTCCAGCACTGACTTTGAAGCTTCTTTAAAACACAAATTTAGGGCGGCCGGGGCGTTCTGAGCAGGGGCTCTGGAAGCACTTTTAAAATGGGGATTTGGCTGCGTCATGCAGAGGTTTCAGAGGGGGCTGCAGACAGCTGAGCATAAAGCACGCTGGAAATGCTCTGGGGCAGGAGTGGGGCACGGGGATGCAGCAAATGCATCTGTGCTTGCATAAGTCAAGTGGAACAGGCGGGGCTCAGGGTGATTTTCCTTATTTTTATAAAGGAAGTGGGGTTGGAGAGCCAGGCTCTGGTTGGCAAAGGGATTTTGGGCCAAATGGGGATTTTTCCCCTTAAGAGGAAGGTAAAGAACAGAATGCACCAGTGGAGAGATCCAACACTGTTAGACCTCCCTGCTTTAGCTGCGATAGCAGTCAGGAATCAGCTCCTGGAAGGATTTGGGCCTCTCTCCCTGCAAATTCTGGTTTCCCTGTCATCAGCAGGCCAGCACATTCCCATTTTCCCCTCAGTGACACTGAGACTCCATCCCTCCATGTCCACTGGCATGAACAATCCCCATTAATGCTGTGCCCATCCCCATTCTCCAGGCCTCCCCTCCCAGCGCCCATCCATGGCCAACCACTCGCTCCGAGCCAGCAAAGCCACAGGATCCCTCTCCAGCAGCTTGGGCTCATTGCTGCTCCCAAAATGAGGGATTTTCTCTTGTCCCCAGTGCTCTGAATGCAAGGCCTGGATGCAAATAGGCCCAGCCCTTCCCTCCTGGAGAGAAATATGGACAACTCCAGTTATTAATTCCCCATTGTTGTTCTGACTTTAAACTGCTCTTTAAAGCCACTGTGATCTCTTTCAAGCAGTGGAGGAAAAGAACACTTTAATCACTAAAAGTGCATTAAAAATTCAGCACTCGAATCCTGCCTAATAGATTGATATTTCCCATGAGCTGGCAGGGGAAGATTAGCTATTAAAAATTCCCTTGTCCACAGGCATGTTAAATCCACCTGCAATTGGGCCCTGCTTGTTTGCTTGTTTGTTTTTCTGGTTAAAGAGACACTTAAATTCTGACCTCTTCACACTTCAAATAAATCAGGGAAATTTATTTCTGTGTTTTTACAAGGTTTTAAGGCCAGCTTCCATTTCAAGAGCTGCAGACACTGGATCTTGCTTGTCCTTCCCAAATTCCTGAGGCTGCCTCAATGTTTGCAGGACACTCTGGATGAGGCGCTCGGTGCATTTAAATCAGGGTGTCTTAAACTCCCCAAATTCTGCTTTGTCACCCCAAACTTCTCCATTAGCTGGGATGAGGATTAAGTTAAAGAAAACACAAACACTGCAGAGAATCAGGAAATCCAGTGAAAGCTTAACCAGCCTCTGGAAGTGCAAATTCCTCTCCACTGATGGATTTAGGGTACGTAGGGAGGGGTTTGTTCACAGTCTAAAACCCGGAAAAATCATCAGCCTTCATTCCTCCCATCCACCCCTTCAGGGAGCTGCAAGAATCCAGGCTCTGCTGTTAAAATTGTTATTGAGAGTTGGACTGGATGATCTTTGAGCTCTTTTCCAACCTTAATCATGGAATCCTGGAATGGTTTGGGTGGGAAGGGAACTCAAAGCCCATCCAGTCCCACCCTGCCATGGGCAGGGACACCTCCCACTGTCCCAGGGTGCTCCAAGCCCTGTCCAACCCGGTCAAACCCTTCCAAACCCTCCAAAACCAGGCTGTAAACTGCAAGAACTTGGGGTTTGAAACAACCTCAGGAGACAACACCCACAAAATCCAAGTCTTCCCTGCCTTTTGTGGCTTTAAGAACAACGGAGCTGGAAGTGCCCTGCATTTAGTGGCAGAGGGATGAGGAAAAGAGGGATGGATGGGTCTGAGACACAGATCGTTACTGGGGAGACACTGACTGGTTCCTCTCATATTCCCTACAATGCTTTTTTGCAATTTTTTTGTGATTTTTTGCCATTTTCATGGGCTTGCTACCAAACCCAATGACCTGCATATGTGTGGAGTGTCCCTAAGGACGACCTAAAGAACCGAAAGGAGGAAATAAATTGTCTAGAGGCTGCTAAAACCCAAGCAGTTGGCTCTGCCCGCCCTCCACAGCCCTGCCGGGATTTAGTGGCATGCAGAGCCTTTGCTGCCCATGGAGCATTGATCCAAAAATCTCCCGTGGTCACAGGAAAGCCCCAGGATCGGGTCCAGGGATGGATACAGCACTTAAACAACAAACCCAAACCCGCCAAACCAAGCCCCACAGTCATCCCACTGCCCCAAGCCTGAGTGCTGGTGGCAAAACAGAAAATGCCATTTGCAGAATCCATGGGTTATTTTTTCTGGGATGTTTTCCCCCAGCTGAAGGAACTCAGGGTTCTCCTGTGGACACTGCAGGAAAGGAGTCTCCTCCTTGTTCAACTCATGTGCAACAACCAAAGACCTCAGAAAGGGCATAAAAAGGACTAAAATAATCCCAATCAGCATGGAAAGCACTCAGAATTTCATCTCAGTGCTCTGATTGCAGTCAAGATATTCTTTTTTTTTGCCTTTTTTCTCATAAAAAGAACCCAAATGCCTGAATTCAACCAATGCTGGCCATGTCAGAGCTTTATGGTCGCAAAAAGTAAGAAAGAAAATGTAATTTAGAGGCAAATCCCCACTGTCTGTGCCAGCTGAGTGAATTCTGCTCTGACAAGATTCCACGGATAAATTTCGGTTTCATTTCATGGTATTTCTTCCACTGTGATGTTCCAACCAGAAACCACACTGGGAACAATTTGGGATGGAATAGAAAATGATAATGTCTAGACAGCAATGCTGCCTGAAGTATTTTCAGGGAATATAAAAAACAAGCATTAGCAGCAGCTCTAATAGCTACAAGTTAATAATGACAATGTTAATTTTAATTTTAATGATTCGAGGTGGGCACTTAGGAAAAAACCAACAAAAACCCACCACGGAACAAAACCAATGAGCTGGAATAGGAATTCTAATTTGGAAAGCTGGACAATTATTAATCATTTGTATTATTCAATTAATAGTGACTTTTCTAATTAATAGGATGCTTTATGTCCCCATCTGGTATTCAAAGACATCATTCATTTTTATTCTTGGGAAATAAACAGCTGCAAAGGGGGTTGATGCACTAATAGGAGAGGGAAATTAAGCACTGGATTTGCTTTTCCATTTTAGACCCAATAATTCCCTTGGAAAAGAATATTTTTGTTAATGCTCCAATGATTTAATGTTCTCTATCCCCATCTACACACCCTTTTTTTTTTTTCTGAGCCTGCCTAAATTTTTATTCACAGAACATCTTCCCTGGATTTCTGTGGAGATGGAAGCTGGAACCTCTTAAAACTGGGAGGTTGCAGATATTCAGGAAGAATTTTCATGCAAATATTTACACAGGGAGTGACCCAGACTGGGACTCAGCACTTCAGATAATCAAACATATTCCTCCTAAACTTATTTTGTGTCTCCAAAAAGGCAGCTGGGACTTGGGAGAAGCCTTTCAGGGACTTGTCACATCCAAATACTTGGAGGAGAATTTTAAATTTTGGTTCTACCGAGGTCAAATTAAGTCAAACTGAGGGTATTTAGTCATTACCTCTGTTTTGTGAAAAAAAAATTACATGTTTTGGGTTTTTTTAAAAGAAATATGGATTAGAAGTATAAGAATGGCAATAAAAACATGATAATCAGGGCTTGTCAGAACAAAAATAACAGCTTGGGGGATCTGGATCCTGTGGGGTTGGAAATAATCGGAATCTGTTCCTTTCTGTCCAAAAAAAGGACACATTTTTAAGAACTCAGCTAATTTCTGCAGCTCAGGTCCCCCAGCCAAAGCTGCTTCCTGACTTTTCCAAGGGTAAGCAGGAAAAATGGGGGGAAAAGCACCAAAATCTCCACGCTGGAACGGGGAAAAACCTTCCTATGGGTGGAGCAGCTTCCAGCCCCTTCCTGGGGAATCAGGCACTGCCCTTGCTCTAAAAATGCCGTTTTCTGCCTCTGGAGGAGTCCGTGCTCTGCCAGTGGCTCCATGAGGGATTCAGCTCCTTGCCTGGAGCCCGGGGCAGGCGCTGCCGGCAGGAAAAGGAGGCAGCGGCTCCAACGCAAACCCCCCGTGCCCGCGCTGGAGCTGCCAGTTCTCCTCCCAGCCAGAGCAGCTGCTCCAGTTGCTCAAGGGAAAAAACGGGGGAAGGGAGGAGAAGCGGGGGGAAGGAGAGGGAAGGAGAAAAAAGGTTGGAAAAAGAGAGGGAAGGAAAAAAAGGGGGGAAAGAGAGGGAAGGAGAAAAGGGGGGGGGAAGAGAAGAAGAAGGGGGGAAGAGAGGGAAGGAGAAAAAAGGGTGGAGAAAGAGAGGGAAGGAGAAAAGAGGGGGACAGAAAGGCAAGAAGAAAAGAGGGAAAAGAGAAGAAGAAGGGGGGAAGGAGAAGAAGAAAAGGGGGGGAAGGAAGAAGAGGAAGGGGGAAAGGAAAGAAAGAAGGGGAAAAGGACAAGAAAGGGGGAAGGAAATAAGGGAGAAAAAAGGAAGCAGAAGGGGGGAAAAGGAAAGAAGAAGGAGGGGGAAAGAGAAAGAAGAAGAAGGGAAGGAGGAAAAGTAAACACCCTAACATTAAAAATTGGAAATAAAAGCCCCAACCAGAAATAAAAGTCCATCCTTCATCCATCATCTGCTCACAACATTGTCCATCAGGCTGGAAATTCTTACACGGAGGAAACTCACATTCCCAGCCAGCTGAAGGTCCAGATTCCCTGGATAAGATTGCAGATAAGATTTTTTCCTCAGCACAATTTCTAGTTCTTCACCTTGCAGCCCAGGGAATGTGCTCAGCTTTATCCTGCTGCTGATGGGAGCTGGATGAGCTCTACAGGTGCGGAATGTTCTCCCGCCAGGTCAGTGCCTGGCCCACTGTCTGTCCGTGGAATAGATTCCATTTACCATGGGCAAAATGAGTAATCTCCTCACAGCCTGAATTTCCCATTAAAAAAAAAGAATTAAAAAAAAATTTAAAACCTAATTATTTCTGTAACCAGGCAATGAGACAGGAGAAAATTGCAACCTGAGCTTCTGCTCCCCAAATTTGCTGTTTGTGCTTCTCTCTCCAATGGGCTGGGGTTCAGCACCAATCCAGACCCTGCCCTGGTTCAAACATTCCCTGGAATGGTGGGGCTGGGTCAGATGCATGCTGTTTTCTCCAGGGCTCTGTCGCATCCTGACTTCATCTCCAGAGAGAGACACAGATCGACACTGGGCCTAAATAAATTGATTATTTTAAGTATTTTCAGTATTAAATCAGGACAGCAGTTTTCAGCCCAGGCATGGTTTAGAGGCTGAGGATGTTCTTTAATGTGTTTGCCTTCATAAAAAGGGCCATAAAACTGCATTGAATTAAAGCCCTGAGAGAAATGGGGCAGTAAACACAACTCATCCCCTACAACCTCCCAGACAGAACCTACCCAGGTTCCTTAAAGTTACTCTGGGAAGCAATTTTCAGGGCAGCAAATGGAACTCAGGAATCCTGGCCACAAATTTAAGTTTAAACTGATTTTTTACTGAGGGGTGAGGAGCCAGGTGTGCGTGTTTATCCTCTGGGAACTGAGCCCTCCATGGGATCTTCCCTGGGCAGGAAAGTCCCACAGGGCTTGGGACGGGACAGGACAGGACAGGACAGGACAGGTGACCCACACACCTCCAGACAATCAGGGAATGGTTTGGCTTGGAAAAAACCTTACATGTGATCCCATCCCACCCCTGCCATGGCAGGGACACCTCCCGCTATCCCAGGGTGCTCCAAGCCCCGTCCAGCCTGGCCTGGGACACTCCCAGGGATCCAGGGGCAGCCGCAGCTCCTCAGGACAGCCTGCCCACCCTGTGTCCATGACTGGACACACCCAGCTCCGTGTCCTGGCAAATCCATGGAATCAAAACTCCCAGAACTTTTGTACTGAATTTGGTTTTGATTTGTTGGATTGTAAGTTAATAAACGCCTAAATGGCACCCACTGGGTAATGAGAACATTCATCTGGGATCTCCAGGAGACCCTGGGACTCTCCCTGGATGTGATGCAGGGGAAAGGAGCAGATATTTCCTATTTAACCATCCCAAGGGTCAGCTCTGTGCACAGGCACCACAGAAAGGGAGGAAGAAAAAAATAAGGAACTCCTAAACAGACTTATTCCAAACAAACAGAGCACTTGGCATTCACACAGGCAGCTCCAGCTTAATATAATATTCAATTTAAAGCTTGGGCTGCTACACAAGCACTCCCGAAGTTATCTTATCCCACAGAATCTGCCTTTTATTGGAATTCCCTCTCATTAATGCTCCGGGTCAGTTCTGAACAGGCCAAGTGGAAACTGGAGCACAAACACCACGACAGCCCATGGAAATTCACCTTCTTTATCTCCTGTCCCCTTTCCAGGACTCCTGCTGAACAAAGTCTGGCATTTTTACCTGCACCCAGGTAAAGATTTCCATGGGCTTGTCCCTCACCAGCCCCTTTCTCTGCCTGCTGCCCGTTGGGGGCTGGAATTTTCCTGGAGGAACCAATGGAATCAAAGGATTCTTCCACCACAAGCTTTGACTTTCAAGTGGAAGCCTCGGGATCAAGACAAATCCGTCATTCTAATGGCCAGGACGGAGCTGCTGGAGCCAAAGGAAATGAATCCGAGCCGTGGATCATTAGCCATGTGTGGAGTGCTGCTCCAGAATTAATGGATGCTGTGTCACGCCCTGGGACTGCTGCAGACCGTTCCCAGTCAGCTGGAAAAGGACAGAGGGAAAATTCTGTTCTATTTTTTTCCCTTTATCTCTCTCTTTTCTTCCTTCCAGCCTCCTTTGAAACCCACACTGCTGGGAGCTGCTCCACGGAGTAATTCTTGATCGGAGTAATTCTGGCTCTGAGTAAGGGCTGCTGCTGAGCATTAACCCAAAGGTGAATCAGCAAATAGAACAGCACTAGTGAGGAGCTCCAACGCCTTTCCAGGCACGGGACATTCCTGGCAGGAATGTCTGCCCAGCCCCTTGGGATCAGGGCTTGGGCACCTGCACAGGAAAACAACAAAGAAAGTCTGATTTTATTGCTCAAATGTAAAACTTTGGTGGTTCTGGTTTGAGACTGGCCATGAAAGCCAAGAATGCTGCTCCCTCTGGATCCTGCAGCAATCATAAAATCCTGGAATGGTTTGGGTGGGAAGAGACCTTAAATCCCATCCAGTGCCACCCCTGCCATGGCAGGGACACGTCCCACTGTCCCAGGGTGCTCCAGCCTGGCCTTGGGCACTTCCAGGGATCCAGGGGCAGCCACAGCTTCTCTGGGAATTCCATCCCAGCCCCTCATCACCCTCAAAGGGAGAAATTCCTTCCCAGATAATGAACCCTGTGTGGAACTCAACATCCCCTAATTAACGATTGCCAGACATCCCCTGATTAACAATTGCCACGTGCTGCCTTTTCTCTGAAGGTTTCCAAGTACTTTCTAAACCTTGGGATGCATCCCCGGGACTCAGTGAACAAAGAGCTCCTTCAGGATTGTGAGCTCTGCCAGAACCTGGAGAAATGAGGAGAAATCCAACCCATGAAACCTCCGCTGGTGCAAAGCAGCAACAGCCCAGCACTAATTCCCAGCTCCAGTCCCGTGGGAGGGACTCCAAGAGGCTGCAGCCACCCAGAGACAGGCTCTGTCCCAGCTCTGCAGCTGGAAAATACAAATATAGATAATATTCCAAGGAATCTGCAGGATTCCTCACTTATTAAGCCATTTCCTAATTCTTTTACAGAATCACTTCCCTGCACAGACATTCCAGGGGCTCCCTGGTGACTCCAGCACTGTTACAGGCCAGGAGATTTCCTATCCCAGCTCATCCCATCCCACTTGTTTCTCCAAAAAACCCAGCAAGCATTACAAGGACAGCTGTATATTTTAAGGAAATCACTCCTGGCACATAAAAATATTGAGTTGCCAAGAGATTTTCCCTTTCAACCAAAGCCTTTCCCTGGCCTGCAACTGAGGTGGAGCAAGGCCCTGATTTCCTCCAGTTTGAAATGAAGGGAAGAGCTCGAGGAACAGCAAATCTTGGATCCCCACTGGTGACTTAGGCCGACTGAGCTCCCAAAATCTGCAAATATTTCTGTACAGGTGCATGTTTATCTCAGGTGCCACAGTGTCAGTGCCGCTAAGCCTCAAAAGAATTGATTTTCACACACACTTGAAAGACCCCCTTAAAAAGAAAGAAATAAATAAACAGAAGGAGCTGTTGGAAGGGCAATGGATGCAAATTCAACATCCCCTGATTTTATTCCAAGCTTTTGCCAGTGACTTAATGAACAATCACAGACAAGCCACTTCATGTTGTTTCTCAATACATTAATTAGGAATAGCAACACTCATCTCCCAGGCAGATCCACAGCTGAAGGTGCTGTGTGGCAAAGATTTCCTTTTTATTGTGCTTAAAAATCCCACCCCCACTCGGGGATGCAAACAATTTGCCAGAATTTTCCACATCAAAACAAACAGCAACTCCCCAGAACACCAGGAGCAAGAACTACAAAGCTTTGTGCTCACCCAGGGGTGCTGCTGAGGATCCAGATTCATTTGCCATGAAAAACGACAGATTTAGGGTCATGCTCCACTAAATAAAAGGAAAAAGGCTCAGGGAATTTCATAGCAGGTTTTTTTCCATGCCTAACTATCCCATTTGGAAGAATGCATCATATATATTTATAAAAATAGACTTTCAAGTTGTCAACATTCCCAGTTCCTGCTGAATTCGCTTTCCAGGCCTTTTGGAGATGCCAAAGGAAGGGGAGGAGAGGCTGAGCCACCAGGACATTCCTGTGTCCACTCCTCTGCAGTGGGGAACACAGCAGTGGCTCCTCTCACACAGTGGGCGTTCACCAGTACATTGACACAAATGATTTAATTAATTTAATTAATTCAATATCCCAACCAAAAGCTGGGAGAAGGAAAGGTACTGCTGTGGTTCCCTACAGCAGATGGGAGGCACAGAAAAATGGCTTCACTTTCCCCACTGGACACACAACATCTGGGACTGGCTTTGGAATTAAAATCCAGAATGGTTTGGGTTGGAAAGGACCTTAAAGCTCATCTGGATCTGGCATGGACAGGGAATCATTTTGCATTTGGTTTTATGTTTTGTGGACAAAGATGATTTCACTGTTGTCACATTGTTTTGGGTACTGAACTCTGAATTCTGGATCTGTTGGAAATTCAGGAATAGAACAGCTATGGCTGAATTGGCTCAGCGTGGTGACAGCTGCAGAGTCTGCATTGAAAATCCCATTTTTCATTGAATTTTTAGAAATCCAAACTTGCATGGAGTTGCACTGGGTCACAGCCATGTTCTGAGAGCTCCAGCTCGGCTCCAGCCAAGGACCACACCAATATTTGCATCAGCTCCCAAAGAACCAGGCAGGATGGTGCCACATTTCTGCTAAAGATGGAAAATTTGGGTGACTCTGAGTAAGGAAAATTTGAGTGATTTGGGTAACTTTGAGGAATTTGAGGAACTCTGAGGAATTTGAGTGACTCTGAGTAACTCTCAGGACCTGTAAGAGCCACCAGGTCACAGCTGCCTCCAGCACCAGGAACGTTTGGCCACCCCCAGGTCACACCTTGACTGCAGGGGTGTAAAACCAGACAGAAAGATAAAGATTATGTCCTTAAAACGTCTCACAGAAATGATGGAAAGAGCCAGAGTTTAATCTTAAAAGTCATCGTTGATCATTTTAAGAACTCTTTGACATCCCTCTCCTGAAACAATGTAATTCTCTGTAATTATGGCCGCAATCTGGAGTTTTGGCACAGCGCACTGGGAACCTCTGGAATCACTGTGCAGTGAGTTCCATGTGCTTTGCAGGCTTTTGAATAAATAAAGAGGAGTCACCAGGCAGGAAGGAAATAAAGTGATGTGTTTGACAAGGCCTGGATCGCTGAGGTGATCTGGGGTGTGCAGAACGCAGTGGGTGTTTCCTTGCAGGAATTTTCCCCTGCACTGACACCAACAGCTTGGCTGGTGCCATCCAGCTGTGCCCTCCGAGCCCATCTGTTGTGGCAAAAGGGCTGTCGGAGCACTCGTTTGTCAGTCCCAGCCTGGTGTGTGCAGCCTTCCACGCCACAGCCTCCTACAGGTGCTTGGTCTTTATATCCTACAGCAACAATCCCACAGAAATTGCCTTATTCCATGGGAATTCGTCAAATTCAGCGAGTCCCAGCCACCCCCAGTTTCTGATGCACAAACTGCCACTAAATTGCAAAGTAAACAGTGCCAAAGAGGTAAAAGTGCCCAGCAAAGGAGCTTTTTCACTGCTTATTATAACTGGATCTGGAAAAAGGATCAAACAGGATCATTCTAGGACATGGAAAACATGAAACTGATAAAAAGTCATCCCCAGTATCCTCTCCTCTGACCCTGGAGTTCATTTAACAGGTATAATGATATAATAGAAACAAAAATAATTGAAGGAAGTTATTTGTGTGAGGCACAGAGCCAGGCAATGGTTGTGTAGTGGTTTGACATCCCTAGGACAGGGTCTGGGTGGCAGCAGGATGCTGGTTAATCACAGAATCACAGAATCCCTTAAATCCCATCGTGTCCCACCCCTGCCATGGGGACACCTCCCACTGTTCCAGGCTGCTCCAAGCCCTGTCCAGCCTGGCCTGGGACATTCTACGGATCCAGGGGCAGCCACAGCTGCTCTGGAAAACCCAAATAATACCTCAATAGACACCTCAATAAACACCCAATTCCCACTGTCCTGACTCCCCAGGGACAGATCCTTTCAGGATGCAGAGCCTGCAGCTCTCCCTGGAATTTGGTTCTTTGCTGTTCTTGTTGAGAGAAAGCAGAAGTCTCTCCCCAGCCACATTTCGTGTCCCTAAATCTCACAGGGAGTGGGAATGAGCTCCTCTCCTGGTTAACCCCAGGGCTCTCCCTCACTCCATCATTCCCAGGATTGTCACCATGAGGAAGCTCATCAACATCTCACTGTAAATGAGCAAAGTTCAGCAAGTCCAACGAGCTCTATTCCTGCTGCAGCTGGCCTAACAAAGCTCTCCCTGACACCAGCAGCCAGAGCTGGGCTCAGTCCTGTTGGGTTTGGGTCAGGCTCCTGCCCCAGAGCCTTGAGGAGGCCTCTGCTCGCTCAGAACTGAATATCCATTACAAGGAAGCACCAAACAGACACGGAAAGGAACAACACCATGGACAGGACGCGACTCAGCCATAACTCAGCGCTGGTTTGGCTGAGCCCCCCCAAACTTGTTTACGTGAGGAGAGCAGGACTAAGAGAAGGCACAGAGAGGCTGAAACGCAGAGTGGGGAGTGACAAAAGGCTGAGGAAATCATGGAACTGATCATTGAGTCCAACCATTCCCCCAGCACTGCCAACGCTGCCCGTGTCCCCATGTACCACATCCACTGTGACATCCCCCCAGGGACAGGCACTCACCACTGCCCTGGGCGGCTGTGCCAGGGCTGGACAGCCCTGTTTTGGGAAGGACTTTTCCAAATATCCACCCTGAGCCTCCCCTGGCCCAGCCTGAGGCCGTTCCCTCTCCTCCTGTCCCTGTTCCCTGGGAGCAGAGCCCGACCCCCCCGGCTGCCCCCTCCTGTCAGGGACTTGTGCAGAGCCACAAGGGCCCCCCTGATCCCCCTTTTCTCCAGGCTGAGCCCCTTTCCCAGCTCCCTCAGCCGCTCCTGGAGCTCCAGCCCCTTCCCAGCTCTGTTCCCTGCCCTGGACACGCACTGAGGTGACACAGCCCAGGTGCCCTTTGCCTCCTTGCCCACCTGGACACACTCCAGGAGAATGATGGAACTCATTCCTTTCCTAAAATCCAGGCAGACACATCCACAGCCTTTCCCTCACTCACTCACAATTACCTGTCTGAGATAATTATTCCCCTCTTTCAGGTCATTCAGAGCAGATTTATTAGTTGTACAGGAAAAAAGGTGCCTACAATGTCTTCCATATTTCCTCTATTAATATTTAATTATTTTCTCTTAATTATTAGGACCCACTCTGCAATGTCCTGGATGAATGCTCATAATTAAAGTTCAAGTATTTGCTCTAAATTAAATCTGATCTCAGCTCTTGGGCAGAGGGAGGTGTGTGGGTTTTTTGGTTTTTTTTTCCTTTTGAACATGGAAAATTGAGGAAACACATTTGTTTCTGCCATCCACGGACGAGCTGCTTCTTTACAAGACAAATATTCCCCCAAGTTAATGTGGAGGTGGTTACATAATGCAGATTATCAATCTGGGGTGGCAGATGGGCAGAATAACAGCTCCAACCCAGCTCTGGGGTGCCAGTGACCATCACTGCTCCATAAAGCACCTTGCTGGGGCCACACGATCATTTCATTCCTTGTAGAAAGAAGAAGACCTACAAAAGACCAAAAAAACCCAAGGAAAACCTTACAAAATGAGAAATGCTTTACATTTTCCCACATGAATATTCCCTCAAGGCCACAAACCCCTGTCACGACAGAAGCACCTCCTGGCATGGCTGCAGTTTATTAACCCAGTCCCACTGCAATGAAAAAAAGATTCTATTGAGGGCACCACAAAGTCCCTTTTCCTCTGCCCCTCAACAGCAGGGAAAGCATCCAGCAGCTGCCAGCTAAAAACTGGGATGAACACTGTGAAATACAACCCTAAAAGCTCTTCACTCCTGTTTTTCTACAGCCCAGACGTTGCCTGCAAACAACTCCGGAAAATTCCCGATCCAAGGCAAACAAGTCCTGAAAATTCCTGATCCAAGGTGCTTTTTGTGCTCTCGTTGGATCCCTTTTGGCTGGACAGATTTGTGCTTTAATCCCATCCAATTCTCCCAGTTCTCCCAGGGATGTTAATGCAGTAACAGAGAATTCCACTGGTTTTAGTGAGGCTGAAACCTCTCCTGGAGAATGAATATACGGAAATATATATAAATATAAATAAATCTGTACCTATGGACCTGTAACACTGGTCATTCCTCCAGGTCTGACCCTGCAGGATGGCCCAGCCATTCCATGGGTTGAAAAGCAGAGACAACTCCATTGATACCATGAATTTCAGGGCTGCATCTGTCCAGAACTCAAGCCTAGCACTTTCCTCCCCTCATTTAATCTAATTATGATGATTTACACAGTTCTGAAGGCCAGCTTGCCGGTTGGGCTTTTCAAGAACGAGCACACAATTTACATGTCTGGACTTAGCAGTGGAACTCTGAGCTTCAGGAAGGCAAGAAACCACCCATATTCATCTTTTTATTTAACAATTCCACTCTTCAAACATAATTTCTCGTTCCTTACACAGGTGTGTCACACCCAAACTATTTCTCAAACATTCTGTGAAGACCTTTCCCAGTGAGAGGGCCCCACAGCGTTTGAAAACAATGGGAAATCTGGAAAAGCAATCCCAAATCACAGAGTCTTAAACCAGAACTGCTTTGGGGGAGATTATCAAGGGTTACAGATCAGTTGTAAATGCAGAAGAACTTTCTCCATGCTCCCTGCAAGCATCATTCCCGACATTTCTGGGAACTATTTTCAGGCATTTGATCTGTGCTGGCATCAGTTGTTGCTACCCAGAGTAATCTCCTTTCACAGGAAAATAAAAAGGCTCCGTGAGATTATGTAAAATCAGCCAGGAATAGCAATGAGTATAAATACCCCGGATAGATGGACAGGAAACAGCCAGGCGAGGAGGAGTCTTTGGGAAGCACCAACATTTGATGCCTTCAGCAGGAGTTCACCCACTTGGGCAGGAACCGCAGCATCTTGAACTGATCCTTTAGGCAGACTTGGGGCTGGGAATTTGGGAGCTAGTGCAGCTTTTGAAGGGCTGTAGGATCAGTCAGGACTGAGCTTAACCACAAAGACTGAAATTTCTCATTTTTAGTACTGGAGCAAAGCTGGGACCTGTCTAAAGCTGAGACCTGTCTAAGGCTGTCAGGTCTAAAGCTGGGACCTGTCTAAGGCTGTCAGGTCTAAAGCTGGGACCTGTCTAAAGGTGGGTCCTGTCTAAAGCTGAGTCAGGTCTAAAGCTGGAACCTGTCTAAGGCAGAGGGCTGTCTAAAGATGGGACCTGTCTAAGGCTGAGGCCTGTCTAAAGCTGGGACTGTCTAAAGCTGAGTCAGGTCTAAAGCTGAGGCCTGCCTAAAGCTGAGTCAGATCTTCCTGTTTGTTTCTTATGGGAGGAACATTTTGTTCCTTAGGGGAGGAAAAGTTAAATTATTTAAGCACATTTCAGCTTTCCCATTTTCATTTCCCTTTTCATGCTTTTTAAACAGCACTTTAGTTTTTGGTTGGTTTTTCCTCTCTGTGTTTGCTTTTTAATTCCTTTCCCTCCATCTCTGTGATTCCTCTGTTCCATGGAATGAAGAGCCTGAAGCAGAACCCATCTCTAATCCTGACCGCAATCACACAGCCCCTGACTGCTGGGTAAAGCTTGGCAGGAAGGAGCTGGAGCTCCCATTCCTGCCCTAAAGTGAGGGCATTCCCATGCAGGAGACCCAAATTCCCACTGCTGGCTCCGTGTGAGCTGTCCAGAGCCCGCGATTCCCTCTGGGCTGCAATTCCCAGAGGTTTAATTCCCATCTTTGTGCCACGTGCTGCTGGACGTGATCAGCAGCTTGCAGAGAAAATTGAGGGCAAAGCAGTCAGGAATTTTGGGTGATTTTTTGGGAGCCCATGGATTTCACCTCAGCATTTTGGGACTTCTGGAAGACTAAAAACGTAAATTTTCACATTCCTCTGATATTTCTGCTGATCTATTGCAGTGTTTTGCAGCTTATCTGGAGGAAAAGCTCACAGAAAAGGGATGGCAGAGCTCTCATGCCCTCCCACCACCCTCAGAAACCCCAAACCCCAGGAGTGAGGAAGCTACAACTGTTTTGCTCCAAGGGAGAGGAATGATCAGCACTTCCCCTGCAGCCGTGAGCAGGGCACGTGAACACCTCCCCAGCACACTGCGATGAAACCTGCAGGGAAACTGCTCACAGGGTCTTTTCCCCTCTCAATCCCGCGTGCAGAGCCCAGGAGCTCCTCTGAGGCCCGTGATAATCACATTTCTGGGCACACAGAGGTCACAGCGCTGTTCTCCAGGCGCTGATTTTTGCCTGGGAAAAAACATCCCCTGGATGGGCCATTCCGGGGCAGGGAATGAAGCAGAGCAGGGGAAAGCACTGCAGCAGATGAAGGAAAACCCAGTGAAATGCTTCTCTGAGCAGAACGTGCGTGAGCCCTGCCCTGAGTGATGGCTCAGGGTCTCCCGAAATCGGATGGAGCTGCTGGAAGGACTCGCCTGGCTTCAGCTCCTGCCAGTGGCTGTGATCAACTTTTTAGGCACTTCCCAGCTCATTTCCTGTTAATTTATGGCTCCTGGGACCCCAGATCCCCCAAGCCTTGGTTCCACTATCCTGCCCTCAGCTGAGAGCTCCCTGCCCGTGCTGTGAGGGCCCAGGAACTCCTGGGGACAAGGTGGTGATTCCACTGCTCTCATGGAGCTGTCCCTGGAGTTCCCAGTGCCGGCCCCACTGCAGGTCCCTCCCCGGGCACTGCATCCTGGCTGCCACCTGCCCTGGCACATCCAGGCTGCGTTTCCACCCCGGGCTGCACTGAGCAGCTCAGGTCTCTAGCAGCGGATCTGCACTAGAAATCAATTTTTTACCCATCTCGTTCAGCACAGTGTTTACAGATTTGGCCGTAAGTCACAACTAAAAATATTATCTTTTATCCTGCCCCCACCCCCCCAAATCCCTGTCTGTCCATTAGATCACAGCAGAAATTCAGGATAATGAATATAAAAACTGTCAGTGCCACGCCAGTACCCAAACCCTGCAGTTTCATCCTGAAACTCTAACACAGAGGAGAATAAAGTCTAAAACAGATTTCAAGTCACTATAATTAAGAAATCAGTGACACTGAGAACATGAAAAGCCAAAGGCACACTCTGCTTTTAATTCATTCCACTCCTTACAAACAATGCGGATGCTCCAGAGGCAGGAATTGCGTTCTCTCCCTGCAAGCACAGGAGAGGCAGGAACAATGGGATGTGACGGTGATGGAGTGCCAGCCTTTACGGCTGATTCCAGCCCCTCGTACCACTGCAAACTCAAGGACTGCACTGCTCCCTGTAAAGCAATTAATCTTCTTCCTTCTGCCAGCCTCTCATCTCCCAAACGAGTGTGAAAAGTCCTGGTGCCTCCTGTGTCTGCAGTGAGAAACTCCGGAGCTGTCTGCACACGGAGCGTTGGTGATGAGGTTCTTGTACCTCTGGGGGATAAAATGCCTCCAGATTTAAGGTTTCTGAAGATTTCCTTTGTGTGGCTGCTCCAAAGGCTCCTCCAGGCCTGACAGGCTGTGGCATCAGGAGCAGTGCAGGTGACAGAACTGTGCCCAGGGAAAAGCAGGGTTATACCCCATTTGTAAATTGGTTTTGTCACATTAAAGGGTTAAAAGCTGCCAAGGGCAGCAAAGTTTCCCCAGTCCAGGCTGGATGGGGCTTGGAGCACCCTGGGACAGTGGGAGGTGTCCCTGCCCCTGGCAGGGGTGGCACTGGGTGGGCTTTGAGGTCCCTTGGCACCCAAACCCTTTGGGGGTTCTAAATAAAAAAACATACTCAGGATAAATGCTGTAACTCTAAATGCTGTAATTATAAATGCTGTAACTATAAATACTGTAATTATAAATATTGTAACTATAAATACTGTAACTATATCAAAGGTGCTGCCATTTTCCTGCTGCCAAAAGCCTCAGGACTCCAGGAGCCAGCCCATACCAGGAATGAACATCCATTGCTCATCTTACCCACGGCCAGAGGATATTCCTGGAGGCAGCTGGATCCTTGGGAATCCCTGTTCACCCCAGGGAGCAGCAAAGCTTTTTGGCTGACCTGCTCCCTCCTCTTCCCTCTCTCTGGGTTCTGATCTCCGGCCAGGGCTCAAACCTTGCAGAATTAAAACTCGTCTCCTACAGCTTCCAACTGCTCTCCCTTTCCTGTCCCAGATCATCCTGACTAATTGCTGTGAGTGGACACAAACAAGGAGCGTTTGCCAGGCAAACAACGAGGGAATCACAGCAGTGCCAGGGACAGAGATCTCAGTTTCAACCCAAACAAAGCCCCAAACGAGCCAAACCCCACCAGCACGGAGAGGAGGATCTGTTCTGCACGTCTGGAGCTGATTCACGGTGCTTCGGTGATGTTATCAGGGACTGAAATAAATATATCTGAAATTTGCATGTGTCTACTTTATCCATTTACATCAGCAGGGCTTCCAAGTCTTTTATTAAGAAAGCACAGCTAATGACAGAAGGAAAACGCTAATTCTGTTTGGGGGCTCTTCCTCCATTCAAGTTCACTGATCAGGCAGACAAATTAAGGAAGATTGTGAGCTTCTCCAGGAGCCATTTGTTCGACATCTCCCCAAATCGATGCCTGACACACGGAGCATCTTTGTGCAACAGAATTTTATTTGTCATGTTGGGCCAGGAGCAGCAGTTAATAATTCACTGCACAGCTCTGTGAGCCTCCCTCGCTCTCTTTCACACAACCTTGCAGTTTCACAGGCTCTTGTTAGGAGCAGCTTAAAATAGTCTGTTATCAGTGCTGCCGTCGCTGTCGGAGCCCCGGCAGAGGCACTCGCTCTGATCGTTCTGACAAGGGACAAAATAAACAACCAGGAACTTTGGGAAGGACATGGACACGTGGAATTCATCCCCACGGGACGGCTGCTCTGGAGCTCAGACCCAGAGAGATGGAAAAAAAGGGCAAATCACCAAGACTCAGCTGCTCTCCCAACCTTGTCACTGGAATCATGGAATGCATGGAATCGTGGAAGGGACCTTAAATCCCACCCAGTCCCACCCCTGCCATGGGTAGGGACACTTTGCACCAGACCAGGTTGCTCCAAGCCCCATCCAGCTTGGCCTTGGAGTCATCTCTGGTTCAGATTTGGATTTTCTGCTTCCCCAAGTCCTTGCTGCTGGCACATCACCACCTGCTTAGGTGCCTGAGGTCAGAACAGTCAAGCTCAGGTCAAGGTGCCTGGAAATAATAGGACTGGAGAACACAGGCAAATATTCCAAGAAGCCAGGCTTGGTGCTCTCTGATCACCACAGAAACTGCAAAAGCCCCGAATAAAACTCTGAAGTAAGAAGAGGAGTTCAGAAATGGCACCTCCTCGCAGTCCAGCACACTGCGCTTAATCCTGCAGGGTCAGGACACTTCCCGTCCTCAATCTCAAATCTGCCATTTCTGATTTAGCTCAGCTCCCTGATTTCCAGGCTCACGGACGAGGTGTCAGCTCCAAGTGTCACCCCCGACTTCACTGCACACAAAGGCAGTGATTCACACCCCCCAAGTCTTCAGGGCAACAAATAATATTGTTCTCTGTGGTGACAGAAAAAACGCCCAGAGAGACAGAACTGCTCCTGGCAGCCATGAGCTGCTTGCCCCAAACCCAGGAGAGAGCTCAGCCCAGGGCTCTCTCCTGCTGGAGCAACGCCATGGGAGTGCAGGCGAACACCTCCCCTGAGCATCCCAGAAACGCTCTGATTCTCCAGGGGGCAGCTTTAGGATTTGATCCAATAAAACCCTGGCAGAGGAGCCATTCCCGCTGCTGCCTTAAGTCCTGGCAAGGCCATCCTGAGGGTCAACAGAACCCGAAAAGAGAGGGGCCATTGCTCAATCCAGAGGTGAAGGAAACTCCAGGCACAGGGAAACTTTTGGCTGGGAGAGCTGGGAATGTCCAGCCTGGAGAAGGGAAAGCTCCAGGGAGAGCTCAGAGCCCCTTCCAGGGCCTAAAGGGGCTACAGGAGAGCTGGAGAGGGACTGGGGACAAGGGATGGAGAGACAGGACACAGGGAATGGCTTCCTACTGCCAGAGGGCAGGGATAGGTGGGATACTGGGAGGGAATTCCTCCCTGGGAGGATGGGGAGGGGCTGGGCTGGAATTCCCAGAGCAGCTGGGGCTGCCCCTGGATCCCCAGAAGTGTCCAAGGCCAGGTTGGAGCCACCTGGGACAGCGGGAGGTGTCCCTGCCATGGCAGGGGTGGCACTGGGTGGGATTTAAGGTTCTTTTCCACCCCAAGCATTCCAGGATTCTGTGGCATTTCCCTTCTCCCAGCCTGCTGTCCATGTCCAGTTCAGTTCATTCCTGCAGGGGACAGACCCTGCTCCTGTCCCTGACTGTGACAGCCCAGCAAACCCTCCCTGGGCTCCCAACACCTCCCCTCCCCTTCCCACTCCTCCGTAACGGGACCACGCCTCAGGGCAGGAGAAACTGCAAGGAGAATCCCAGCGCCCGTTTCCTCCAGGAAATGGGGAATTGGTGGGACAGAACATTAGGGCTGTGGGGCAGCAGTGGGAAAAGGGCAGAGCAGGTCGCTGCCAGTGCCACTGGACTGAAAACACTACAGGAATTCCCAAAAAACATGGACTTTGATGGATTCTGTACAAGCACGTGGACACAGCTGTGGGATTGGGCGGATCCACCTGTGGGACTGGGTGGGTCACAGCTGTGGGATTGGGTGGGTGACACCTGGGGGTCTCTGGGTCACACCAGGAGGTCTGTGGGTCACAGCTGTGGGTTTGAGGGTCTCACCTGGGGGTCTCTGGGTCACAGCTGTGGGTCTGTGGGTCACACCTGGGGGTCGGTGGGTCACACTGGGGGGTCTGTGGGTCACAGCTGTGGGTCTGTGGGTCACAGCTGTGGGTCTGTGGGTCATAGCTGGGGGTTTGTGGGTCACAGCTGTGGGTCTGTGGGTCACAGCTGTGGGTCTGTGGGTCATAGCTGGGGGTTTGTGGGTCACAGCTGTGGGTCTGTGGGTCACACCTGGGGGTCTGTGGGTCACAGCTGTGGGTCTCTGGGTCACACCTGGGGGTCTGTGGGTCACACCTGGGGGTCGGTGGGTCACACTGGGGGGTCTGTGGGTCACAGATCTGGGGGTCGGTGGGTCACACCTGGGGGTCTGTGGGTCACAGCTGTGGGTCTGTGGGTCACAGCTGTGGGTCTGTGGGTCACACCTGTGGGTTTGTGGGTCACAACTGGGGGTTTGTCAGCACGAGGCCAGCCAGGAGGGGAGTTTGGTTACAGCAAAAGGACA
Source organism: Gymnorhina tibicen (assembly GCA_013399875.1). Classification (NCBI taxonomy): domain Eukaryota; kingdom Metazoa; phylum Chordata; class Aves; order Passeriformes; family Artamidae; genus Gymnorhina; species Gymnorhina tibicen. The sequence continues at coordinate 91,184 of VXAZ01002738.1, read as the reverse complement.
CAAACCCTACAGAGTGAGGAAACTCGGAGCGAAAAGCCAGGGGAACCCAAATTCCTTCTCTCACTGTTGCACTCTGCTTTATCTCCGGGATATGCAGCCAGATGGGAGTTAGGAGCAAAATCCATATGTTTTCCTTAAAAAAAATCCCACTGAAAACTCTCAGAGGTGTTTGTGGAATTAATCAGCTGAGGGGCAAACATCACACATTTGTCATGTGTGTGAGCAGTGCTGCTATCACCAACACTGAGTTTTTCCAATACCAACTCTGATGTGATGAATTCAATATTCCCAACTGTGGAAAAAAACCCAAAACTTTGGCCTGAATTCGTTGGGAATCAACTGGAAGAGTGGAGTCAAATTTTATGGCACTACCAAAGATTATATTTATTACTGAGCTAAAAAGTCAACAGGGAAAAAAAATGGGGAAAAGATGTTCCTAACCTTTGCAAAAGTGAAGCTAAACACTCATTCATTCCTATTATTTTATAGGAATATCGGTCAAATTCCAACACTGGGAACAATTTTCAGGCAGCACAAACAGGCCCGGCTAGAGGATTAATTGTAATGGCCAGGAGCACTTCCCAAAGAAGATGTTTCTCTGGTTTTAAAGCTTTGCCAATAAATGTGTAAATAACCAGAGTCCCAAAGAAGGGGATGCTAAGATCATAATTCTGAGAATTTCTTGCTAACAGATGTTTTCATGATTAGGACAGAAATTAAAAAAGAAGAGGCTGGGAACTTCTATCCCCGTTGTAATTGAGATGCTGTTCCTCAAAGGGATTTATGAATATTTCGCAGTTCAGTGTAAGCTCTCAGGGAGGGGTTAAGGTGGGTGCCTTGTCCCACATTTTCACTATAAACACTGCAATTCCGTATTATTTAGCCCCAGGACAGGGGAGACTCCCTGTTTTTGCTTTTAAAGGTGAAAGAAGCAGCTCCAGTGGTTGTTTTTACAAATATCTGCTTAAAGGGTCTCCCTGGGTGTGGAGGAGCAGCGTCCCAGCAGCTGCTGCTTCCTCCTGCCTCCTTTTCTCACCCTTTGCCTGCAGCCAGGGGTGTTCCTGAAGTGGGAATAATTTCAGGGATTTAGGAATGATCAGCAAATTAGCCCTGGGAAAGGCAAATGCCGCCAATTTGTTGATTAAATTTCTCTATTTATTAGAATAAAATCTTTATTACAGTAAACACCTTTTATCTTAACCAGCAACACTTCCTTGCACTGATCACTGCAGTGATCCACAAATGAGCTCCATCCCAGGAGAACAGCTGGGATTTCACAGAATCACAGAATGAACCAAGTTGGAAAAGACCTTTGAGATCATCAAGTCCAACCTATGACCCAACACCTCCTCATCAACCAAACCATGGCACTGAGTGCCACGTCCAGGCTTTGTTAAGCCCCTCCAGGGACGGTGAGTCCACTCCTCCCTGGGCAGATGATTCCAGTGCCCAGTCACTCTTCCAGAGAAGAATTTTTTCCTGATGTCCAACCTGAACTTCCCCTGGCACACCTTAACGCTGTGTCCTCTCATCCTGTCACTGTTCCCTGGGAGCAGAGCCCGACCCCCACCTGGCTGTCCCCTCCTGTCAGGGACTTGTAGAGAGTCTCCCCTGAGCCTCCTCTTCTCCAGGCTAAACAACCCCAGCTCTCTCAGTCGTTCTTCATAGGGNGCACACTGCTGGCTCATGTCCAGCCTGCTGTCCATCAGTGCCCCCAGGTCCCTTTCTGCCTGGCCGCTGTCCAGCCACTCTGTCCCCAGCCTGCAGCGCTGCAGGGGTTGTTGTGGCCAAAGTGCAGGCCCCGGCACTTGGTCTTGTTAAACCTCACACTGTTGGATTTGTCCGCTGGGTCCAGCCTGTCCAGGTCCCTCTGCAGAGCCCTCCTTCCCTCCAGCAGATCCACACTCGCTCCCAGCTCGGTGTCATGTGCAAATTTACTGATGCTGGCCTCAATCCCCTCACCCAGATGATCAGTGAAGGCATGAAACAGGACTGGCCCCAGCACTGACCCCTGCGGGACATCGCCAGCGACCGGCCACCACCCGGCTGCAGCACCATCCCCAGCACTCCCCGGGCCTGGCCTCCAGAGTTCCTAGCCCAGCAGAGAGTGCTCCTAGCCCAGCAGAGAGTGCTCCTGGCCCAGCAGAGAGTGCTCCTGGCCCAGCCCTGGGCTGCAGCTGTGCCAGGAGTTTGCTGTGCCAGATGGTATCAAAGACCTTGCTCAAGTCCGGGCAGACGCATCCACAGCCCTTCCAGCGTCCACGAGGTGAGTCACCTGGTCGTGCAAGGAGATTGTTTTGTGGAGGAAAACTTGGATTCTTCCCTGCATCCGCGGCTCTGGTGACAGAACTGTGTGACAAAAGAACACTTGGTAAAGGATGCCCAGAGCAGCTTTGTGCAACCCCCTGCTCATTATGAAAAAGCTTTTAATGCATTACCTTTTAGCTTTTAGGGGGGCTGTGAGGAAACGTTGTGTCTGCAGGGGAATGGATTCGGATGTGCCAGCAGCAGGAATCTCTGGGTTTGTGATGGAGCGTGGGGTTAATGCTGGAAAACAGGGCTGGCCTCAGTGGTTTGGGAGGTTTGGGCAGAATTAAGCGTCCTCCCACTTCCTGGGAAACTCATGACTTGAAATGCACATAATGCACTCTTCAATACTTGTCTTTTATACATATAGAAATAGATATAACTATATAAAATCTATATAATTATTTAAAATTTATATAATTACATAAAATCTATATAATTCTATAAAATAGATATAGATATGAATATCAACATAAACATAAATGTAAATACAAATACAAAGACAAGTATAAATAAATATAACTATAAATATAAATAAATAAACATAAAAATAAACATAAAAATAAAAATAAACATAAAAATAAAAATAAAAATAAAAATAAAAATAAAAATAAAAATATAAATATAAATATAAATATAAATATAAATATAAATCCTGTGTCTCTTTACATTCCTAGAAATCTGAACAGAAAATACAGCAAGTGTGGGGCTGCTCATATCCCACATTTGGATACAAGAGGATTCTCCATTTCCTAGTTCTTAACTCCTGCTAATCTCAGAATTAAGTTACTCTTACGGGGGTGTCCCCAGGACCTGCCGAGCTGAGGAGATTTCCTGTGGAATGGGGTGTGTGGTTAAAAAAAGCATTTTAAAGGTTGCTGAAGAGCCTGAACTGATCCAGCAGCGTAATCGGGGAGGACAAATAAAGTTCAAATCTAAAAACCCCCAATTTTTCCCCTCGCTCAAGCACAGCTCGAGCCCTCTCTGCCTGGGGCCGTGTGGGCAAAAGTCTGAGGGTATCCCAGCAAAGAGGGATTTGGGAAAATGAGGGAAAACCCAGACATTTGGCTGCGCAGTGTCCAGTGAGATGAATGGTGAAGGACAGGTGTGGAATTCTCATTAAATCCCTGTGCTGGTTAAATTTAATTAATGTCATCGTTATCTATCAGATCTGTAATTAGGCAAATGCTGTGCCCTGATTAAAAACCAAAGTGATTGTAACTAAGGGCTGGAAACAAAGAGAACCGGAGCTGACAGCAGCGTGCGCAGCTGGTTCTGAGTCTGTGCTTCAGCGCTGAGTGGATTTATCCCTCAGACCCCAGCCTGGGCCACGCTTCCCCCAGACAGAATCACAGCATCCTGGAATGGTCCAGCTGGAAGGGACCTTAAAGCCCATCCCATTCCACCCCTGCCATGGGCAGGGACACCTTCCCCGACCCCTGGTTGCTCCAAGCCCTTCCGACACTTCCAGGGATGGGGCATTAAACCAGGAATCTGAACTGCAGCTGGGTAAGTGTTGCAGTTTAGGTTCCTGGTTTAGAACTGGATGCCTTGCAAAGGTTAAAATTTCCCTCCCTTTTCCATGGGAAGGGTCTGTCTCTATCTTTTCCTTTGAGCACCATCAGATTCAGCCCGAAAACTTGAGTTTACCAGATTTTACTGCAGCACAAATAACTATTTATATTATATTATAATATTTTCAATAGCGACAGAGTCAAAAGGAGCAGAAACCGTTTTAATCCTCCTCCCGTTCCCGCTGGAGCAGTTGGATCTCTTTAAGGGGATTCCAGCCCAGGGTCTGGAAGCCATATGGGACCACACACTTTAATCCCGTTTGCCTTCCCCTCCTTCCCCTCCCTCCCCGCTCTCCCCTCTGGATGCTCTGGGTCTGTCACGTTCCACAGGGACTCAGAGCCAGGTCAGAGCGGTTTCCTCACCGAACATTCCCGGGGATTACCCGGAGCGGGGGGATTAGAGCAGTGCGGGCAGCTGGAAACCTCATCCCCCTCCTGCCTCCTCGTGCTCCCCGCCCCTGGGTGGGAGGGGGAAGATACCCACAGAAATGCTCCATGGACTCGTTTTGGATGGAGTGTCCCTAATTTAACCTTTGGCCTGGGTCTTGTTTCCTTTCTGGAAAAACAAGGAATAACTAATTGGATCCTGGGGTGTGAGAAGTCGGAACCGGCTCGGGAAAGAGCTCAGGGCTCCACCCAGGGTTTACAAAGGAAACATTTCAGGGAGAGGGGAGCCCAGAGCGGATTATCCCGAGGCTCCTTCTGGCTTTCAGAGCACACATAAAGGAATCTGCGAGCCAGCTGATTGCCCCCGTGTCCTCAGCCTGAACTCGGGGCCACCGAGGGAACAGCCCCACACCACCGGCTCAGGCAAGGGGAAATGGAAACACGGCGAGGTGCAAAAGGTTTCTATGATTTATTTTGGCCCCTGCCAGCCAAATTCTGTCCTTAGGGAATGCTGCACTTCCCTGCTTGCTCTCTGGCCCACGGCTGGCAGCAAAGTGAAGTCCCACAGGTTTAGAGCAGAAATCACTGATCAGGTACCACTGAATTTTAGACAATTTATCATTAAAAAGGAACCCAAACCCCATTAATGCTTCATGCACAACCACCTGGTGTTTGGTTTTTAGGGAACTGGCAGTTAATTATTGCTCTCTGTTGTTTCTGAAGATGAACTGCTGGCAAAGGAGCATGGATTTCACATCCCTGTAGCACCAAAGTACCCCCAAATCCCAGGGAAACAGCCAGGAAAAGCCACCCCAGTGCCCAGGTCCCATGGAGAACAGGGGGCAGCACACAGTGTCACCTCTCTGGTGACCTAAACCACCGTAGCAACACCTCCCTGACACTGATGCAAATATTACAACAGTTCCAGTGCCGAAAGAGGACGGAAAGGGAGAATAATTCCACCAGACACAGACACAGCCGTGCTTAAATTAAAATATAAAGCCCAAGCAGGCTTAGAGAATGTCCTGATTAGCCTTGGAAAACTGCTGTGCATTAAAGAGACCCCAGAATATATTTCATTTTTTTCAGTCCAGCAGAGGAACCCACTAATGCTCTGCCATTTGTTCATTTACAGCAAATATTAACATGAGGCCCAATTTTCTGCCTGGCAAAATCATTTTAATTTTTACCAAGACGAATGTTTGGAAGGGCGAGGAATAATTAAATCATTTTCTACTCCAAAAGAAGCCTCATGGACTCGTCATGGGGTTCCAGTGTTTTGTAAATCATCTAATGATTTTCTGCTTGTTTAAATATTGCCTCCCCATCCCAAACTGATTAGCCAAGGGAAAATGTGCAGGGTGGAGGCACTTGCAGGAGGGACCAAGTTCCTAAATCATCCAAAGGTTTCCTGTTCCTGGGAACATTCCTCAGCCTGGGAAAGTGGAATAATCAGCAGGGCCGAATTCCTGCCTGGGAAGTTCTTCCTTCACTTCAAAATGCTGCAAAAAGACAAAGGAATTGCAACTTAAATTTCGAAATTTCAAATGAACTCTTCAGCCACTGTAAGGGAAAACTCCCTCGAGTTGCTCAAGGGGCTGCACTGGTAGGAATGGGGACAGAGGTGTGGGACAGAGGCTGATCCGGGCCCTGCAGAAGTCCCTGGAAGCTGCTCCAGAACGGGAATGAATGTGCCCCTGCTGGAATCACGACGAGCCTGCAGAGCCCCCAGGTCTGCCCCAGGGCAGGGCTGTGTCCTGCCCCCACACCCGGAGCTCAGAGCTGGAGCACCAAAACCCTGGCCAGGACACACAAACCAACCCGTCACCTGTCAGAGGCGGGGTGAGAACGACATTCACATTTTGAACTCGAAAATCAGCTGATTCCTGTCAGAAACTAAAGAGTGGGACCAGAGATTCCTTCAGTATCAATTCAAAGATTTCTTTTTCTTGCCGTAATGAATCTGGAATTCACCTCTGCTCAATGACAGAAAATCAAGTTTTAAAAGCACGAGGCTCATATGCAGACACTGAGTTTCTAAAGGACTGGGGATTTTTTTAGGGGGGAGGGAAGAATATGACAAGTTAACAATGGTTGCAAATTATATTAAAATCTTATTGAAAAGAAAGGAGGACTTGCTCTTACAGGCAGCAAAACTGTAACCTTCCAAAAGCATCATTATTCTGCTGCTAAAATGACAAAAAAATAACCCTCTGCCCCCAGAGATAATGCAATTTATTAGTATTTCAGTGCTGAATGCACTTGTCAAATATTTAATCATCCGATTCTTTACATTAAAAACTCTGCAGAGGGAATCTGCCACTGGGGAATAGTAACAATCCACAGAAGTGGGAATATTTTGGAGGATTTATGGAGAAGAACTGGAGGTATCAGTAGGGAAGGTGGTTCTGCTGCTATTGTGTGCTGAGGAAAACCTCGGGAGTGGCTGGGGATGGGGAATGTGGGAACAGCAAGGCTCGTCCAGGCCTTCATTTGCTCGATGCACACTGGAGAGAAGATTTGCACGCGGGGTTTTGGGGTGTCCCGGCACACAGGGTGTTGTATCGGCCGAACCAACAGCTGTGGTGGCCGGGGAGCCACAGAGCCCAGGTACAGAGGGGCCCCGCTGGTGCGCTGGCTCTAAAGGGTAAGACTCCCCCTTGTCTCAGTGAGAAAGGCCTCCCCCACCGACCCTAAGGGGCTCTTGTGACCCTACGGAGCTCCGGTCTGGCTGGTTGGCCAGCAGCCACACGCCCCTTGCATCCCTTAAGAGGATGTACCCAGCCCCCAGTCCGCTCCCCCTTCCCCCCACTGGTTGTTGTTGTATTACCCCGCCTCCCTTCTGCACCCTTTTTAAGTATGTCCTCAGTGGAAGCTCTGCCCTTCTCGCCCTTGGAGCCCCCCGAAGTGGGTCGGTAATAAACTTCGCTGCTCCGTGCGAGGGCCGCCTCTGACTCTGCTTCCAGTGCCGCCTGAGCCAGCCAGCTCGGTGTGAGCGTGGCTGCGTGTCTCCATCGCACGGGGGAGAGAGCTGGCCTGCGAGGTGCCAAGAAGCACCGCCAGGGGTTCTTTAGTTAAAAGTTCCCCTTGGAACAAGCAGCAGCTTCTCCATCAACACCCACACGGCAATAACAGGGAGCCGAGATTCCTGGTAAAGGGGCGTGGGAGCAACAGACCTGGGGAATGTGCCCCTGAAAGCCTCCTGGGTGTGGAGATTCCAGGAGATCTGTGGTCCGTGTTAACGAGGGGGACACAGCTGGAAGCTCCCGAGGCTGGTGGAGCTCTAGAAGGTGGTGGAGCTCCAGAGCTGGTGGAGCTCCAGAGGATGGTGGTGCTCCAGAAGGTGGTGGGGCTCCATAAGGTGGTGGAGCTCCAGAGGATGGTGGCGCTCCAGAAGGGGGTGGGGCTCCAGGGGATGGTGGGGGTGCAGAGCTGGTGGGGGTCCNCAGAGGGTGGTGGGGCTCCAGGGGATGGTGGGGCTCCAGAGCTGGTGGAGCTCCAGAGGGTGGTGGGGCTCCAGAGCTGGCCCTGATGGATAGGGTGAGATGCTGGAGGCTGGGGACAGGACAGGACAGGACAGAACCTTGGTCTCCCTTCTGGATTTTCCTCTGGCTCCCAGAGCACCAAGGCCTGAGCTGGCAGAGGGAGCAGAACTGAGTTTAACTCGGAATTTAATAGAGCTGACACAGCTTCCTTAACTCTGCACCATCCTCTGGCTCTTTCCTGCCCAGTCCCTTCAACACTTTGTTTTTATTCTCCTCCCCAGGTGCCTTCCTCCCAGCCTGCCCATCCCTGCTTTCCCTCTCGATGTAAATCAGGAGTGCACAGAAAATCTCCGTGATAAAACACCTGCCCGCTTCAGAGCAATCCCCAATCCTGACAAGTGACCTTTCCATCAAACTCCATCCACTGGGGCCAGGAAGAATTTCAAACCTGTCTTCTGTGAGGAACCTGGGTGCTTTAACCTGCGGAGATTTATGGCTCCAGAGAATATTTAACTTATGAATGAGCTGATTGTTGTTGGCCTCACTTTGTAACAGAGCACTCTGAGTCAGCAGCGTGGTGGAGTGAAGCCTTCCTGCAGTGAAATGTGTTTCCATCCATCATTTCCCAGGAATCCAGCTCAGTGCTTCCACAAAAACCCCTGCCCTGCTCCTTTAGCTCCATTTCCCACCCTCCATTTGCCATCAGGATCTGTGGATGTGACAGGGACAGAGCAGAGAGCTGATTCCTCGACCCAGAGCAGCGACATTCCAGACACAAACGTGAGTCAGGAGGCAGAAACCAGTCCAGGGAATGCATGGAAGCACATCCCAGCCATGGAAGCACATCCCAGCCAGTGCAAGAGCTGCCCCAGAAAATGGAATTTCTCTCCCAGGGAAATTCTGCTGTTTCAAATTTAATCTCCCTCTAACAGGAGACCAAGACAACACCTGCTACTTTCAGCAAATGAGCTCTGGACCTGTTTCAGCCCTTGTAGACAAAAGATTTTTCATGTTTCCAGGAACACAGAGCACGGAAACTGAGAACACCAGCACAGATTCCAATTTTATGTACATAACACCCTGATATCCACAAATCCCATGTAAATCTAGGCAATTTATACTGATTTATCTGCAGCGTGAACAACAGTAAACTACAGACAGAACTTTTCTCCTAAGGGATGTGGAATTCCAGCAGGTGTCCACACTGGTTGGTTAATTATAAATTATGCTTTTCCTCCCTGAAAAGGGGCGAAGTGTCCCTGTGACACCAGCAGGGATCTGGAGTTCCTATAAAGATCCGTTCACCGTTTGCTTCACATGGTCAGAATTCATCTGCAGGACAAGAAAATCCCACTCTGCAGCTCATCTCATTCACTGCTGTTCCAGGAATCATCCTGGATGACCTGAGAGAGGAACCACAACAGGATCTGACCTCCAGCCAGCGGTGTGAGGTTGTACCCTGTGCTCCAAGGCCTCACTGATAGGGAAAAATTATCAATTAATATCACTGAGACTTAATTCTCTTTGACTAAATCAGCTTTTGCTGCAATTCCAGCAGCCCTTCAACCAACAGGACTGTGGTGTTTGTCCAGAGGAGCCGTGGCTGCCCCTGGATCCCTGGAAGTGTCCAAGGTCAGGCTGGAGCCCCTCCCACAGGGACAGTGGGAGGTGTCCCTGCCCATGGCAGGGGTGGCACTGGGTGGGCTCTAAGGTCCCTCCAACCCAAACCACTCCATGGTTCCATGATCCCTGGTATCACCACCTTTCACAGCAGCAACAGCAGTGGAATCCCAGAGTAGGGATCTCAGCAATCCCAGCACTCCCAACCTCCACCCAGCAGCTCCTGGCAGTCCCGTGGTGCGAAATTCCCTTGAGTCAGCTCCGTGTGATCACAGCAGCTCGGCTGGGACCACTCACGCATTACTAAAGGCACATGAGCCCCCCAGATCCCCTTCCTTGGAGCACAGGGATTGACTCATCCTGCCCACCCCCAAAGCTCAGCTCCTCTTTCAAAATAATCGGATATTATCTCTTAGTTTAAAGTTGAACTTACTGGGTGGGGCTCTGGGGGAAGGTGTCCCTGCCCATGGCATGGGGTGGAATGAGATGGGTTTGAAGGTTTCTCCCAGGCCAAATTATTCTGGGATTTGGGATTATAAATTCTTGAGTCCCTCACTGAAAATGGAGCTCCTTCCTTCCCAATTCAGCACACATGGATTGTCACATGCAATTTATTTCCTTAAAAACTGAAGATTAAAGAGCCCCAAGTGTAGAATAAAAAGAGACAGAAGAGGAATAAGGAAAAGCAAGGATTGTTGTCTCCATATGGAAAGTGTACCAGGCAGTAAAATGGTGATTTTAATATTAAAATTAATATTAAATGAACCTGAGTGGCTTTGCTCTGATGAGTGCAGAGTTCCTGAGCAGGGTGTGGGGGAGGCAGCAAAGGGAATGAAAAGTGACACTAAAGGCACCGATAAATCCGAGCTGTCAGAGGGTGGCACTGGAGGGGGGAGTTGCACGGTTCTTGTCCATAGTTACTTTACCACCATCATGGTTTGAGCTCTGTCACTGATATTTGCTGCACTAAAAGGCCCTTAAAACTCACCTGGCAAATCCCAAAAGCCATTCCCAGCCTGATCCTCGCGTGCCCTCTGTGCCACGGGCACAGGTCTGAAATACAGGAACAGCACGCGGGGGTGATTAACTCCACCCTCGCTTGCCTCATCCAGCACATCCTCGCCTCCCTCAGAACAGAACTTCATTCAAAGAGTTCTGAAGAAAATGTTCCTGATCAAATCCGTGGCTTGGGCATCACATTCCTTCAGCTGCACTTGGAATCATAGAGCCAGGGAATGGTTTGGGTTGGGAGGGACCTTAAATCCCACCCAGTGCCACCCCTGCCATGGGCAGGGACACCTCCCACTGCCCCAGGTGGCTCCAGCCTGGCCCTGGACGCTCCCAGGGATCCAGGGGCAGCCCCAGCTGCTCTGGGAATTCCAGCCCAGCCCCTCCTCTCCTTCACAGCCAGGAATCCCTTCCCAGTATCCCATCCATCCCTGCCCTCTGGCAGCAGGAAGCCATTCCCTGTGTCCTGTCCCTCCATCCCTTGTCCCCAGTCCCTCTCCAGCTCTCCTGGAGCCCCTTTAGGCCCTGGAAGGGGCTCTGAGCTCTCCCTGGAGCCTTCACTTCTCCAGGTGAGCACCCCCAGCTCTCCAGCCCAGCTCCATTGGGCACACAGAATGTCAGGAATTCCCTAGAAGTTAAAACAGAACTAGAAACAAAACTTTCAGATTTCTCCGTCTCAATTTTCACACAAATTTATTCATCAGTGAACTAATTTGGCTCAAGGAGAACTGTACATAAAAAATCTCAAAAATCAGAAATATTCAGCCCAAAACCACCTTGGACACACCTGAGGACTGTAGGCCTTTTGGGTGGGCGGTTTCCCAGAGGGACAAATCTGCAAAGGACCCACCACCTACTCTGTTTTAGGATTTATTGCAGGAAAATGAAAAACATGAAATTCCAAAGGCATCCAGGGAGCAGAGGAGGAGCAAAGGACCATCACTGCCATTCTGGTCCAGGGCTTCCCTCTCTCCTACTGCTTCGAGCTGCAAACTTTGCCACATCAAAACCATCCTGCAATTTCCTTGGCTCCGGAGCTTAATGACAGGTTTTGGAATAAATGGCCTTTTCCAATAAGATTTGGGAACTTTATGCATAAGTGGATATTTATAGATGCGTTTCCAACCTCTGGAAGCGTTTGAAGGAGTCCTTTCCAAAGTTTTTATTACACATTAAGACCCAATCCCATTCCGGGTGTTCCGGGGATTTGTTCAGCCCGACTCAGCAAGTCCTGGGTTTGCAGGGGGAGGTGGGAGAAGGCAAATGCAAACTATCAGATCCCATCCATGGGAGGGCTAAAATCCCAATCGAGCACTCGGAGAGCTTGTCAGGAAAATTAATTACCCTCTTGAGTTAAGGAGTTCATTCCTGTCCCCACGGACAAAGGCAGCGTTTAACCATTAAAATCTGACATTGGCCAACAGGTGACAGCAACTCCGAACAGAAACAGAGCAGATTTAAAATGGACCTTCTGTGATTTCATTTGGGTTTTACCCACATTTCCCTCACTCCAAACCCTTCAGAGATTTGCCCAGAACTCCTTCAAGTCATCATTTTATTGCCTCAGAGTGGTGATTTGTAACCTGAGTTTTCTGTGGCATCGGGACACTTCAAAATTGACAAAAATATCCAGGTTATGTGGAAAATGCTTAAGTGGTCTCAGAACGCACCCACTCCATGCCTGGCTCAGCGGGATGCTGTAAGCCCTGGCAGCTAAACTCTAAAAAAGAAGATCAGGATTTTCTTCCTTCCATGCTATTCCCTGTGTACGGAAAGTTCCCCAGGAAGAGCCCAGTGAGGAGAAGGTTTAAAGCCAGACACTGGCCAGGCCAAAGCAGAGTATGCAAACAGGAGACAAAGCACCGTTCCTGAAATTAAACAGGTTTCTAATGAGAAAAATGGGTCCAAATGGGTCCAAAATTTTGGATTTATTTTGGAATTGAGTAATTTTTACCCCACCAGAAGGGAGGGTCAGCCTAAGCAAACCTGGAGCCACGTGCTCTGGGAGAGAGAAAATAAACACAAAGTACTCAGAAACTCGCACAAAATCTCCACGGATGTGCGAGGGAGAATAAAAAGAATTGTTCAGCCAGCAGCCCCCGCACTGAGACATGACAGCAACTGGAAAAACTGGGGAGTGCCCAGAGGAGAAGTTGTAAAAAGCAGTATTTAGCAAACATGGATCAGAAGCACACAGCAACCACAGAAACTTTCCAAGCACTTGCTCACTTGAGATCAGAAATGATGGAAAACTCACAAGAACATCTTTTTTTCTACCTTCTTCTCCACATAAACCCAGCAGTGCTGCCCAGCCATGGTGGGATTAAGCCTCAGGATCCCTTTATGGAGTAGAGAAGAGTTCTCAGCGCTGGTCTGAGTGCCCAGGAGGATTTCTCAATGTCAGCAGATGAGTCAGTAGTAAAGCGAGGCCATCACCCCGCTCCCTGTATCCCATAAATCACTCCAGGAGCAATAAATCCTCCGGCTTTACGCCCCTCCAGGTAAAGGGCGAGCTGCCAGCACCATCAGGGAAAAGGAGCCCAGTAATGCTCTTGTTCTTTGCAGGTCTTTTAAACAACCAATAAAATAGGCAAAAATCACCTTTCCTTCCTTATCTGCATGAGCCTGACTCCCAGGACAGGGTGTTCTTACCCAACACTGCATTCCCTGCTGGCGCTGCAATCTTGGGATCACTGAATGGTTTGGGTCAGAAACGACCTTAAAGGTGATCCAGTGCCACCCCTGCCATGGTAGGGACAGCTCTCACTCTCCCAGGGTGCTCCGAGCCTCGTCCAACCTGGCCTTGGGCACTGCCAGGGATCCAGGGGCAGCCACAGCTGCTCTGGGAATTCTATCCCAGCCCCTCACCACCCTCACCCTCAGAACTGCTTCCCAATATCCCATCTCACCCTGCCCTCCTTCAGCTGAAGGCCATTCCCTGTGTCCTGTCACTTCATTCCCTCCAAGCCTGGCCTTGGGCACTTCCAGGGAAGGGGCAGCCACAGCTCCTCTGGGCAACCTCTGCCAACCTTTGAAGCCTCTCAAACCCTAAACTCTGAGAAAGTCATGAAGAGATGACTTTATTTGGATATTCAAGCCAGGCACAGAGTATTAAAAAATAACCAAAATCCCGCAGCACATCCTCACAGGAGGTATAATTAACACAAGTGCCCCAAAATGTCACGGGATCACCGAGGTTGGAATGACACCTACGAACATCGAGCAGTCACACCAACGCTGCTGAGGCAGCAGAGTTTCAGACATGGAACTCGGCCCTCCAGGATATTTTTACTGGCTCCACCAATCGCTCTTTGAGCTGACTGACAAGTGCAGGGCAGAATCCCTTTTCACTTCCCTAATCTCCGTGGGGTTCATGTGCAGGGCCCCGGCGGAGGTTTAGGGGATTTATGCTCCCAATCTCTGCCCCTCCTCACACGATTAATGCTGGTTTACACTCCATTAAAAAATGAGGCCATAAAACTGCCTTCATGGGGATGAGTCGGTCTCCAGTTGTGCGAAAGAGTAAGTGAAACTCAGCTAATTTTATTAGCAAGATTGATTTCTTGTCACCATGTTCACGTTACTCCTGCAAACTGCTGCAGAGCTGGGCTTATCCTGCCAGCCCAGCAGAGGCAAAAGTGGGAATATCCAAAGTCAGTCTGCTAAAAAAGGGGAGAAAAATAAACCAAAAGGGAGGCTTGGGCTGGAGAGGGGAGGGACAGAGGAAGGGAGGCAGAAAAGGGAGAAGTGACGTTTGTGGGTCACCAAACGTGACCTGAGGAACAACCAAAAAGTCCCACAACATACACACAGAGTAAAAAAACAAGAAGAAACCTGCAAATATTATAATTAAGCCATAAAATCATGGAATGGGTTGGGTTGGAAAGGCTCTTAAAGCCCATCCATTCCCACCCCCTGGCATGGCCAGGGACACCTTCCACTAGCCTAGGTTGCTGCAGGCTGGCCTTGGACACTTCCAGGGATGAGGCAAAACCCCTCCAGGGAAGCACTGGAGGCTGATTTTAAAGAATCCAATGCCCAGCCCTGGCCATGGTGGGTGGTGGAGCTTCCTGGAGCTCCTTTCTGCCCTCACCAAAGCTGTGAATTACATAAAACTCTGGCTCTGTTTTATTTTCCTGCCACATTTTCATTTCAGACATGCTCCTGATTTCCTCCCCTTCCTGCCCTCTTTCCCCAAATTCCCCTGGACCATCAAGGCAGCGAGGGCAGGCAATTCCCAGGTTGCCAGAATGAAACTCTGGGATCCCTCGGATGCTGCAGGGGCTCTGCAGCAGAGCCCAGGATGAATCATGGGTGTGCACGGAAATTAAACCAAATCCAATCCAGCCTAAGTAGCGCCATCCATCACTCCCAGGGCCAAGGGGACTGCCAGAGCGCACAGCAACACCGCCTGCATCCTGAGGAGCAGGATTTCTCTCTGGGAATTTTCTCTTGGGATGGGCAGGGACACTGGGATGTGCAGTCATCGCTGCCTTAACATCTACAGATGGATCAGACAGATACTGGGGGTTATTGACAAATAAACAAATAGATAGAACAAAGGAGCATTTTTGCATTATTTAGCAAATGACCACTCTATGAAATGACAATGGCACCTTTTGGTCACGCACCAACACAAACGCTTGGATAAAGAGATTTTTCCAAGGTAATGATCTGACTGCAGTGTACAGGAACCACACGGATGTGGGAGAGCAGCACCGTGAACTGTCAGCTCCAAATGCCATTTTGGAGTTGGTTTTTATTGGGTTTTTTTGCAGACAGCAAGCTGAAAAGGGGCTTGAAAGAGCAATCAGGGTTATTTTGCAAATTGCCCTGGAAAATCTGCGAGCACATGGGGAGAAGACATAAAAGAGCCTGTAAATTTAACGGGGAGAAACAAACACAATTATCCAAGGCAGAGCAATTCCAGTTGCTCCAACACTTGCTCAATACAGATCTTAATCACTCCAAGGCCAGAGCAGGTGGGTAATGAACAGTCCCTGCGAGTGCCGAGCACCCTCAGCACCCACAGCCCCAGGAACTGCTCCTTCCAGCTGCCGATTTATAACCTGGGGAGCAGGGAAGGATTTCCCGTCTCTGTGACCGTACTCACTGATTTATTCTTTGCCTCACCTGTCCCCAGCCAGGCTCGCGTTGTTCCCCGCTCTGTCCCATGCTGGGACAAAACACCAGAAGGAGTGTTGTCTTCCTGTGTCACCTGGGGTTTCTCGCCTGGAGGGCTGACGTACAGCAGGCTTCCCTGCAAGGGCGGGCGCTCTGCCCAGCGCAGGGGTTCGGACACAAACTGGGGAGCAGAGCCTGTCAGGAGGGAGTGCCTTGGCCCTCATCAGTATTGAACCCAAACATCAGCACCAGCTGACGGAATGCTGGTTAAATTAACTCAATTAACACCTTTACAATAGGAAATTATTATTACTATTATTATTATTATTACTACTAACAGTTTACAAGGAGGGGGTAAAATCATTTGATCAAGGGAAATCCAAGCTGGGAATTCAACTGCTGGCTGCTGTGTCCCTGTTTTGTGCTCTGCCCACTGGGTCAGACACCAGGAATACTCAGATTATCCAAATCCAGTGGGTTTTGGTGCTCTTCCAGCTTTGTCTGATTTTTTGAGTCACCCTGTTATTGACACCTCTAAAGGGGGTTGGAAAACACACACAGCAAACCCAAACAACGCAAACACACACAACAATCCCAGAGAGCTGAACTCCAACCTCAGCTCAGGAAAATGTTCTACTCCTCTTAAATCTCTTTTCAATTTCTCTTAAAAGAGAGAAAGCCACATAATGTCTCTGACTTTAAAATCTGCATAAATAACCTGAATAATTGATGAGTTTTGCACTTTATAACCATTCTGTGCTGAATATGAATTATTCTTTTAAAAAAACAGAATAAAGTTGAGAAAAGGAATGGATACATTAAGAACATTTTTTGAGGATGAGAAACAGAATTGGCATAGAAATGTAGAATGGTTTGGGTTGAAAAGACCTCAAAGCCCATCCAGTGCCACCCCTGCCATGGGCAGGGACACCTCCCACTGCCCCAGGTGGCTCCAACCTGGCCTTGGACA
This sequence comes from Gymnorhina tibicen, assembly GCA_013399875.1. Taxonomy (NCBI): domain Eukaryota; kingdom Metazoa; phylum Chordata; class Aves; order Passeriformes; family Artamidae; genus Gymnorhina; species Gymnorhina tibicen. The sequence continues at coordinate 74,709 of VXAZ01002738.1, read as the reverse complement.
CTTCCAGGGATCCAGGGGCAGCCACAGCTGCTCTGGGAATTCCAGCCCAGCCCCTCCCCACCCTCACAGCCAGGAATTCCTTCCCAATATCCCCATCTATCCCTGCTCTCTGGCAGTGGGAAGCCATTCCCTGTGTCCTGTCCCTCCAGGCCTTGTCCCCAGTCCCTCTCCAGCTCTCCTGGAGCCCCTTTAGGCCCTGAAAGGGTCTTTGAGGTCTCCCTGGAGCCTTCCCTTCTCCAGGTGAGCACCCCCAGCTCTCCAGCCTGGCTCAGCCCCAATCAGCTGCTCCCACCAGGTTGATACTGGTTCTAACTGGTCTAAAATAAATACCCAGACTGGTTCAGTTGCAGTAATTCCTATTTTAGAAGGATCCCAGATTTTCACTGCTGCCAAGGAGGAGTGAGACACAGATGTTGACTCTGCTTTGTCCTGTCTGTGCAAGCCTTTGCTTCCCTGTTGTTTCTGTATCCAGCACAGCCCAGACTGCCCCAAAATCCCTACCTGCATCCCCAAAACTGTGAACAAGCAGCCCAAGAGCCGGAATTCCCTGCAGGCTGTGGGTGTGTGTTGCAAGGACAGGCTGGAATGAGGTGCTTTAGCATCCCTTTCAACCAAACACAAACTGAATCTGTTTTATGGGGTAAACTTTCAAAAATAAATTCCCACCTAATCAGAGTGATGTTTTCATTTAGTATAAACGCTGAATTCACTGTAAATGGTAAAACAAAATTATTCCATCTCAACACCACCAAATACCAGGATATTCTCAGAATGAAGTGGGAACCTTTGAACAAGATGTTTCGAGTTATGAAGTTGCTCTGCCAGCAAAGAAATGTTTCCATGAAATGCTTGAAGTTTTAATGAAATTGCTCATTGTGACAGAAAACTGTTCTCCAGAACACGTGTGCTCATTCCCACTCCGCACTGACGGCTCTGGGGAGCCAGGGTTGGGATGGTTTTAATATTTTTATCTCAAGTATGTGGTGTAAAACACAACCTGCCTCCTTCAGTTCAGCAGTTCCTGATAAAAACAAGGTGCTCTCAATAATTAAGGGACGGGAAAAAGTTCCTGGAGCTGCCTGGGGTCTGTGTGCTGTGGATCAGGCACTGATGAAACCAGTAAGGATCAGGACTAATGAAACCAGTTCTGCTGATGGTTTTCCTGCCTTTCTCCATTGTCACCTTTTTCCCAGGAGACAGAGGGGTCATGCCCAGGCTGCATCCCGGATCCATCAGCCTTCATCCTGCTGGGGGAATGGGAGAGGAAAGATTGGAGCAAGTCCAGGGGAGGCCACAGAGATGCTCCAAGGGCTGGAGCCCCTCTCCTGTGGACTGGCAGTGCCCAAGGCCAGGCTGGACAGGGCTTGGAGCACCCTGGGACAGCGGGAGGTGTCCCTGCCCATGGCAGGGGTGGCACTGGATGGGATTTAATCCCTTCCCACCCAACCCATTCCATGATTCCACGACTTGCAAGAGCATTTCAGGATTTCAGAGAGGCACATCCTGCTCCCCGATGGCTGCAGGATCTCAAATCCCACCTAAAGGGTTTTAAATGTGGTGCCTTTTCTCGCACAGCATTTGGGGATCTCAAACTGAGCTCTGGAGCCCACAGGACCCTGACTGCTTACAGTCTGGGCTTACACAGCTTGGAACTTTATAATCTATTTTTTCCTAGAAGCTCTGAAATAAAACCAGAATCCAAGATGCAGCACCCTCAGTTTTCACATCCCTTAATGGTTCCTTGCCTCGCTGTTGCCTTTGAGGAGGATGATCCTGGGCATGGCAGTAGAACAAGGAGAGGGAGTTCTGGCTTTGTTGGAAAGGGAATTGCTACACTCCAGACAAGGCACAAATCCCTGCCGTGTTCCCAAAGGGTTCTTCATTCCCCAGCAGGAATACAGTCAGGAAAAATGGGATTTTATCCCTAGTGTGCTCTTAAAGGGTAAACAGGGAGAAAAACCAGCTCTGGAAGGGAAGCAGGGCTAAAGATGGGCTGAAAGAAACCCGATGCCACAGGAAAGGATAAACTTTAAATACTGACAAGGACATTAAAGCCGTTTGTGCCTCTTGCTTTCACTCGGTTCAGGCCATGTTTGCCCCTTAGGCTGGGACAGCCGAGATTAGGGAGAGCAGAAATCTGTGGAGTTTGGTCCTTCTCGCTCCCCCTCCTGCCAGACATAAACGAACTCCCTAATTGTCAGCACACCCAATTAATAACCGCTGGAAGAAAAGGGCTTTGTGGCATCCACCTCCCCAAAGGGGCAAAACCCTGAGCACCAGCCCTGCCCTGCGGTCACACACACCCTGCCAGTGGAGAGGCTCCCCTTCCCACGGGATGTTCACAGTCCCAGGCAATCCCAGGATGCCAGAGAATTCCAGAATGCCGGGCAGTTCCAGGATAACACCACAGTTCCTACTGCTGCCATCATTAATCCCTAATGTCCAAACACCACCTGCTGACGGGCACGAGAGGACCCAACTCCAGCTCCAAGGAGCCTTCGGACCTGAGGAACATCCTGCAGGAAGGAGCTGTAAGTCCCTGGATCATTAGCAACTGTGAATATTTAACCCAGGGAAGAGGATGGAATTCCAAACAAAGAGCCACAAACGTTGAGAATCCTCCCATTTAAGCGCTCACCCGTTCTTTTTAACCACAGTTTTTTCGTTAGACCATTTTCTCCTCTCCCCCCAGCCCCTGGCAGAAATTTTATTGTTGGAGGATGTCATCGGGGCTGTTTCAGATCTGTCAGAAATAATCTTCTCATCTGCCAACTGCTCGCGGGGAGGAGATGAGCTCATGTTCCGACTGACAAGACGTGCTGAAGAGCCTGGGCTTTCTCGGAGCCTGCGAGAAGTTGAAGTTCCCCCATTGTGAATCCTGTCAAAGTTGGCCCTGCAATTTTCCTAATGACAGATGCTGTCAGCTGAGGGAGGGAAATTATCCTGTTCAGCTGGGAATGCTGACAGGAACTGCAGAGAGGGCCTGAGCACTGGAGGAAAGAAAAAGGGACCAGGTATCTGATGGAAGGTGTGGTAAATTCACCCAGGCACCCTTGAAAGACTCAACTCGAGGTATTTTCAGTCTCCTTCCAAAATCCCGGGGAATTTATTTACTCTGGCAAGAAAGGAATGACACAAAATTAAATAAACCACCTCAGGAACAGTGTTTGAGAGGCCCAGCCAAGTTCGCAGAGCTGTTTTGGTGTCTGGAATCGCACATTCTGACACCATTTCCAAGGGCGTGATGCAATCGGGATTGTCCAGCTCCCTTGTCCTTTCAGCAGGAGATCTGAAATTATCTGAGATATTTTTTAAAGTCATTAAAAAGCTTCATTAGGTGCCTGTGAGCATTTTTTAGAACCTGTTTCCATTCTTTCCTATTATAAAGGGGCCTTACCATGTAAATTTTGCAATTTCTTCTCTCCCTAGAGCCAGAAATCCACCTTTACAAACACATTTTTGTGGAGATCCATCCGGTTTGGAGATGGACAGAGGGAAAGAAATTGCAATTCCATCCTTCAATTTGAATGAAAATGAGGAAAACAAACAGAACAACAGGAGTTCTCAGGGCTCCAGCTGAGTCATTCCTGCTCTGCCAACGCCTGCAATTCCCATTCAGGATCTTCCATCTGCTCTTCCAACAAACTGTGCAGGTACAAAGGGTGGGAAGCAGGAGCAGAAAGGGGAGAACTTCAACCATCTACTGTTGTATTTCCAGTTTCCACCTGGAGCTGGTGGAACGGGTGTCAACAACCACCCTGTGCTTGTTGCCACGTGCTGTTAAAATATTACAAAAACCATACATATAAATTTTCCGGGGGGGATGTGGCTCTTTGAAAATGGGTTTATTTCAACTGAGATGCATTAAGTCAGCCTGGAATAAGATTAAATGTTATCATTACTCTACAGCAGCCTGAATAAAGCACTATTTAAATCCATTCCAATCTGCACCACCTATTGTTGATTGCAACAGGCACTGGGACATTTGCACAGAAACACGAACTCTGAACTATTGAATATTTCCCTCACTAATCGTTCTCTCTCCATTGCATGGTCATCTCTGCCCAGCTGCTAATCCCATGTCCCCTATCCATGTCTCAGCAGACTCATTTGCTTACTTGGAAATATGATCTCAGCCTCCCCCAGAGCAGAAATTCCATGCTGAGCGCAGTCAGTGCCTCAGTTCTTGGGGCTAAGAGGGGCTGAGCAGCCACAGATTTAATGTGGGTCTGTGTTCACCTGTCCCTCACTGCCATATTTTAAAACTTTAACTGTACACTCAGAATGATGCAGATTCAACTCCGGAGGAAATGTTTTACCCAAACTATGAAAGCAAAAATACTTAATGAGTCCCCCAAAGTAGCCTGCAGCATTTTTCAGCTGCCCAGGTCAAAGGAGCCCTCCCTGTGCAGGGAGGTTTGTTCCAAGCTCTTGCCATTCCGTAAGGAAATCTGCAGCACATTCTCTGCCTGACACCACGGCTCTCATAAATCTCCCCAAAATTACTCCAAGTTGAGGAAACTTTCAGAGCAGGCCTGAAATTCAGTTTTGTTTCTCCCTGTAGTTTGTACTGAGTGGGACCATCATTTCCTGGGAACATGAGACAGCCCCAGCTCAGTTTGCCCCCAGTTTCTCATCCAGTGCTTCCTCCAATCCCTACAAATGCTGAGCTGTTCCTTCAGCACCTGAACATCAAACAGATGATGACGGTGGGGATTTTTGACCCACCAGAGTCAAAATTTTTGAGCCAGATTTTTGGCTCCCAGAGTCACTTTTAGATTGATGTTTATAAAGCTGTGCTTAATCTGCAATGTAATTTTCAACAAGTGACTTGTGCCTCCTCTTTATCTCTTGATACCTCTTGTATTTTAAATATAACCATCTTTTTAAGGGTTATAATTAAACTTACCACAAATTTGTGTGTACAGAAATGCCTTTGCTACGTGACGCCAACCAAATTATCCCAAACATCCAAGCAGAAAATCAACCTTCTCTCATTCTCCAGCTGTTTCAATGACCCTCCAAAGCTGCATGCCTGCAAGCAAGGCTGTGCTCAGAACACCTGAAGTGTGGGGAGGAAACACATGGGACAGTCTGCACAAATTCCTTGGATCCAGGAGCATTTCAGAAACATTCCCAAGGATGGGATCAGTGACACCAAGCCCTCACTGGGTGAGGATCCCAGACAGGTCCAGCTGTGTGCACCACATGGAACTCCACAGGTTTTCTGCTGAGAGAACCCCGGTCAAACACAGCTCTGCTGCTGAGAAGAGGGAAAATAAAGAACCCCAGAAAAAAGAAGATAATGACAATTCAAAATTCATCATCTCCTAAGGAACAGATTAAATGTGTTACAAGCAGGAAACTCTTCTCCAAAATGTGGAAGGAGACTCGAGTGCAGTAGCCTGAGGTTCCAGACTTGTATTTGTTATGCAAAACTGCCCTAAAAACAGACCTCAAAGAGCCACATGATCCCAAATCTGGAGTGATTTTTATCTCCTAAACAGTTTTCCAGCTGTTGCACTTGTAATTAACACCAGAACAGCTTTTTGCCTTTCTCATTTCTACTTCCAGGGCAAGAAATGATGAATCAAGAAATGGAGAAAGGGAAGCTTTGCTGGACAATCAAGAACAGCCAAACCAAACAAAAGCCCTGCAAATTATTCCCAGCTTAAAGCCTTGTCAGTATCTCAGTGGCTTTAAATCCTGTTCAGGTGATTAGTCAGTTCCACTGTCAGGAAGATTAAGAGATTGATCTTTGAGGAGGATTAGGATAAGATTTTTAGTAATTTTTCTAAGCTCAGTGCAAACTTTTAGTGGGAAGTTTCCCCTCCTGGACCTGGCTGTTGTATCAGGAGGAAAAATTCTGTTCCTTTTCTCCTTTCACAGCCTCATCCCGTGGATGATCAGATGACAGAGCTACACACAGAGCACTTGGAAACCTCTGAGATAAACACAGCCCCGGGGATGTGGTGGTGTTGGGGAAAATAAGGAGGAGGAGCTGATCTTTTGGGAACAGCCAGTTCTCCATGAGCCACCCGTGACCTACAAATACCAATTTAGGGAGCTCTGTGTTGTGAGGCTGCAAGAAAAGGGTGATGTTTGTATTTGGTCCATGAAGATCCTGGGAACACGGGGCTGCTGCACAGCAGATTGTCCTGGGGGATGCTCCCACCAGCAGGGTGGAGGCATCCTAAATAAAGACTGGCTTCCAGGAGCTGCAAGAAAGGATCAGTCCTACTATTTATTTTACATTCCTACTAATTATTTTACATCATTTTTCCCAGAGGAGCTGTGGATTCCCCATCCCTGGAAGTGTCCCAGGCCAGGCTGGACGGGACTTGGAGCACCCTGGGATAGTGGAAGGTGTCCCTGCCCATGGCAGGGGTGGAATTAGATGACCTTTAATGTCCTTCCAACCCAAACCATTCAGGATTCTGTGATTATACTTCAAAAAAAGCAATTTAGGTTGGGGAAAACCCAATAAAAGCCCTGTGTACCTGTCAGAACTCCAGTGAAACTGCTGGGAGCTGAAATCCTCCCCAAAAGGAAACCTGAGGAGGTACCAGAGGTGCCAGTTTGGCAAAGCCCTCCCTGCTCTCCACACCCCCAGGGCCAGCTGTGATTTACAGAAGGTTTCAAGAGGTTACTGCCCTCAGCTCTCCTCTCCTGTTTCCTGGTGCTGCAGTGAAGGAGCACAGAGCAGGACAGAGATGAACATCACACACTTCATTCCCAAGGGCTGCTTTCAATTCCCCCGGACACAGGTTTGGCTCCTCCACTGCATCCCTGTGGATTTATGACTTCCTGAGGAAGCTCAGCCTGCCCCCAGTCCTGTTTCTGTTGTGTTTTGCAGCATTTCTGTACACGGGGTCACGGAGAACATCCCGGTCCGAGCAGACCCTCCTGGAGCAGCCCCACCCCCCAGTCCCACCTTATCTGGTGCCTCATCTCGTGATTTTAATTCCTCACCCCATTTCCTTTATGGCTTTTAAACACCATAACAAAACGTTTAGGGTTTCATTCTCCATAATTTCAGTATTTCATAGCAAATAACTTCATTCCAATGCAATTTGAAGTGTTCTCAGCACCGCATTATTTATATCTCCACCCAATCAGAAGTACAAAGCAAACAGCTTTATTCTCCTGTGACACCCACTGCCTGCTACAGGGAAATTCCAAGCACTGAAAGCTCCAAATGGATGAAACACCACTTTCTTAAGCACCTACTGTGATTAAAAATTCTGGTTAGGCCAAAAATCTCATTTATTTCCCACCCAGGAACTTTATAGAGAGACAGGAAAGGCCATGGCCTGGAGGGAACCCTCTTCCCACCCTTGCTGGTGAACAGAAACATCACAAAGGAATTGTTCCATTTGATTCCTATAAAAGATCCTTTAACTTTGTTGTAGCATCTGCATGAAGCCTTTGACTTCTAGCTCAGAACATCCCAGCGCTGCATTTTGTATTTTTCTTAATTTTGCACTTGCAGAAGCTGAGAGGAATTCCCTGTTTGTTCTCCCCGAGTCTGTGTTTTCTTTTCTTTCAATTCACTGAACAATGGTTGTATAAAGACAAGAAAAAAGTGGGTGAGAAGGATCAGAACTCGGATTTTTGAGATCCCTCCCTGCCCATTGCCTGAGCATGAGGTAACACATGAGGCAACACATGAGACAACAATTTAATTTAGAGCAAGACTGACAAACAACATTCAAACCACTGAGAATTGTCAACTCCAGGCTCAGGAGATCAACCAGGTGGGATTTTGGAAATCCCGTATTCAATATCTGCACTGTGAGGCCTTGGCAGCTTCCGGAGGTGTGGAGAACATTTAATTAAAGCTGATTCAGCTCGGAGGTCCCAGATGTGGAAGGCAGTAGATCGAGGCAAAAGTTGTTAATTAAAGGCCCCCTGTCCAGACAGCTTTCAACAATCCACCCTCAGAAGAGGAAAACAAACAAAAAGTTGCCAGAAGGCATTTTTGTAACCAATTTCCTGGGCATCCCATGGGAGCAGCAGGTTCTGGGGTTCACTGCAGCTTTGGTCCCCTTGGATCTAAACCCTCCACACAGAGACTTCAGAGAGGAACAAACCCTGCTCTGGAGAGGCAGAACCTGTGCAAAGTCAATTCTGGCCCTTCTGGAGGCTGGAAATTCCTGACAGGAATTCTTCCACTCTTCCCCTTTTAAAATGCAAAGAAACCAAAGCCTGATGTACTAAAGCACACTCCAAGGTCATGAGGGGTTTTTGGGGCTTTTTGTGTGTGCTCTTTGGTTTTGTTTTTATTTTTGTTTGTTTTTTTGGGTTTTTTTTTTTGTATTTTGGGGGATTTTGGGGGGTTTTTTTGTTTGTTTTGGTTTTATTTTTTTAAGCACAGTGTTCCCCCCAAGAGTTTCTGCATCTCCTTCAGGCAGCTTAAAAGCATATCTCCAAAATGCATTTAGGATATGTCTGCACCATGAAAGCCTTGTTAGCATCCTCCTTTATTTGGGGAGAACAAAGCCAGTATGATTTATGCAGCAATTTCAATAAAGAGAGAAAAAGAAATGTTATTCCAGTTAGTGGGATAAAACCCTCTGCAAGGCCTTGACAGCTGAGAGGAAGAATGCAGCCTCGGAGAAATGGAAATAATTAAAGAGGGGAGGATTGGGAAGCAAAACTACTGCAAGTAAACAGAGTGGATGCCTCAGTCTGGGTCAAAAACTCATCCAGGCCTGGCTCAGGGCTCGGGGAGGGGATGGAATGAGAGAAGAGAAATGAATTCCAAATAAGCCAAGACTCATTAGCACAGTGCAAAGCTCTGCACTGCATTAAACATCACCTCAAGGCCTGAGGAGGCACAGCCGTGGCCAGAGTGGGATTGATGGAGAAGGAAGGGTGATCCACATCTGTGAGGGAATGGGAAGGGATGGGGAAGCAGCAGTCCCAGCTTGTCCTGTGTGAAGAGAGGCTGAGACACCCCCAGAGGCACTGGAAGGGCAGCACAGGGATCAGGAACACTGAAATACCAGGGAGAAGGTAAACCCCCAACTCTCCTCTGCTCCTCCCCCCTCTCCTGTCTCCGAGATCACCAAGACACCACGGACAGAGACCCTTCCCAGGGACAGGCTGGCAAACCTGTGCAGGAAGGAGGTGTGGTATCCCAGCCTGCTTTTCCTGCAGCCAGGGAACAGCCGCATTCCCCTCTCCTGCGCACAGAGTCAGGGGAAGGAGCCCCTGGCCAGCCCAGGGCGAGTCTGCTGCTGGGGCCACCCCGTTCTAGAGGAGCCTCCCTACTCTGGAGGTTCCTGAGGCAGGGAAGAGCAGGAACACCACCTGGACAACAACTTCTCCGTTACTGTGAGGGAGCCATGGATGATGTACCTGATTTCCAACCCTTCCTTTCTGGATCTCCTCCCAGCCAGCCCAGAGCCTCCAGAGGGTGCCTGGAATAAGCATACCTGGTGTGGTGAGGGGATGAGGCTGCGCTGCCTCACGTCTCCCCCCACATTCCCTCACGGGCTAAGGCTGTTCCCAGCTGGAATCAGGTGAGGGAAGCACACACCAGCTGCCAGCACTGAAGGATGACCCATCCTGGCTCTTGTTTCTCAGCCCAGCTGGAACACCTCCGCTCCAGGGAGCAAACCTGAGTGAAATCAGCACCCACCTGCACCCCAAAATGAAACCAGCTCCTCAGCCATTCCCAGCCCCAAAGCAGCACCACATCCATGGATCAGACACCTCCGGATCTCTCCTGGAGAGTGACACCTCCTCCAGACCAGTTTCTTGTTTAAAACACTGAACCTTCACGCATGGAAAGCACAGAACCTTTGGGACATCACCAGAGCCACCGTAATAATTAAAACTCAGAAAAGAAAAAGGAAAATTGACAAAGATTAAACTTCCCAACAGCTACTGAACATTTAACAGAAGTTTCTGACCACCAAACCAGTATGGAGTGATTTTTAATGGACAGGTTGGAGTAAGTTGAAGTGACAGGAGTGGGAATGAACGGTTGCTCAATGGGAAGTGACAGTGAGAATACCCAAGGGTTGCTGCTTTACTCACTCATTGTGATTAACAATGTTGTCCACAAAGATTGAAACTTAATTAACATTTTTAAATTGTGCTTTGACATTTTTAGCTCTTCCTGTAAAAGCACTTGTGCAGCTGTGCGGGTACAACAGAGCTTTAACTGTTTGAACCACTCACCCACTGGAGGCTGATTGTGTTTGACTCCTGACAACAAAAACACCGAAATCCAGATGTAGCCAGCATTTAAAGACTGCTCCAAGCTCCTGGGGTGATTCCGTGCCTGGGATCAGAGCCCTGCTTCTCAAACAGGATTAAATCCCTCACAAAATGTTCCATTAACTTTGGTAAAAGAGTTTTGCTCAAATGGGATCTTGGAGCAGAGGATTACAGTAAGCTTGACCCTGGTGAGATGATAACATACCTATCTTTGGGTGAAAAAAATAAGAAATTCAAGCTTCTGCAAGAACTTTTTGTTCAGTGCTCCCACTGAATTTCCAAAGTGAGCTTCCCAATTAAAGCAGGAGCACCAAAGCAGATGGAATGGGACAGAATTATTTTCTTTTCTTGTGAAAGGGTAGGGCCTGCAGGAGGAAACTCGGAATTATATTTGACTTTGGGGTGCTGAAGGCAGAGCTCCTCGAACATTCCCAATCTCCCAAGAGTTTACCCTCTTTTCCAGGTCACTCTGTGGCAGTTTCACAGGTTTGATCCAAGGACAATCAGTATTTCTCTTTCAGTATTAAAAAACAGCACAGAAGGACTCTGGAAAAGAAGAAATTTTAATTTTCTGAAGACAGTATTATGATTCTGTTAAATCAGTAACAGAAAAGATGTAACCCCTATATAAAAAACATGGGAAAGTAGGGAAAGAAGGGAAATTTTTTTCTGAGTTCTGGTAGGAAATCCACAGTCCCTTGAAGTCTCTGACACATACCAGGGAACAGGTCTCATCTTTCGAGTGGGAACACAACGGATTTAATAAAATTCACTCTACTGGGCAAAGGAATGTAAATATCTGCAGTTATATAAACACTGCAGCCGGGCAGTGTGGGCCTGCCCAGCCAAGCCAGGCTGCAGTAAACAGCTCTCCTTCGTTCCACTGAATATTTAACAGCTTCATTTAGAAAGCAGAGCTGGTCCACCTTCTCTGTGTGCACCAGGTGTCAAGACACAATCACATATCAATCCATTCAAATCAACCCTAAACCAGAGCCTCTTATAGAAAAACACAATGCAATTAGAAGGAAATGGTCAGCTCAATATTGGCCCGCTAATGAGAACTGCCTCGATGAAATGACTATATTCATTTAATTAAAAAGCCCATTATGGACCCCATTCAAAGTGCTGTTCACTGAACTCTTTCATATCAATCTCATTTGTGTTTGCAGCATGTTTGGGGCATTATGTTGATTTGCACCAGCAGGTTCTGGAGAACAAAGTCTTGGGGAAAAAACACTTGGCCCCTCATGAAAGGGTTTAACAAGAGATAAATATATATAGAGATGAATACAAGCACTAATGGTTATTTTCTACAATACCTGCAGCTCAGGTTCAGGAGTAGGAGGGATGGAGTAATTTCCAACCCGGAATACAGCTCAACTTCATGTGCAGCAGTTGCTGAATCACCACAAAATTCACTCAGATAGTTTCGGAAGCACCAGTGCCACCCTGAAGGAAGGAGGAACCTGGAGGGGGGAGCTGCAAACAGCCCCAGCAGCCCCTGACTGTCGGTAAATCCAGAGAGAAGCTGCATTTCTCACACTCCCTCACACATCATGGAAAATGCAGCAGGGCAGAATTAAGGAGGGATACAACAGGAAATGACATTTTCCAGCAGTTGCATGCACAGATTTTGGCCTTCACTGAACAAATAGGAGTAGAAGCTGAACGATGCTGAAGAATATCGGTCACTGCTGTGTGAAAACTTGAGGAAAAGCACTGCAGTTTTTTAGAGCAAGTTAAAAAGCTTGTAATCAGCCAGATGCACAACTCCTGCTTTGACAAGTCACTGCAGGGATAAGCAGTTGGATTTTTATCCCCTTTACCTCAGAGGCTTAAATACCGTGGAGCAAAAGCACCTTCAATATGCAGAATCATTGTTTGGACAGACAAATTCCAAAAGGTAACCCCAGCACAGGAGAGCCTGCAAAATATTTGCATGTTCAGCTCAACCCCATCCCTGAGCTGACCCAGCCGTGAGAAATGTGCCGCAACCTGGGAAATTATTTGGAATCTCAAAGATTATAACCTAAATCTTTGTTTATCACAGGTACAGCCCTGAGCATTGAGTGATAAGTATCCAATATCCTTCCCCCACCAGGCCCCCAGTACCACCAGTCGAGCAGGAGTGGCAAAGCAGGAAGACATTCTGATTTACACATTGGATTTTTCAGCATTTCAGGGCTTTGAGGGCAAATATGGCCTGTGCAGTGTGTGTCTAAATCTGCCAGCAATCTGCATTGGGATTATACCTCAACAGAACACAGAACTGGGATGGCCTGTGGGTTAAAGAGGAGCTCAGTTCCAGGGCTGAGGAGCTCAACCCCAGGGCTGAAATAATTCCAGGGTTGAGGGGCTCAGTCCCAGAGCTGAGGGGCTCAAGGCTAGAGTTGAAATATTCAGTTCCAGGGCTGAAATACTCAGTTCCAGGGCTGAGATCTTAGCTCCAGAGATGAAATACTGAATTCCAGGGTTGAAGGGCTCAATTCCAGGGCTGAGATACTCAGTTCCAGGACTGAGGTTCTTCATTCCAGGACTGAGGGGCCCAGTCCAGGGCTGAAAGACTCAATTCTAGGGCTGAGGTTATCAATTTCAGGCTGAGTGGCTCAGTTTCAGAGCTAAGGGGCTCATTCCAGAGCTCATGGTCTCAATTCCAGGGCTGAAATGCTAAACTCCAGGGCTGAGTGTCTGAATCTCAGAGCTCAGGGTCTTAATTCCAGTGTTGAAATATGCAATTCCAGAGCTGAAATACTCAATTCCAGGGCTAGGGGCTCAGTTCAAATCTTAGAGGTTCAATTTAGGGCTGAGGGTCTCAATTGCAGAGTTTAGGGACTCATTCCAGAGCTGAGGGTCTCAATTCCAGGGCTGAAATGCTCAATTCCAGAGCTGAGGGTCTCAATTCTGGAGCTGAACTCCTCAATTCCAGAGCTGAAATCCTCAATTCCAGAGCTGAGGGTCTCAATTCCAGGGCTGAACTCCTCAATTCCAGAGCTGAGGGTCTCAATTCCGGAGCTGAGGGTCTCAATTCCAGGGCTGAAATCCTCAATTCCAGAGCTGAGGGGCTCAATTCCAGAGCTTAGGGCCTCAATTCCAGGGCTGAAATCCTCAATTCTGGAGCTGGGGGAGCTCAGTTCCAGGGCTGAACTGTGCTGTTCACATTTAGCTGAGGTCCAGCCGTGCCAGCACTTGAATTATTTATGTGATTGCTAATGTTAAGACCCAGCATTTCCAGCAGAGGCCTCGTGCCCCGGCCTTTGGCACCGGCGGCCCCTGCTAATGAGGGCGTGTGGTGCCATGCCCTCCATCCCGCGCTCCAGCTCCACACGGAGCACTCTGGTGACAGGAAATCAGGGGCTGCCCGTGTTTCCGCCCTCCCAGAGCTCACACAGCTCTGTGGCACACACACACAGGGCCATGTGGAGCACGAGGCCCGCTCAGCTTTTAGTGCAGATTCTGGCTGTCGAGCATCTCTGCTAAAAGCAACCTCAGACCCAGTGACGAGCCAGCAGTGCTGCCCTTGTTTGTTTTCACAGCCCCTCGGAAAGCAGGGCTTTTGGAGAGGCTCGTTAGTCATAATGTCTAATTCTTGTCAATGCAATTATGTCCCAGCAGATGTTGCCAAGTGCTCTGGACACCCCTCTCCAACCTCCAGGGCTGTGTTGGCCAGCAGCAGCCCAGCCCAGGACCTGCCTGGGGGTCACAGGGGTGTCACAGAGGTTAATTTGGGTTCTCCTGGACCTTTGGTCATTGCTACTGAACATATCTGAAAGTAAAGTTACCTTCTGAAAGCAAAAGAAGACACAGAAAATACAGAATAGTGATATAAAGGGTCATTTGTATCACTGTAAATGCCAGAGAGAGAAGTGTTTACCAGCCTTAGAAATGCTGCCAGAGTCCAGATAGGCTCGGTTTCTTCTGGAAGCTCATTTTCTGAACTCTTGGATAAGAATATTTTGTTCTCTTCCACATGTTAAAAATGAAATCCTAGCAACAAAAATGCAATTGTTTTCTTAAAGAGAGCACGAGCTTCATTTAATCTTATGCAGCTTTCACATCACCAACATCCTACACTGAATATCTCTGCTCCATGTCCCTGGCACTGATGGAATCTGGACCAGCGCGAGCGGGAAAATCTCACACTTCAACTCACTGAGTAGCACCAGGTCTCAGTTTTCCTCCAGTGACCAGCACACAAACAATCAAAAGATGCAAATCACCTCCTCCCTTCTGCAAAAACATGATGGAAGAGAGGTATATTTTATATTAGACCCACCTGAACATCACTGCTCTGTCAGGAAGGGAATGAAGAGTCATCAAAGCATCTTTCTGAGCTAACAGAATAGGCAGAGAGGAGAAAAAAAGACCTATTTTTAAGCCACTGTTTAAAGATTGTATTCTTATCCACAGCAAGGCCTAACAGGGAGGTCACACCAGGCCTCCCCCTGTTCACCCCGGTGTCTGCGAGCCTGGGAGAGAGTTAAACTTTCTTAAAAGGCACCAACCAACATGAAAGACTTTTTTTTTTTTGCACTCCAGGTTATCCTTAAAGCTGCACAAGCCCTGTAGCCGCAGTTTAGGCAGCCTCTACCGCCTATTCTGTAGTGACCACTTAGGGAAGCCAAGCATCAAACTTGGCCCTTACTAATGACTTTGAGAGGAACTTGGCCTCCTCTCTTTGTGGGTCTGTTTGCACCAGGAAAAAAATCCACTGAATTTAAAATTGCATCAAGCATTTTGAGGGGACTGTTCAGAGGCAAAGAGCTGCGTAACTCCCAGCTGCACTTTTGAGGGATCATAATTTGACTCCAAAACCAGTCTTGGCTCGAGCAGTTGTCGGCATCAACACGAAGCCTCTCATTCCCCTCAGTGCAGCCTGGACTTCAAAGGTTTCTGGGAGCAGCAAACACTGAGAATTATTTAACAAAGAGGGATGGCAGACAGCTCTGCACAACCCTGTTTGCCCAGAAACTGCAATCCCTCTGCACACAGGATGCAAAAACAAACAGAAAAGACTACACTGACCGTGGAGATTTTCTTTGAGCTGTTCCAACACCAGGCAGTGCTCAGCCATGAGCAGCACACACCCAAATTTAGTGTCTGCACAGAAAAAACCCACTGATGATGGCAGGCAAATGCTGCCAAATGAGCCCAAAATCTCAGGTTTGGTGCTGAGTGACTTGGTTCTGACTTATTGTTTTCAAAGAGGTTCAAAGCCTGGGATTCAAAAACCCCATAATCTTATCAGGAGTTTCGACACGATGCTTATCAGTCAAAATGAATGTGTGTCAATAGGTTTTGACAGAAAAGTGATTATCTGCGTTATATAAACCATGGAACTTCATGACTATTCCTCAGCACATCATTAAAATACATTGACATTTCAATTTAAGTCATCTGGATATTGCTGTGACTCTCCTTTACAGTGCTACTCATCCTAAAAGGGGTGTAGAGCAAGGGAAGGCTCTGGGCTGCTGGAGAACTGGGTTCAATTCATAGGCAATTCCTTCCATCCACAGCTCCCAGAAAATTCAGGGAAAAATCCACTTTTGCAATAATGAAATGTGCTCTTTTCCCTCTGGAGAGAGGAGGTGGCGGGAGACAAGCGTAGGGGAATGGGATAAGAAACAGGAGCCCTCTGGGTGTGGGATGGCTGCAGGGCCACTCTAAAATCACAGAATCATGGAATGGTTTGGCTGGGAAGGGACATTAAACCCATCCAGTGCCACCCCTGCCATGGCAGGGACACCCCCCACTGTCCCCATGCACTCCAAAGGGGTGGAACTGGCTGGTCTCAAAGGTCCCTTTGCAGCCAAACCATTCCCTGAATTTCTGATTCCCTAACTTCCCTCCTGCCGCTGGGAAATGTTGGTTGTTCCTGCTGGGAACAGCTCCACAGCAGTGGCAATTATCCTGCAGGATCTGTCACCTTAATCAGCCCCAGAACAGGACAATTTATTCTCAATGCAACATTAATTTCAGACAGGTGAAAGTGAAACCTTTTAGTGGCTTAATGCAAAAAGGGGGGAGAAAATGCAGATATCCCACTAAACACCAGTAGTTAAGGATAAAAGGGAAAATAACAGCTATCATGGGATGGAATTCATCCCACCTGGAGGAGAAGAATTACCGACAGAATGCACAGTCAGGAAAAAAAAAACCAACCCAACAGGGCTTGTCTTATCCATGGAATTAAATCCAGATCCTATAGATAACAACATGTACCCCTGGGGGGGTCAGTTCTGGGTATATAAACACATTAAATAACTGGGGCAGGTGGATTTTAAAGCCCTGAGGCTCCTTTGAAGCCACGTGGAACTCAAATAAAAGTTTCAGCAGCAAGACTGGATGCAACTGGGTTTTTTTAAAGATAACCCCATTCTATTTGACACTTTGAACAGGACATGTTTTCAGCTCAGGAATACCAGAGTGGGTTTTTGAGGATGGAGTATTTTGGTTTTGCCTTTTGGGTTTCTTTGGAGGCTGAGCTGTCAAAAGTTAAAAACAAGTGCTGTGCAAACAATCAGAAAATCCACGGAGCAGTGCATTGGAACTTGGATTTATTCACTGCCACACTCATAAAGCACTTTCTCTTATTTTATCCATGGATCAAATAATGGGCATTTTGTTACTTTATTTCTAACTATTCCTTCAAATATTGCCTGGACTCCCAGGTAGCTTTTCATGCAATTCAAGAAGTTTGCACCATTTGGGGTTTCACTCCACAACCTCTTCTCCAAGTTGAGGTTTGTACTTCCTAAAAGACATCTGGTTCTTGACCTGTAGGAAAAGACTCTGAGATTTTCCTCCCTCACTGAGCTCTGTTGGCAATCTCATTTCTGCTGCTGCATCAGAGATTTTGGCTTCCCTTTCCACATGCAAATATCCAAGTACATGCATTTAGTAAAAGCCATAATGGGAATTGATTTGCACTCCAAACCATCTGACCACTGGTTGTCACCAGAACACAAATACCAGATGGAAAACACTCCATCACTTCCCAGAGATCCCACTTATTTAATATTTTCTTCCCAGAATGCCTCCACAGTGAGCTAAATGCATTGCAACCATTTCTAGTTAGCAAGAGGCCTGGCTGTGGCTCTCACCTGTGTCACTGCACACCCAGAAATCCAAGGATTTCAGTGGGATTGGATGTGAGTTGTGGAGGAGGAGGAGGTGACACAGCCAGGGCCATGCTGCAGTGACAGGTGGCAAAACCAGGAGTTGATGCTCGGCCACCAGTCACCACTGTCACACGCACAGGGCTGCCAGAGGGCAGGGGGAGATGGGATTTTGGGGAGATATTCCTCCCTGCGAGGGTGGGGAGGGGCTGGGATGGAATTCCAAGAGCAGCTGTGGCTACCCCTGGATCCCTAGAAGTGCCCAAGGCCAGGCTGGATGGGGCTTGGAGCACCCTGGGACAGTGGGAGGTGTCCCTGCCCATGGCAGGGGGTGGCACTGGATGGGATTTAAGGTCCTTCCCAACCCAAACAATTCCATGATTTTATGATTCCATGATCACCTGGAACTACCAGTGATGTCCTCATTGTTGGGGAGCCAAGCACGTGGCGTTTATCCCTTCTTTTAACAGCTCTGTCTCCAGAGGAGCCCACACCAGATCCAGCTGTAGGCGCTGTTTCAGACAGATCCAACGTCCATTCCACATGGAATTTGCAGAAGAAAACCTGCTCATTCTGAGGTAAATATGGAAAGCTCTGTATCAGGGAGTCAAGAGTATGTGGTCTGGGCATCCCCTCCATTAGGTAAGTCCTTTAAAGAAACCCACATTTTTTCTTTACCCTTTATCTCTTTTCTACTTCTGCCTCCAGCAGTTCCCATGGATGCTCTGCATCCCCTTTGCTGGGATATCCACAGAGGAGAGCGAACAACTTCCAGAATCAGTTCTGATCAGCTGTCCCTGAGTCACCTCCCTGCACTCTCTGTTACTGCCAGGATGTGAATCCAGCTGGAGGTAACTTACAGACTGGCAGAATTTAAACAAATGCAAGATTCGCACTTGTTGGTCCCTAAATGTGCTGGTGCTGAGTGACCTTGTCTGCTCTGGCTTGGGAAAGGCACCGACCTGCTCCCAGCATGGACCGGCCCATGCTGTGCTCCCTGTGGAATAAGAGAACTGAGGCTGGTGCTGCAGGGAAGTTTTTATCCGGGGGTGAGATGGGATCAGCCGGCATGTGCTGTGCTCTGTCAGGTGCCGCTTTGTCCCCAGGGCACAGGCAGAGGAATTCAGAGCCGCCCCTGGAGCACCAAGCCAGCAGGGAGGTTATTCCAGGCGTTTCCAGGAGCAGCTCTGCTCTCTGTTCTCTCCCTGCCACACAAAAGGCAAAAAGAACAATGTAATTATGCTCATGAATCAGCAGCACTTCGTTATGAAAATATGAGAGACTAATGACAGCAGCTCCTTTCTGTGTCACTGCAGCAGTTCCAGCAGTTTGGAGCTGAGAGATATTAAAGATTCTGCTCTCCCTCCCTCTGGAGCCAGGCAAGAACCCAGCAGATAACACAGACAGCTTCCACTCGCAGCAAAAATGACAAGGCTGGCCTTAAATTGACACATTGCAAGGCACACTATTATTTTGTTCAAATATGCCTCTGAAAAATCCTCCTGAACTCCGAGGATGTGGCACAAACCCAGCATGGCCTGGACAAAAGGAAGAGCTGCCCCAAAGCCTCCCGTGGGCATCTGTCACCGAGTGTCCCAGTCTGAAATGCTCCATCCTTTAAATTTTGCAATATTTCGCCCTTATGGAAGAAAATTTCTTCATTCTGTAACTTTCCTGGATTTTGCCGGTTGTTTATTCTGCCAGCTGAGGGCTGACAGGCAGCAGTGGTGCAAATCTCATGTCAGGGTGTGACGTGAGCCAAGAGCTGACTTGAGTGGTGCCCCTGCAAACGGTGACATCAAAGCGAGCTGGGCACAGAGAACTTCAGAAACAATTGAGGAAAACAATTCCACCCCTCCTGTGCAGATGAAAGCGAGCTCTGTTTCTTTACATAAATAACATTCTGCTGGATTCTACCATCAGATTTCCATCAGAATTTAAATAAGAGCTGCCATGCAGACGTTAAGAGTTCTCTTTGCTAATACTGGTTCTTAATTTGTCATTTCTGAGCTCAGTTGAGCTCAGAGTTCTCCCCCTTACCTCCAATTCCTGGAGCTTAATGCCAGCAGTAATTGTTTCATCCACTTAAGTAATGACGTGTTTATTATAAACAGAAATTAATCCCTAACAAATAAAATCAGAAGCCAGTGAAGAGTTAAACCAAAAATCCCCAGCTCCTGGGAACAACACACACTGTTTTTTTCTGAGCTTCCCCAAAAATAAAGCACAAGGCAGGACTGAAACTGAACCAAGCCTAAGCCTAAATAAATCAATCTGTTGTTAAGAAGATTCAGACAAGGTCCAGGAGCACAGCCTGTTCATAAATCCATCCCTGACCACACAAAAGGTGTTGTTGAAACCCAACATTTTATGCTGCTCCAGAATAGAAATATTTTTCTCTAACAACACTAACAGATTACACCCTCAACCCATGATCCTGCCAATAAACAGCTCATTATCAGCCTCGTCCTTATGGCTCATTAATTTTTTTAAAAGGGGGGAAGAAATGGAGAAAATGAGAGGGATCAGTGGGGTCTGATGAGGATTAAAGGGAATGATGGTTCCTTCTGTCGGTGTCTCCTGCTTGTCTTTCCTGCTCCAACCTCGGCATCGTTCCTGGCTTGGGGAAAGGCAAAACACCAGAAATAAACTGTGATCCCGTGGCTAAACGGAATTCCTTTGGAAAAGGAGCTTCTCTGGGAGTTCTGTATTAAAGCAAAGGACCAACGAGGTAAAAAATGGGGTGTGAGGAAGGGAATTAGCATTTGAATTAGTGAGAAAATTGTATCCCCAATTTGTAAACAACTGTACCTTTAAAATCCCTGTCTCAGTTCTCCTGAGACAACTCCAGAGCAAAAAGACTTTGGAAAGGTTTTCAAAGATTTCAACCATTTAATCCCCTTCCATCAGCTAAATGTTACCATTTGGGGGTTTTCTACCATTTACCCATTTGCTCCCATAGGAACAAAACTGCTGGAACAGCAAAGGGTTTCTGGAGATTTCAGCCTGAATATCCAGACTTCCCAAAGCTTTTGGCATGAGTGGGTGTCCTGGAGCTGCTATGCACTCCTGGCTGATCTGGTTATCCAGGATTCATCCTCCCAGGACAACATGGAGCTGATCCCAGTGAGTTATTGCTGCTTTTTGTGTTATTGTCCAACCCAAACTTTTGTTTGCAGGGAAGGGAAGAGCTGTATTTATACAAAAAATTGAAATAACGTGCTCTAAAACTGCATCACCCTGAGCCCCAAAGCCTGGCCATGGCATTGCTGATCCAAGTCTGTCTATCCATGACCTCCTCCGGTGTTTCTGGGAGGACTAAAACTGAGGTGGCTCAAGAAGTGAGGGAAAAAATTAAAACCCACCATAAACCACAAAAAACCCCACCAGAAATCCAGCTTTATTTGTGCTGGCTGCTCCTCCAGTGAAATAATGGCATACCTGGGGTTTCAAATGATGGAACTGCTTCCTGCGTCCCCTGGGGACAGGGACCTGGCGAGAGGCCAGCCCAAGGTGCTCCAAGGGACAAGCGGAGCGGCGCCGTCCCTGTGCCAGGGCTCCAAGGGGCCCGGAATGGCTCCCCAGGGCTGGCATTCGTCTCCAGCTGGGCGCCACTGGATGTGGTGCGGTGCTCCCCAGAGCTCCCCCACTGCAATCTCTGTTTATAAATCTGGGAGACAAATGCGTTTTCCTGAGCTGCAGCTATGGCAACGAGCGGCTCGATACTGAGCTGGGTTGCAGGGGGTGATATCCAGAGGATTTGGGGGTTTTGTTAACTTGTGAAATAATTTATTGGAAAATCCAGGACAATTAGAACTGCCGGCCATGTATTTATTCAGTACGGAGGGGTTTCATGTTCCGCAACGTTGTCTGGTAAAAGCTCAATTTCTTTAGCTTTGCTTCTCAGAGCTTAAAATTATTGAAAAAGGAAAAAGGAAAATAAAACCCCTGACTGACTCACCCCAAACTTCAAGTTCTGAACTTTTGTTCAGCAAGATTTCTGAAAATCTGTGATTTCGCAGTTGGCCCTGAAGTTCCCAGCTCTTCCAGAAATGAGACACCTGATCCCATAGCATTCTGAATTTGGGGATATCTAAAACTGTCTGTTCTTTTGACATCCTTTTTGACACCATTGTGTGTCAGCTGCTCCTGAATTGCAGCAGAGAACGGAATAAAGATTTAGGCCTTAAACCTGTGCCTTTAATAAATACAGCTCTGAAATGGCTATTTTGGGGGGAAGTATTTGAAATATCCAACTGCTGGCACCAGTGTTTCAATTAACCACGTCCTTGGTACCACCTGCTCATGTATTCTTAGGGTGTTGTCATTTGAATTTATCACTTTATGGGGAAACCAGTCATTTTTGTGCTACTTTAAGAGACAAATTAAAGCAGCTCCACAAATCATGAGTAGGTGTTATTTGGCCAAGAAGTGGCATTTGATGTTCATGGCTAAAATCAGTCCATCAATCAATAAATGCCTCAATTTCCCCTCTTGTAAAACAAGGAAAACAGCACTGCTTTTGTTATGAAATACTTTGCGATTCATCAGGAAAAGGTGGATATTATTGTCAATATCCAGCTGGATGCTGAATCCCTGCATGTGTCTCCTGCAGGTCCAGGAAACCATGAAATAACTGAGGAACCATCTGAATACAAATGACCGAACAATGGACTCCAAATCCTTGGATTTCCTTTGATTTACTCCCAACACTCCTGCAGAAAGTGCAACCTTTCCCTCCCGGTGTCAAGCACCCGCCTCTCCCTCGCCCTGTGTCTGCCCAGAGTTGTTGCCACAGCTGCTGGGAACATCGTTATCAAAGGAGCAGCTCGTCTCAATTATTAAGAAAACAGCACAATTGATGTTTCTATAATTCGCAGAATTCCCCATCCGAGCCTTGAAATCAATTATGGAAAACATCAGGCTCCTCTGTCTGCCTTTGGAGCAATTTCAAGATCCACTATTTTATCCTCATTTGTTCTAACATTATAATTGGCCGTTGACTTTGATGAAGCTCTTGAGCATGAAGGCTGCGTCCTGCCTCTGCTTCTTTTTGCAGGGAATTCCACCCCTTCCCTCACTCTTTTTATTGCAGCTGAGTTGGTTATTTCCAAAGTATCTTCTGTAATTTCCCTCTCCTAAATCCCTTTTCCCCTTTTATTCTCAGATTTAGGGACTGTTCTTCCCTAGGTTTCTCTTCCTGGTTACAAAGTCCTCACTCCGTGTTGGAAGCACAACGAAACAAGGAGATGCGCAACTGCTGGGCACCAGGGTGTCGAATTCTGGGCAGGATTCCTCATTCCTTTCATCAGATTGCCACAATCATTGAAATTCTCTGCAAAATGATCACTCCTCTGAAATTAGGAGGTGTCTGAAATTAATTCAGTGTCTTAAAATGCAAAGCACCCGAAATGCCAGCTCATCACTGAGAGCTCCAAGCCCTCACTGCACCTGGATGTCAGTATAAAAGGAGGCTGAGCTGAAAAACAGGCTCCAAAACTCTGGGATCACCTGTGAAGGTTTTGGTCTTGGTTTCTGCCCTGTGCTGGACAAAAATGACATTTTTATGCCGTAAGGAGGATGCGTTTTAAAAGCATCCCCCCTTACAAAGGTAAAAATGCTGTAACATTCCTGAATGTTGCTGAATGTCCCTGGTTTCACTGTTTCCATGGCAAGATGAAGGGAGGAGAATCCACCAGGGATCAGGCAGGAGCAGGTGCTGTGTTTAACTCAACAGCTGACAAAGATTGGTAAATACTGAATTCTGACAACACCAAGCAGGGCCCATCCCAACGTTTCCCTTTGATCCCTGGCTCTAACGACAGCAGATCACCTCTGTCCTCTCCTCTGACTCCATCCAACCTCCAATTCCATTCCTCTGGCTGCAAAACTGTGGATGAGAGCAATGAAAGGTGAAAGCAATGCCCTTTTTAACAGAGAAAACAACACAGATAAACCTCCTGAACTCTGACAGGACTCTCGGTGTTTCACCACTTGCCCTGCAAAACGTTTCCTTTTGCCTGGATGAGCACCAGGAATCCACAAGGGTGCCCGATTCCAGCATCTGCTTGACCTGGCTGCCTTGCTCTGCCAGGTATTGAAGCATAAACTTCGAACTAAACCCTGGGGGACATTTGTGCGTGGTGAGGAACTCACTCCGTGACCAACACTCTTCCCGCACCGGAATTCTCCATTCCAAACCAATTAAATCTATCAAACTTCAGCAGGGCAGCTGAATTTCACCAAGGAACAGAAGAAAGGAGGGAGGGGCAGGTTTGGAGGGTTTGTCGAGTCTGCAGCTGTGGAAAAGGTGAGGTTAGAGCCCAAAGCTGGGCTTGTGTGGTGCTGACAGAGCTGGAGTTTGGGATTAATGTTGTTTAGGTTCCCTAAAATCCAGCCCTTGTGCTGCCTGCTGCTGGGAATGAATTCTGGCCACTGGGATCAGGCGGGTTTAAAGCCATTATCACTCGGGCAGAAAGCCCATTATCCATCCAGCCATTTGGGCCTACTCTTTTTTTTTTCCTTTCTTTTCCCCTTCCCTGCACATCAGCTGACGGTATTGACTCATCCTCCTGCAAAAATAAACATTCTTGGATGTTGAAAGAATATTTGAAATCAATTCTTGACTCACTGCAGATATCCAGGTCCTTGGGCTCATTTGGCTCCTTCCTGAACTGGAAGGCAGAACTCTCGTTAGAGACAAATTGCTCCCATAAATAAAACAAATCCCTGAGACCCTGCAAGGTCCTGCAGAAGGATTTTCCTTTGGAATGGTCAAAGCACTGGACAAGAAAAGCCAATATTGGGTTATTTTGTCAGGATTTCACACAGCAGCTTCCTGAAAAAGCAGGGAGAAATTGAAGTGGCACCGGCAGAAACAGGGAATGGATTTATCTGAGCAGGAAGGGATGTGTGAAACATAAATCCCGAGTTCCTCCTCGACCCTGTTTGGAGACCCAGAATTACATGGCTGAGATGTCCAGTTTTGTGCTGCAGTCTACAGAGGGGTTTGGAAAATTGGGATGAATACAGCAAGACGGCCAAAAAAGAGTGGTAGGCTTGAGAAAACCTCCTCCAGCACGAGATTTTACATCCTCAGTCTATTTATGCCATCGCAAAAGAGTGAGCAGCTTATCCTGAGTACAGAACTCCTGAGAAAGCAAAGTTTTAAAAGAAGAGTTTTAAAACCAAGAAGAGTTTTAAAATCCAAACTTAAAAGATTTTAAAATATCCAAAGGAACAGTAGCCAGGCACAAAATCCCAGTGGCACGAAGGAGGAGTCAGCAGTAATTCAGTCCTTTATACAGAGAAGGATTTCTGTGCTGGCCACCAGGGAAAGTGCTGAGGGGAGGGGAGGCATCTTTGTTTTCTGGGTGCCCCAATCGAGCCTGAACAGCTTATTTATTAAATTAATTTATTGGACACAAGCGAGGGAAAGCTGACACCCCCTCCAAGCAGGTTTTTCTAACCCAGCAGGTGTTTTAAAACTTTTAATGGATCTCTGTCCACTGCAGCCTGGTGGAGTGAGCAGTGCAATCACCCCAGGGCAGTGGGAACCTATTTTATATCTCATTTGCAGCAATGAACACCCAGGAGGTGCTTTCTTCTGCCAGAACCCATCAGCCCCACCTGAACACGCAGCATTTGCTTTCTGCCTGCTCCAAACAGCACACGAGGACGTGTTTTAGTCTGGCCTGGCCTCATTAACTGCCTGGTACTGGGGGGAAGAGCAAACCCAACAGAAATTGGTGTGTTCTGTGTATAGAACACGTGGGCTGGGCAGGGGGATGCACAAGCAAATAACAGCAAACAATAACCTGAGCTTTGGGGAAGGAGAAAAGCAGGAGAGTTAAAAATAAGCTTACCTGGAATTGCATTGGGAATGGGGAAAATGTAGTCCGGCTTAGTAACGAAAACATAAACATCCTGTTTGGTCCCACTCCAGGAAGGGTTAATGTGTGTTTGTGACAGATGGTGTGGGGCTTGTAGGTAAATCACCTGACAGGACAGAGCTTATTTTATATTTTATTTTATTTTATATTTTATTTTATTCATTATTTTCCTCTCTGGCTGGAGGGTGGCCCTTCCTCAGCTCAAGTGCCAGGTGCTGCCCACAGCATTCCAGCTGCAGCCAGACCCTCCTGAAGGAATAGAACACCCAGGACTCCCCAAGAGAGGAGCTGGAGAGGCCACGAGTGGGGCTGAGCAGAGCCAGGCTCCCCCTCATCCATCCGGCTGGACGCAGCTGGAACATTTATACTCAGTTCCCTGTTCTCAGCTCAGACTCACAGACGGTTCTGATGTCTTTGGGACTCCTGTGGCTCTCCAGGAGTGACACACGACCACCCTCTAAGGAGAGAGTGGCCCAGGTGCCTCAGTCGGTCCCTGCGATGCTGGAGCTCCATGCGTGGCTCTGGCACATCCCAAGTATTAACTGTGCCCAGGGCTCAGGGATGGAGTCTGACAGGGCTCGGGCTGATCTTCACTTCAGTGCCCACAAACCATTCAGCCCTTGGCCCCGAGGACCTGAGCTGCGTTCTGCTCCTCACCGAGCTCTGCTGGGGCTGTTCGCTGATCCCGCGTCCCCTCATCTCTTGGGAGCAGCTCCTCCAGGGCAGGGGTTTGTGTGTGGTGCCAGGCAGTGCCAGGCACGGGGAGCCCAGAGCCTCGACTGGGGCTACCACGGACATTTTATCTTTGAATCAACCCCAAATGACCCCCCCTTGCATTGCTAACGAGCTGCTCCGAGCCCTCCCAGGGATTTCATAACAATGTGTTCCCACAGAGAAGGATCCCTCGCCGTGCAGCGTATGCAGGGCTCGGCACATCAGTGTTTCAGCAAACAAGATTAACATTCCACAACGCACTTCCCCAGCCCAAAAGTACAACCTGCACCTGAATAACAAAAAAATTATAAAAACATTCCCACCTGTAAAAGTTTCATTCGTTTGCAAAGCGAGCACTGAGTCCCAATTATCCCGAGGAAAGAGGAATACTGCAAAAATTATCAGAGCTTTGCCTTCCTTGTTATTAACACTCCTTGATAAACTGTGAGCAGGATCATGTTAAAACTATTACATTAATATTCCTCAGAGACTTGGGCTATAATTTTAGCTTCTCTTTCTCACTCTCCCTCGTTTTGCCCTGTGAGTCAACATCGGAGGATGGCTGGCAATCAGCTCCTGCAATTATCCTTCTCCCCCGATTGGAATTGTTAACCGTGCCTTCCACTAATAGAACTGCAAATGAAAGGGATCCTTTTCACTGGTATTTACTGGCTGAACGTTCTGCTCGATGGCTCTGGGCACGACGCTGAGCAGAGGGCAAAGAGGACGAGTTTGATTTGCACTCGCTGCTCCGAGGGCTGCAGTGGGAACAGAGACGGGAGCAGAGAGCAAAGGGCCACACAGGCACAGCCAGGGGACCAGACGGCTCAGGGAGATCTCAGTGGGACACAGGGGTTTTCCAGGCTGGGGAATTCTTGGAATCACAGAATGATTTGGGTTGGAACGGATGGTAGAAATCAGTCAGTGCCACCCCTGCCACAGGCAGGGACACCTCCCACCGTCCCAGGTGGCTCCAACCTGGCCTTGGACACTTCCAGGGATCCAGGGGCAGCCACAGCTGCTCTGGGAATTCCAGCCCAGCCCCTCCCCACCCTCACAGCCAGGAACTCCTTCCCAATATCCCATCCATCCCTGCCCTCTGGCAGTGGGAAGCCATTCCCTGTGTCCTGTCCCTCCATCCCTTGTCCCAGTCCCTCTCCCTGGATCTGTGAATTGTGCAGCCCATGGAAGTTCTGTCCCACAGCCCTGAGCTGCCCTTTCCTTGCCATTGGCCATTGGCCACAGGCTGGGAGACGCCACAGAAACTCAAGATGCTAAAATATGACACAATCAAAGTTTTAATGCCTGGCTCTCACTTTATTTATCCTGACTCTGAAGAAAAAACAAACCACAGATATCCCATGATATCTGAAACTTGATCCCAGACCTAGAAATTCCAGGTGTGACCTGTTCCAGGGCATTTCTAACTGAAGAGCCCTGTTTGGAAATGTCCTTGTGCTCCAGAGCCAAACAAGCGCGTCCTGGTGGTACCTGAGCTCTCGGGGAAAAGTTGTCTCCTGGCTCTGATCGACTTTGTCTGCTCTTCCAAACCTTTTTCTACAGAATTATTCCTCTTCCTAGAAACCCCTGCTCCTTCCCATGTTCCCCTAAATTTAAGCAAATCAAAATCTGAACACAAAATGCTTTTCATTCTCAGCAAAACTTTCAGCAGAGGAAAAATAATTTCCTTTTTCTCCCACCTCCTTTCATTTGTGCTAGGCTCTCATCAGCATTCCACATGCTAAACTCCTTTGAAAATCCAGGGTGGAATTATAAGATTTAAAATACGCCAGTCCCCTTTGCTTTCAGGGGTTGTTATCCAGCAGATACTTTTCTTTTTGGAAAATCCGGTGCATAATGACTCAAAATTATCTTCCCTTGCTGTTGTTTGGCTCTTTAATGCTCAGGTCTTTCAATCCTTCTTCCTGCTTCCTGAGAAATTCCATCTCTTTTGGATTATTCTCCCCTGAATCTGTCAGTTCCTACACCAGAATATACATGGAATTTTGTGTCCATAAAAAGGAGTGAAATTTCCCAGATTTTCTTGTTATTTCTGAAAGGAACAACTCATTCTTTTATCCCTAGGATGAATTTCCACAGCCCAGATCCAACCACAGCAGCTGAGCATGAACCTCCTGAACTGGGGCCAAAAGAAACAGAAACAAGACAAATTCCCATTGGGAATTTCTGCCATGGCTTGAGCTGGAAAATTTGGATTGCAGCCTGAAAATAGTGTAAAATCCAGAGGTGCCTCATTAACATCCACTTGTAATGAATCAATCAATGAGCCTCCTCGGAAGGGACACCCAGAAAAGGGGCGGGATCCTTCACAGCAGCCACAGGGGTCAAATCCCATCCCAAGAAACTCACTGAGGGAATTTAGTCCGGAAAAAGACATTGGATCACACAATTCCTCTTTACAAAGCACCAGAACCAGCAGAATTCACTGGCCACTTAACCAAAAGGAGGTTAAATAAGGAGAGAAAGGGGGGAGCATCTTCATGGCTCCCACAGGATGGGGAATGGCTCAAACCATGGGAAAAAGAGGGAAGGACTTGGATCTCGGGGTCATGTAGCTTAGAGCTGCTTTGGTTTGGCTTCAAACACCAGCGCTGCAGGATCCACAGCTCTCGCCCCTGCCCAGAAAATACCTGGATTTGTTGGATTTAGGCTGGAGAAAATATTAAATGGAATTAAGGAACAAAGAAAAGAGAATCTGCATAATCTTAGAAGTCCTTCCCCTGGAGTGTGGGCTGCTGGTCTGGGGAATTTCCTCCAGGAGAAGGTGAAGGGCAATCACGGGAATGTCAGGAAGCAGCATTGTAAGCCCTAAAATCATAGAATCAAAGCAAAGCAGAGCACTGGTCACTGCTGGAACTGCTGGAGATGCTGTTCTGGAGTTGCAATGCTGAGATGATCCAAGCTTCCAGGCCAGGTCTTTGTCTAAAATTGTGTTTACTCTATGGAAACAACAGCTTGGGTTTGTCAGCCTGATGATGTCAGCAAAAGGATTCTGGGATGGAATTTAACTTGGTGCCAGCTTCCCTCTGATCTGCTGCTTGATATTAAAGACTTCAAAATCCAAAATTACAGGCCCGTTTTACAGGCAGTGAGTTCCTGTTTCCATGTCTGAGGATGAGGATAAAATGAGTCCCGGTTTTGCTGCTCCCATAACTCCAATTGCTCATTTCCAAGGCAAATTTTCCAAAGCACCTCTGGGAACGCTCCCTGCAAATCTGTTAAAATCTGTCTGAGCAGCCCCTGGCAGCGCCCAGCAACTCCCATTCCCTGCCTGGATTTCCTACCTCGAACCAGGGGTCAAAGACTGGAACATTCCCACAGCACATCTGCACGGAATTCCTGAGCTGCTTCCCAGCGTGAGATGGAGTCAGTTAAACAAACAAAGGTGCTGCTCAGACACATCATCTCCTCTTAATTTATAGTATTATTATAATAAATATGATTAATGGTATTTATAGTTATTATCGTTTTTTCTACTTAAACTGTGCTTCAGAAGTCTGAGTTGAGGAGCTCCTCCCAGCTCTGCTATTCCAAGCTCCATCTGCTGGTTTTCCCTCGGTACCAGCTCAGACAGAGCCACGGCAGCTCAGGAATGAGGTCTCAACCTGATTTAATTCTTCTTCCCTCACTCCCCATTTCCTCAGAGCATCCCCAGGCTCCTGCAGGATTCTCCCAGTGGCAAAACCTTGTGGATGGAGTTTGTAAATCCTCAAGGGAAAGCTTGAGTGAGCTGGAAATTTCCTATTTCCTATTTTTTCCTATTTTTTCCCATTTCCCATTTTTTTCCCATACCTTCTGACTAAAGAAGGAATTTCAGAAGAGAAAGGAAATAAGAAGGAAATTAAAAAGAGGGAATTTTAAAGGCTCAGGTAAAGTTCAGAGCTGGTTCTCTGCCAGGTTCTAGACCTGCCCACCCTAATTCCAAACTCCCTCCAAGGGCTCTCCACTGCCAGTGCCCCTGGAATGTTTCATTGGTTCCACATTCCAAACCAATCTTACACTTCATTTTCCAATAATTCAGAATTTTGCATCAAACCACTCAAATTCAGCGTTGAATCCTTTGTTTTTCACTACTCAGGGTTTGCACAGCCTCTAAACAGTGAGAATTATTGGCTTGCTTTCCGTATTTTCCATCTATCCCTGAGCATTCAGTTCTTGTGCACTGAAGCCTTCCTGGGATGAGACTCAGGAGGAAAAAGGAACACATGGGAACAGCTCCAGAAGGGAAAATGTTTTGTGCAAGGGGAGACCACTTAAAGACAGGATTTTTTCCCTGAAATAATTAAATGTATTAAATTACTGTTAATCAGAACAACCTCTCTGAGAACTAAAACCACACTTTCAGTCCCTGTTTTAGACTTCGCTCAAAATATTTGTTTTTTGGCAGTGACTTTGTGGGGATTTGGGATAAAAATTGGAACATTCTGTGGACTCAAGAGTTGTAGAAGATTCTCAGGACTCCTGAAATCCACACATTTCTCATTATTCCCACACTTGATTTCAAAGCCCTTGATCCTTTTCCTGCTTCCCACTGAGTTTCACGAGGCTGCCAGAGATCCCCAAAAGGATTCACACTGAAAACTTCCGTGGAAAAATGAGCAAAGGAATCTGTTACCCAGAGTTAATGAGGCATTTTGGAAACCAGCTGCATTTTTAAGGAATAATAAGTAAAGCCTGGCATTATCATGGATAATGGATCATGAGAACTGCTGGGCACATCTTTAATAAAGGAGATTTTTTTTTCCAGAGAATTTTAATCTATAAAGGATCAGAGGAACCATTTGACAGGGGCTTTTTGGGGCTCATGTGAGAGATCAGCAGAGCTGGGGGCAAAACTCCCACTTCTCTCCTGTCGCCCATTAGAATTCCTTAATACTTGTAATTAATCTTTATTTGAACTCCTGAAAAAATACAGATCGTGCTTTTCCAGCATAAACCACACCAAAATCCGTGTAGGAGCTCTGGGTGTTCCTGCCATGCAAGCAACAAATAAAAGCAGATTAAATCTAAATTTTGGGAGGCTGCACCCACAACTGCCCAGCCTTTGTTGTGAAAGGGATGGGAAAATGGGGAGAAGCCAAAGCGGGGAGCTCGGGGCTTGGGAGAAGCAAAGTTCAACGCGAGTGGAGCAAGGTTTGGGTCCTCCCTGGAGCTGTTCCCGTGCCGAGCTGGGCCTGGGGAGCCTTTCCCAAGGCTGTGCCGTTATCGGCCGGGCTGGAGGCAGGGGCGCGTTCATCGGAGCTGAGATAAGAGGAGAGGCTGCGGAGCTGCCAGGCTCCCCTCATCGGGGCTGAGCCGGCACAGCTGGATTGGGGCTGACACGGTGTGTCTGCCTCAGGGATGGCACAGCACATCTGTCTTAGGGCTGTTATGACCCAATTATTACTATTATCAAGGTTCTGGCCTATTGTGGATGCACACCTTTCCTTCAGCCTGAGCTGACTGAACAATAGGTTTCCTTTAATCTAACCAGCAGTTTCCGAGGAGGTTTCTGTGGCTGTTGCTTCTTTAAAACTTTATATCAACGTTTGAGGCATGAACTATTTTCAGTCTCTGACAAGGGCTGACTTCGCACATCTGGCTTGGAGCTGACCCAGCACATCTGGATTAAAGAATGACATGGCACATCTGGCTTAGGGTTGATCCAGCATGTGGCCTTAGGGCTGACATAACACATCTGGCTCAGGGCTCACCCAGCACATCTGGATTAGGTCTGACACAGCACATCTGGCTTCAAGGCTGACACAGCACATCTGGGTTAGGGCTGATGCAGCACATCTGGCTTTAGGGTTGATCCAGCACATCTGGCTAAGGGATGACCCAGCACATCTGGCCTAGGGGGACACAGCACATCTGGCTTTAGGGTTGATCCAGCACATCTGGCTAAGGGATGACCCAGCACATCTGGCCTAGGGGGACACAGCACATCTGGCTTTAGGGTTGACCCAGCATATCTGGCCTTAGAACTGACCCAGAACATCTGCCTTTAGGATGACCCAGCACATCTGGCTTAGGGCTAATATGGCACATCTGGTCTTAGAACTGGCCCAGCACATCTGGCTTAGCGTTGACACAGCATATCTGGCTTAAGGATGAGCCAGCACATCTGGCTCCTCACTTTCCTTTGCTCTCTCCTGGCCCTGAAGCCCAAGTGGAGCCGATTTCTCAGCGCAGCTGCAGCCCCAGGACCCAAACCCATTTTATTGGGGTTTATGTCCAGCACCGATGGTCTCGCTCTACGATTCATTAAACAAACACACAAAGACGAAAACGTGGAATTTTTAAAAATTAAAGAGTCTCTGATGGGACAACTCAGAAATGGATTCTCAGGACATGCAGGAAGGTAAAATCCTCCCAAATTCTTTTCCAGTTCATGGCAGAAGCTCTGGGTCTGTGTGGCCGCAAAGGTTCAAACCACCCACGTCAGAGAACTGGGGGAAAGAAAATCTGTCACCAGAAGCACCTGGTGATCCAGAGCTTCCCAGGGGTGCTCTGGGCTAGCATTCCATGGGAAATCCTCCCTCTCCAGCATAACGCACACATCAAACCTCCTGAGATGGGGAAGAAATGTTCCCTTTTCTATTCCAAACTCATTATTCTAATTTGTATTTATCCTGCTCTTTTAGGGAGGAGAGGCAAATCCTTCAGGCCTGGTGATATTTACAGGAGGAATTCTGTTGGAATTGGAATTTTAACGTCTTTCAGTGAGGGTTTTCAGGGAGAAGGGGCAGGCAGTGACCTGTGACTCCGAAAATAAACAGAAATCATGACAATTTTACACTCCAGGTGCCACACGAAGGAACTCAGGGGCTGTAGCACCATTTCTGAATGGGAAAATGGGAACTGCAATGAGCTGAGCAGCACTGATGGGCTGGAGACAGAACTGAGTTTTCCAAGGCTGGGTTTTCCAATTCCTGCTCCAGTCAGACACAGCCCCCAAGCAAATCGAGTTACTTTCCCTGGAAAATGGGTTGTTATTTTTCCATCATCTCCCAGGTGCTCAAACACGCCAGTTTTTGATGTTATGGGGATATTTGCATTCCATCCCGATCCCATCTGGCTGCGATTTCCCCCATTCCTTTATCTGTGCAGAGATCTGTCTCCCATGGAAACATCACTCAGGAGGTCATGGAAACGACTTCCCAGACTCCCTGGGCTCCAGTAATTCCAGGCAGGAGCACGAAGGAGCTGCCTGAGGATATGAAAGTCCTACAAATGCAGGAACCTCCCTCCTTTTCCAGCACCTCAAGCACACCTCCTCTGTCCCAGGTCTGTGACAGGATCACAGGGTGGCCTCGGGAAGTTGGGGTTTTCTGTTGAGGTTTGTGCTGCAAAACTAAAACTGCCCTGACTTGCACTGAAGCCCTGTTAAATGACTGTTTGTTTATTTTATTCACCATCCTCACTCAAGACACAGCTCCCCAGATTCATTTTGCTCATTTTCCTTCATTTTGCTTCATTTTGGTCTCCAAATTCCTATTTGTAGTATGAAATTACTATTAATTATAATCAGCTATTAGTCTGAAATTAGTTTTTTTAGTATTTTTATGAACGTTGTTTCTCTACTATCTCTGTATTTCGGTCAGGGCAACTCTTCCAGCTCAGCTGTTACACCCAAATCCTGACCAAATCCTGGCTTTCCTGCCCAGATTCTCCGTGCGGGTCCATCCTGAAGCCTCCTGTGCCGTGTGTCTGCCCTGTCCCAGGATGCAGCTCCTTTCCAGGAGGATGGAAGCCTCTCCTGAATTCCCAGTGTGACCCAGTGGTGCTGTGCCTCCTCTCCAGGCAGACACAAGCTCACACTCCGTCAGCCAGTGGATCTGGAACATCCATTTCCCCCCCATTTCTCAGGATAACCACCAGGACAGGATTCCCTGATTCATTTCCATGAAAATCCCATCACAGCTCACTCAGTTTCACCACCCCAAACCCGCTGGGCTTGCTCAGGACCTCAGAACAGCCCTAAAATTTAACACAACCCTAAATCCTGCCTTGTAGAGAAACAACTTCCCTCGGCTGGTACCTAAAACCTCAGGATTCCCCTAAGAAATCTTCGCATTTCAAAAGACTTCCCAAAACTTTTCTGTGTGAAAAGCACTTTGAACTCCCAGCTGGAAGGTCCTGGGAGGATTTGTGCGATCCTGTCTCCTTGGAGAAGCTGATTAGGTGACATTAATACCTCGCAAAGAATCTTCCCCCAAAGCTTCGCTCGCTGTGCTGCCAGAAAGTGCCAACGTCAAGCATTTCATTTTCCCACTAATAACATTTCCCTATTATGGCTTCAAAAAAGAAATCCCAATCTGTTTAGCACTTGCTGCATTTCAGGCCTCCCATCACTCCTCTGCTTCTCATTTGTGAAGAGGGAAAGGGAAAAAAATTCCATGGAGTCACCTTGAGAATGTGTTTGAAATTTGGGAGAGTGCAAATTAAAGCGAGGGTTGGGAGGGGCTGTGAAGGTGCCACATTTTTTGGGGTGTCCATCCAATCAATCAGCAATCAAGGGAAATTAAATTATTGCTGGGAAAAGTGGCTTTGTTCTGTTTATCTTCCCAAGGATCCCATACTTAACCTGCCCCAGAGGGCTGTACCTGCCTGGAGCTGTTTGCTGTGTCTCATCAGCGAGGGCTGGGTAATAATCAGAATTTCCTGATGGGGAATTGTGCTGTTGGGAGATTCACAGCAGCCCAGGTGGCCAGGAATGCCACAAAGATCCCAGTATCTGACAGCACTGCAGAGTCAGTTTAAGCTTTCCCTCACTGACCTGGCACAGAGGAGAGGGATTATCGGGACAATTACTGGGACCTTGGGCACGTTTTGCAAACCCCCTGCAAAAGCCATCCACGGTCTGCAAGAGCCACCTCAGTGACAGGGCTGCTCTTGTGGCAAATTGTTTGGCAAAGAGGGCAGAATTCCCAAGGAATGTTTGTTTTTAAGGCACAGGTCAGAACTCAGGGCCTGTGGAGTGGCTGGGATGGTGAGGTCACATCAAATCCCATTTTCCTTATGCACAATCCAGCCTTTGCCTGGACCCGCTGCTCCTCCCGAGGCTGAGTTGCAGCCTGAGCTCCCAGCCCTGTGACATCCTCTGGGATTATCGATGTCTGTGCATTTATTAAACTCCTGATCTTATGAAAGCAATAACCCCTTAATGAAAGCTGTTCCTGGGGTTCGGGCTCCCAGGGAAGGAGCAGACGTGGATCCTGTGGATCCTCCTGCTGGAAGTTCATTCCCGACTGGCAGGGATGGGGCTCGGAGCCCCCACTGCTCCTCTCAGCCCATGTCCCACCACCCAGCTCCTGCTAGCCCAGAGATTTTGGTAAGCTGCTGTCTGACACCATCTTGACTGCAGGAATGTTGGGAAGAGAAAGGGAAAGCAATTTAAGGCCACCATACATGGAATCCTGGAATGGTTTGGGTGGGAAGGGACCTTAAATCCCATTCAGTGCCACCCCTGCCACGGCAGGGACACCTCCCACTGTCCCAGGCTGCTCCAAGCCCCATCCAGCCTGGCCTTGGGCACTGCCAGGGATCCAGGGGCAGCCACAGCTGCTCTGGGAATTCCATCCCAGCCTCAGTCCAACTACTGTGTCAGGATTCTCAGCCCAGTTTGCTTTATCCAACTGGTTCAAACACAAAACCTCAACAGAAACAACACAAAATATGAATTAAATATCCCTCATTTGTCAGAAAACAAACTTCTGGTGATATTCCATCTCCTCTGCTCCCAAGGTGCTGACTCGTGGTTTCCAGCTGGAACTGTCCATGTCCTCCTACAAGGGAAAATATTCTCACCTCTGAATTGGTGCCACTTTTTTTCTGTTCCTGGACAGTTTTCACTTCCATGAGACACAGAGAAAGGAAATCCAGAGGGACCTGGGCTCCACAGAAGCCCGTTTGCCCTGGGGGTGCTCCCTGTCCTTTCCC
Source organism: Gymnorhina tibicen (assembly GCA_013399875.1). Taxonomy (NCBI): domain Eukaryota; kingdom Metazoa; phylum Chordata; class Aves; order Passeriformes; family Artamidae; genus Gymnorhina; species Gymnorhina tibicen. The sequence goes on along the minus strand of VXAZ01002738.1, from coordinate 38,807 downwards.
TGTGCCTGGAGCCAGCACAGCCCCATCCCCTCCCTCAGAGCGACACAATCAGAGCCCGGGAACCAGAAACACCAGAAAAACGTTCCCTCTCCCACCAGCCCTGTTCTGGATGAGCTTTCCCATTGCCCCTCTCTGCACAAGGCAGACAACTCAGTAAAATCCCATTTCCTGGCTGTGGAGGTGCCCCTCTGCTGCACCACCAGCAAACCCAGCACAGCACCAAGTCACAGCTTCTTTCAGTAAGACACCTTCAGGATGACAAAGTATTTTCATTATGAGGTATCGAGGTGTTTCTCAACAGGAACAGCCAGCCTGGAACCTGCACTTCAAAAGGAGCAAATTAACAAAAAGGCTACAAAAATGGTGAAGTTGTTCTGCTGGATGTGCAGAAAATGCTCAGCTTGGAAAATATTCCATGTTTTTTCCCTTTCCAGGGGGCATTGGTGATTTCTTACTCCATTTTGTGCCCAGAGGCAAAGATCTAGAGGGTGTTGGGGTTGTTTTGAATAAAATTCAGTGAGGGAAAGGGCACTTTTTCCTGGGATGCTTCTCCTGCCCTGACAGCTCCCAACCCGCATGAATGGGGACGGGATTGGCAAAACCTGGGAGTTCCCAGTGCCGTTACAGGGCATTCCAGCAATCAGCCCGGAGCAATCCCTGTCCTTTGCTGGGATTCTGGTGGGATTTGCTGCACCTGCCCCTCCAGAGCCTTGGCTCGTTACTCAGTGGGGCACCTTTCATTGTCCCAGCCCTGCGTTAATGAACCACAGCAGCGGATTTGAATGTTCCTGCTCTTTCCAAGTCTCTCATTCTCTATTTGGGTAAAACTCTCCCTGTTCCTCACCTTCTGCACACCCTTTTTATCCTCAGTTTGCTCCTCTGTCCATGTTTGTTCTTGTGTTGGATGGGTTCAGTAGCCAGATGAAATAATTTGAGTGGAGTATTTGTGCAGAGAGACTCAAATATGTCCATTTTTGGTTTTTTTGGGCCAGGGCCACCTCTTTGATCTCTGTTTCTACAGCTTCTACCACCGTAGGCTCATGATTTGGTGCTTCCTTTGAGTGCCACCAGAATAATAATGACAATAATAAAGGAACATATACTGGTGCTTTTCCAAACCCACCAGGAGCTGCTGTGCAAACCCAGGGTTTTCCACCACAACAGCCCAACTCTTCCATGGTTGCTGTCTCCAATGGACCCTCCCCATGTAGCCTCCATTTCCATGGTAACTGAATTCATCTCGTCTGCACTGCTCCCAGTACAACTGCAGACCACGGAAGCACAAGGATCCTGGGGGGAATGCTCAGGTTGCTGCTTTGCACCCCAAATCTGTCACCTGGGATTCCCTGCTCATCCTCCATGCTAAACTGGATTTAAACCAGTGCATACGTGGCTCCTTCCAGGGGATTTTTCCCCCTTTGAACTCGGTGATTAGGGTAAATACCCCAAAATTCGCCAGTCTGCCCCGAAGTGCAGCACAGGAGACTCCTCTGTCCCAGCTGCAGCCCTGGGGGAAGGTGCTGCCCCTCTGGCTCCCTGCATTCCTCCCCTGGATCGATTCCTGAGCACAAATACTCCCAGCAATGCGGAATCAATTCCCGTTTCCCGTCCCAGCCCTCAGCCCGCCCTGTCCCGTGCCAGGGAGGATCCCCAGATGTCCTGGAAGAGAGGCACAGGAGCTTTTGTGCCTCGCCAGCCCTTCCAGCTCCCCCTGAGTTGTGACGGGAGTAGGAAATGCCTAATGAACCCTTCTCCCAAACGCTGCCTCATTAGGAGCGTGTCCTCATTAAAAGGGACAAATTTACCATAAACAATGGCAGCCCTCCCGCACGGCCCTCAGCAGCAGCCGAGCAGAACACGCAGCACTCCCCCGGTTCCCGAAAGCTCGGGAATGGTGCCCGGAGCACCTCGAGGGCAGCTCCTGCCCAGCGCCGCCGGGGCTCCGGGGCACGGCCGCGTTCCGCTCCCCCGGGAATGGTGCCCGGAGCGAGAACGCCCGAGCCCCTGCTCCGAGCAGCGGGAGCTCCGCGGGGCTGGGGGACACCCGGGCGCTCCCAGACGTGCCCTGTGAGCGGAGAACGCCCGAGCCCCTGCTCCGAGCAGCGGGAGCTCCGCGGGGCTGGGGGACACCCGGGCGCTCCCAGACGTGCCCTGTGAGCGGAGAACGCCCGAGCCCCTGCTCCGAGCAGCGGGAGCTCCGCGGGGCTGGGGGACACCCGGGCACTCCCAGACGTGCCCTGTGAGCGGAGAACGCCCGAGCCCCTGCTCCGAGCAGCGGGAGCTCCGCGGGGCTGTGGGACACCCGGGCACTCCCAGACGTGCCCTGTGAGCGGAGAACGCCCGAGCCCCTGCTCCGAGCAGCGGGAGCTCCGCGGGGCTGTGGGACACCCGGGCGCTCCCAGACGTGCCCTGTGCCCGGAACGTTTCAGCACGGGTGAACGGAATGAGAGAGATTTGTCTTCACGAACAAACCGTGGGCCTGCTAGACAAGACAGGTACTGAGAGGTGAAAGAAGCAATGGGAGGAAGCATAAATTCCATGGGAATTCCACTGATTGACACAAGAAGAAAAGGGGGGGTATACATTAGAAGGGGGTCTGTGTTAGGTGATTCGGGAAGTCTGTACCTCTCAAGTACCTCAGCCAGTGGGGAAAGAGAGAGGGAAATGCGGCCGGGAAATCAGGATAAAAAGGAGGCTGCGTCCTCCAACAACTTGAGAGACCCCATGGAAAATGCCCATGGCCTCTCCCTTAATGCGAATAAAGGAACAGGACTCCTCTGTCTCCTTTTTGGACATCAGCCTCTGGTGTTTGTGGATTAATTTTCCTGACATGGGCCACACCACGGAGCAGTCAGGCTGCCGAGCTGTCCCAGCACGACCAGAAATTCCGCTTCCCCTCTCAGGACCTCCCAGCTCCACAAGGTCCCCTGGGTGCAGCAGTCAGGGCACTGACACTGAGGCGAGGTGCTCGGACCTGCGGCACCACCTGGAGAGGCCCTTTGGGACTCACGGATTTATTGCAGGGATATCACCGGGCTTGCCACTGTATTCAGCCTTTCCAGAAAAATCAAACCAAACTCATCCCAGTTATTCCAAGGACATAACCTAATTCTGATTCCCTTAATTAGAGACTGGCTCAGATTAACACCGTCCCCACCTGATGGCTTTTCCAAACTACAGGGACAGGACAGGATTTCCCATTTTCTATTTTTCTCACCTCAGCCATATTTGTGAAAAACTCCTTCTCATAAAATGAGAATGTCCCAAAGCAGATGCTTGGAGGAGCCCTGGCTCTGCTGGAAAGCCGTGCAAGTTCCAGAGGCCAATCTGCAGCAGAAACTCTGTAAAATCAGACTAAACCCCCCAGCTCTGTGCAGACAATGTGCACAGAAGATAATCTGACAACCATCACTTTGTGCAAGTTCAGGAGCCACCCCCTCACTATTTTTCATTTGTTTGTTTGTCTTATTTGGGGTTTTATCTCCCTATATTAAAAAAAAAAAGTCAAATATTATAAAAATTTAAAGTTTTTAATTAAAAATCCTAAACCCATTTCCCTGTTACTGCCTCAAAATACATCTGCCTCTCCCCATACAGGTTTTTCTTACACTTCTGAACTGGAAGACACAAGAGATGCTCCAGGAAAATATATCAGGATTTGGTTGTTTTGTGGGGTTTTTTCCGTCACTTTAAAATCGTTTTTTTCTTTTTCTTTTCTTTTCTTCTCTTTTCTTCTCTTTTCTTCTCTTTTCTTCTCTTTTCTTCTCTTTTCTTCTCTTTTCTTCTCTTTTCTTCTCTTTTCTTCTCTTTTCTTCTCTTTTCTTCTCTTTTCTTCTCTTTTCTTCTCTTTTCTTCTCTTTTCTTCTCTTTTCTTCTCTTTTCTTCTCTTTTCTTCTCTTTTCTTCTCTTTTCTTCTCTTTTCTTCTCTTTTCTTCTCTTTTCTTCTCTTTTCTTCTCTTTTCTTCTCTTTTCTTCTCTTTTCTTCTCTTTTCTTCTCTTTTCTCTTTTCTTTTTTTTATGATTAGGAATGTCAGTGCAGGGTGGGGGAAAAGGGTAAATCTATGAAAAATCTCCCCTGCTTTTCTCATAATTTGAGGTTCCTGACTGGCTGCAATTCTAAATCCTCCCAAACAGGGACTCTCCAGTTGTGTCCAGGATATAATTCCGGGAGTTCTGGTTCTCTGGAGGCTTTAATTGTCCAACAAATAACAACAAAAGCAGATGCATGAGGAAATTTAACCCTCAAAGCAGCCTGAAATAATAAAGCAGCTGCTGAGGTGGATTAGCACCATCCAAACAGCTGCCAACAGGAACATGCCACACCAAGAGAGGCACTTAGAATAATCCCAATTTCCTTGGAAGAAACCATCCAGAGATGAAAAAAATACTTTAAGGAAAAAAAAATTAACATGAGAAAAGGCTGCAGGACTGAATTGTGCCACTTGATCCCACGTTCATTAGGGGACCCTTGGACAAGTTCTGTGGTCTTTTGATTTGTTCTCAGGTGCAACATGATACAAAAAGAAATCCACTTATTCCTTTTCTTCCTGATTTTTACTTTAAATGTTCATTTTCAGATGCTCCAGCTTCAAGCTGGTTCATTTCCAGCTTCCCTTCTCTGGGCATTATCTGCTTTCTTTTTTCTGCAGTTGCCATAAAAAATATGTGAGTCAGAAAAAATAAAAATGGCTATATTTTATATCAGCCTCCAGTACAAAATAATTATAGCATCCCCTGCTGAGTGATGGGCTCACACAAAAGCCTGGAGTTTAATCCCATCCATTTCCAGGAGCTCCCAACAACAGGTGCTGCTGTGTCCACCTCCAGCATTCCGGGGACTCCAGCACTGCCTGGCTTCCCATGGCCTGGGAGGGTTGGTGGCACCAGGGAGGGGAGACAGCATTAAAATTTTAATGGTGCAGCTCATTTAGCTCCAGGAGTCAGTAAGGAAAAGCAGGGAAAGCTGCTGTCCAGCACCAGGAAAACCTCTGGAATTTGGTCCGTAATAATGATTGCTTTTGTTTCTCACACAAACCCAGAAAGACACAGATGCAGATTAATAATCTATGGAATTATGGGATCCTGGAATGGTTTGGGTGGGAAGGGCCCTTAAATCCCACCCAGTGCCACCCCTGCCATGGGCAGGGACACCTCCACTGTCCCAGGTTGGCTTTGGTCCTTGGGCACCTCCAGGGATCCAGGGGCAGCCACAGCTTCTCTGGGAATTCCATCCCAGCCCCTCCCCACCCTCACAGGGAGGAATTACTTCCATAAAAAAGGGACTCTTCCCTTACAGAAGGAGCTCCGCAGCTCCCAGTGTCTCCTCCCAAACCAGGACACGCTGCCAGCCAGGATGCAGAAGTGAGCAGCATCCCAAATTCCAGTAGGAGCTGACAGACCTGCTGCAGGTCCTGAAACAATCAGCAAAAAAAAAAAACCAGCAATCCCGCATTTCCCTTTTCCTGAGTCCCGCTGTGTTGTGGACCCCTATTCCATGTCCCTGCCTGCCCTCTCCATGTGGCTTTCCCCTTCCCCCCTCTCTAGTCCAAACCACTCCCTCAGGTTCCCCTGTTATCCCAACACCGCCCTTGTACCGCCCCTATGCCCTGCCATGTGGTCTCTCCACGCCCTTTCTGCCCGGGATAAGGGGCTCTGAATCACCTGAGCTGAGTTCTCTCTGCCTTGGGGTTTGCCAGCTACCAGCTTCTCTCTCTCTGGGCTCTAGCCATGTGCTAGCCCCCTGCCTATGGGGGCTGGCACGTGTGCTGGTCCTAGGCCTTGGAGAGTTAGCATGGAATAAAGACCTGCTGCAGTCTCCATGCAAGAGCCTTCTCGCCTCCTTTACCGCCACCGCGTTGTTGTGAGCTGACAATTAACTGAGATAGCTCGGGCTGCCGAAAGGCTGCGGGAAAAGTGGTTCTCCCACTCTCCCTAGGAATGCCCTGCGGCGCTCTCAGGAAGGTTGTGGCCTGCCATGCCACTGCGAGAAACCAGGCACAGCAACACTGCTGTAGCTGCTGGATGAAACGAGCCCCACTGCTCAGGCCGGGCTCTCTCCAGTCCCATTTATCCCTGCAGAGCACCTTTTAAGAAGGGGAGAGATCCCAAACCTTCCCTCTCTTCTCCCTCCCTCCTTTCACTCTCACTTGACAGCCCAGCTCGTGTTCCAGCAGGAGCACGAACATCCCTGGGAGCTTCCCAGGTGAGGCACATCCACCACGAGCTCCTGCAGAGCCTCTGGCTCCAGGTGAGGCACATCCACCATGAGCTCCTGCAGAGCCTCTGGCTCCAGCTCCAGTTTCTTTTTAGGGCTGAAAAGAGGACTGCAGGAACTTTAACCTCCCTAAAGCATCCCAGCTTCTCTGGACCCTTTCCCACTTGTCAGCATCACATTCATCCTGCACATTCCCTGTCTGAGCAGGGAATTTTCAGCAAGACGAATAAACCAGGTTTTTGTGCAAGTTTTATGCATATCTGAATTTTCTCCCCCACCCCAAAAAGCCTTCATTCTTCTCCTGAAAGCTCTGCCAAACTTAGGTGCTATTTCTGGTGAGCAATTAGCAAAAGAATCAGTCCCAAAAATACTGCGGTTACCAGGCAGCAGGCCTTGGGAAAGGGGAAAAAAAGCAAAGGAAAAAAAAGGAAAAAATGGAACACATGCTGGAGCCCACTGGCATCTGATATTCCTTGGGAGCATGAGCAGGGTTTGACATCCCAGGCTGGGCTTTAATTGGAGAATCCTCTTTAATTGGGGGCTCTTTTCCCTCTGCATCACGATCCCATCTCATCGTGTCCCCAGAGCTGTCCTGTTCTCCATCCCTGGCACATCCAACCCCCTGCACCTGCCAGCAGCTGAGACGCAGGGTGCTGAAATGTGTCTCGGCTAAAGTTCAGCTGCCTGTCTGTGCCTGCCCCGATGAGAGGGGTGGCAACTCTCTGCCGGCTCCGAGGCAAGGACAGCTCGTCACTCTCACCATCTGCAGCGCTTCATGGCCAAATCACCGTCATTATCCCCACTCTGCAAGCGGGGAGAAGGATTTCTGAAGGAATATAATCACCCACGCGAGGTCAGGGGATCGGACACCCCAGATCCCCGAATTCCATCACCCATCCATCCATTCCGAGGAGGAGGGGTGGCACATGGAATGCTCTGCTGGCTGTGCCCAGCCCTGATTCCGGGGAGCGCTGTCAGAGCTGACCGTAAACCTGTCCTGGCTTCCTTGGGGAGCCAGGAGCCCCTGGGAGCTGGAGTGGGGAGAGGGAAGGAGGGGAAATGTGCAGGGTGCACCAGGGCAGGAGCACCGGAGCAGCCCGGCAGCGCTCCCTGTGCCTGCCAGCTTGAGGGCGGTGTTGGTGTCGGTGTCAGTGTCGGTGTCAGCGTCACTGCTCTGCCTGGGGTCACACCAGGGTAAATTCCTCTCCAGTGGCGTTCTGGCAATCCGGGATGGGAGAGGAGCCCGGAAGCTGCTGGCTCCTTGCTCGGTTGTGCCAGAGAGGAGCACGGATAGCTGGTTCCACCTCCCTCACTTTACATCCTTTCAACACCCAAGAAACTTCCCAAATTCTCTTTGCCTTCTCTGACAGTGACCTACTTAATTACTGCAAACTGGGCCCTGAGTCTGGCACAGCCTCCCACGTTCACACCCAGTCCCACAGCACCCAGACACCTCAGGAAGGAATTAAAGCAACCCCCAGCCCCTTCAGAGCATCTCCTGCGTTCAGAGGGGTTTGGCTGTGCTCACAGTGCCTGGGTAAATGATGATGGAGCCGCAAAGGCAGGATAAATTGATAAATTAAGGATATAAATTAATTTCTTTCGAATACACTCAGACAGTGACACCACGTAATACCAGAGTAATTCCATAGGAAAACCCAAAAACATCCTGATGAAGAGAGAATTCACTGGAGATATATCAGACATAGAGATAATACAGAGATAATTCCTGTAGGTTCCACTCTTAGATCCATAATGGGAAAAATTAAAGTGGGGGACATTAATTCTGCCTCACTCCTTGGTCTCAGCAGTAAACCAGGCTGGGGGAAAGGGAAGGAATTAACTCTGGTAATTTTTTAGGGATTTTTTTAGGGGATTAATTCCTTGAGAGGAGGTTCACAGAAAGCCATCAGTGCTGGATTGAAATCAAGGGGATGGAACTTCCGACACGGAGCAGGGAATGGCAGAGGGAAGTTCATCACAACTGTCACCTGGCCACCGAACCCAAGGGAAACAGGCCAGGTGCAGGAGGTGCTGGCTTTCCAAAGGTGGCTTGTGGGCAGCTGCAGGTGCTGGTTCCTTCTTGAAATGAAAACCAGGAGGTGACTTCTTCCTGGCCTGAGGGCCTGATCAGATCTGTCCATAGGATCGGAGCTCGGAATGCCCCAGGGATCTCATCCCAACACCCCCACACAGTTCTGTGTACCCAGCAAACCTTGCAGTGCAGGGCCTCCTCCTGTCTCTTGCCTTGTCACTGTCACCTGCCTTAAATGTTCCTCAGGGTCAATCAAACCCGTCAGGGGTAAAGGGCGTAAAACCAAGATAATGCCAGTCGGCCAAGCAAGATATTAAATCATCGATGATTAATTGATATTAAATCATCAATTATTAAAGCGGAGACAAGGAATGATGGAGAGTGGGGGCTACAGAACCTGATAGGGGGAGAACCTGATATGGGATGAAGGGATATGATCCAGGATAAATAATCCTGCATGGAACAGGGGAGAGGAAGGTGCACGTGAGTAGGGAACAAAGAATTTCCTTGGATCAGGGCATAACTTTCCTTGGACAATGTCTGGAAGTGAGCAGGACACTGGTTTTAACCTGTTATTGCATCCAAACCGAGACTGCAGGAATTTCGATGATATCCCAGGGGATGGATAACCAATAACCCCTTTGGTGACTCTCTGGGTGCTTTTCCACACCCAAATCCTGCTGTTCCACCCTCGGTGTCCCTGGCTCTCTCCCAGGGCAGGTTTGTGTTGCAGCCACAGCCTGAAAAGCAATTTTGTAGTTTTATACTGAAGTGCAGAGTGAGCTGACACAGAGAAAAATCCCAGGACAAACAGAGCCTCTTCTAAACAGATCCTTGCAGAAATGTTTGGGGTCAAACCCTTGGGTTTGCTGTTTGGTTGGGAGCATGAAGTGTTTCCAGCACACAAATTCAGGAAAAACAGGATTGTGCCTCCATACCTGCCCAGAGCTCGAGAGACTGGATCACCTGCTGGAAACCCAGTGTCCTGTGGTCTGAATTAATGTTAGGAGTGAGATCGGTGCACATTTCCAATGTGTGCTGCTGATCCTGTCCTGATGCTTGTCCTGGAGTCTCCCAGGCTAGAATTTATCCATAATTGGCGTGATTAGCAGCTGATTAACACCACATTTAATCACAGATTTCAACTGCAGGGAACTCAGGGAGAGTTTCCAAAGAACTGCACCAGCAAAGAGCACTCAGAGATCTCCAGAACCCTGCGGATATTGGAAAAGATGCTCAGAATTTCCTGCTGGGGCCACCAGAAGGGGTCCCAGCCAGCCTTAAACTCCAGGACCAAACCCTTTCAGATCCTCCTCGCGTTTCCAGCCGTTCATCCAGAGGATTTATTCCCAGACTTGGGAGCTCAGTAGAAATGAGAGCCACAAAGTCTTTTTCAACACCATTAGGTGGAATTGGCTCAGCCAAGCCACGGCACTTGGACTGCAGAGATTTGTCCTCCATGAAAAGCAGAGGGTGGGGAGAGGCAGAGCCTGGGATCCACCAGGCAGTGTAATTTTAGTTGTTTTGCTGGAGGGGGGGAATAGAATTAATTTAAAGGCTGATATTTTAGGCTGCGTTGCTGCGCATGAATCCGAGTGCAGCGAGTTCCTCTAAAAATAAGCCTGTGCCAAAAAATGAAAAGAACAAAAAGCGAGGTTGGAGGTGTGCTGGAGTGACTAATGCTCTATAATAAGTGAGCAGTTCAGTGCTTGCCCTCAGAGTACGTTGGGATGTTATTTTTGTGAGCCCAAACCCAGTTATTCCTTTGGGGCTCAAAACTTGGCTTTGCTTTAGGTGTTTCACTTTATTTTAGTTGCCAGTGTCACGGTGAGTACAAATTCTTGTATTATCCCATGTCCATCAAAGAGTCTTGACCCAGAGGCCTGCCAACATTTATTTAATGAATAAAATCACCAGCCCTGGATCTGGGTGCACTGGAAGGGTCTCCAGTGGGAGGTGTCCCTGCCCACGGCAGGGGTGGCACTGGGTGGCTTTAAGGTCCTTCCAACCCAACCCACTCTGGAATTCCGTGATTCCATTCTACATCCCATGCATCCCAGTTGTACATTCTGAAGAACTCCAGGCACACCCATCAGGAGGAGCCCCAGGCTTTTTATCCCCAGCTGAGTGATTGATAAAAATCTGTATTTCCAGGGGATGTGTGGGTTCCTCTTCTGGCAGTGACATTTAGTGTGACATAAACTGCCTGGCATTCCCTGGAGTGAACTCTTGCCCAAAAAAATCCAAGAGAGGACTGGCTTTGAGCTCTTGGATCACAGCTTCAGGGTCTGGGATCAGAGCTGAGAAAAATGAGCTCTGAACGCCAGAGAGGAACACAGAACTCTGGAGCAGTGCAGGTGGAAATCCCAAAGGTATCATTAATAAGGGAGGTAACTCCACCACTGCTCAACGTTTCCAGCCAGTGTTGGACCACCTGCATCTCCTCCCTGACTTTCCAAGAAGTCCACAATAAATTTTCCACTATGGTTTCAAAACACAGCAATTTTCCACAGTTCTTTGGGATGAAGTTCGCAATTCTCCTCCTCCTTCCACACCAGGCCCGTTGCTGCTGATGCTCATGAAGAATTTGTGATGCTACAGATGTACAAAGGTTCAGTGGGACAAACCCAGCCATGATATAAACACAGCAAACCCAGATTCCTGGTGGTGGTATTATTATTATTATTATTATTATTATTATTATTATTATTATTATTATTATTATTATTATTATTATTATTATCACCATTGTCATCATCATCGTCATCATCATTATTATTATGCTATCATTATTATAATAATTCAGTTTTCATGCTTTCTCTTCACACCTTATCCCAAGGGCAGAATTGACCTGAACAGCCAAACCCACAATATAAAATTAATCCTTTGCTGGATAATGAATTGGCCATTCAGGAACTGGTCAGGGTTTGTCCCAGACAGACCCAGTCATTTCCCTAAGTGCAAGGAGCTCAAGCCAACTCTTTAAAAATTCTGGGGCTGTTTCTGGTTGTAAGTGGACAGCAATTGAATTTGGGCCATTTCCTGTCTGTGTCTTGGACTCTTCTTCATACGGAAAGAAAATTATCAAACCCTTCCCTGCAAAGTGCTCTGGGCCTCACCGCCACTGATAATCGTTTCCATTAATGCTTGGAATCTGCAGATAAGGCAGCTGCGAGCTGTGTGACACAGCTCCAGCAGCCCTGAGGAGCTGGGAACTGCAGTGCCAGGGGCTTCACGGGTTCACAGCAGAACTGGGAACAAAATAATACAAAAATTGAGGTGCCAGATTGGGACTCGATGGAATCCCAGCTCCAGCTGCCCCAGGGCTCACTGAGGAGCAGCAATCCCAGCGCACAGCCAGGAACTGAGGTTGGAAATTCCCTCTGACATCATCACATCCAACCAACCCAGCACGACCATGGCCACCACTAAACCACATCCCAGGTGCCACATCCACACGGTTTTTGAACAGTTCCAGGGATGGGGACTCCACCACTTCCCTGGGCAGCCCCTTCCAATGCTTTACAACCCTTTTGGTGACAAAATTTTCCCTAAAATCTGGTCTAAACCTCCCCTGGCACAACTTGAGGGTGTTTCCTCTGATCCTGTCACTTGTCCAAGTGGGATGCAGGCAGTTCTGCAGGCGTGAGGGATGGGAATACAGACCAGAGGGAGCCGCATTCCCAGCTGGACACTTCTAATCCAAAGTCACATTACTGCTCATTCTCGTTCTGCAACCCAGAGAGAAAACAACATGCTCGCTTCTCCCATTTTGTATCTGGAACCCAAATTAAGCCTTTTCTTTACCCCAGCATTGTCATAAACAACTAAAACCATAAAAATGCACTCATTTTATTGCACAAGGCTACACAATTACTGTCAAAAGCTCTTTGATTCACTGGCAGAGAAGAGGAAGATTGTGCCCAGTCCCAGCCAAATGTAGTTTTTTCCCAGTCTCTGGCTTGCCCACCAACCCTTTGGCACAGTTTTTTCCAGAAAGTTCCATGCTGCTGAGGGAGAAGGATTTCAGGCTTTTCTCCTCCAGGAACAAAGTCAGCACCATGCAAAAACTGGTCCAGGTTGGCTGGAGTCACCAGATCATGAGAAAGCAGCAAAAAATTGTTGTGGGAGGAGGAGAAGTGAGCAGAACCTGTGTCCTGGTAAAGGTGAGTTGCGGAAGGGCTCATGGTGACCCCCTGCATTTCCAGGAGCCTCCTGCTGCACTTTTGTCTTCACCTGGGAGCAGTTTAAAATTCCACTTGCAGTCACTGCCGCTCAGAGTCTGCACTTCCGTTTATACCTGAGAAACCCCTCCTTTCCCAGCTCACGGGGAGCTGAGGAGCTCGTCAGGCTCAGCAATTCCTCCTTGCTCTAGACATTCCCAGAGAAACTCTGCTCTGGGAGGCTGCACAAGGGCAGGGAGAGCAAGGCCAGCTCAGAATCAAAAAGAATGACAAAAGCTGCATTTTGGGACACAAAGTTTTGGGAATCCCCCAATCTGTCCTTGGTCACTTATTTAATTCTTTTATAGTAGTTGTTTACTAGTAGTAGTAGTAGTAGTAGTAGTAGTATTTTCAAATCCTTGGGATAAAGGTATCAAAGTGGTGTTAAAATATTTCCAAAGAGGCGGTGGATGGGAGCGATCATTGTTATTATTTTTGTAGGTCCTGGCTGTGCCAAACCTTCCAGGTGAGCCTGATCCAGGTGAGCAGTTTGCCACCAGGACTGGCTGAACTTCATTAACCCTCCAGTGACTCCCTTTGAACTCAGTGGTTCAGTGCTGTGTTGATTTAAAACACTTTGTGCCAGCCCATTTCACCTCCACGTTGTCGACAGGAAAGGCAAAAGGAGTGCAGAGAAGGGAGCAGGAAAGAGAGCAGGGAGAAAATGGAACTGAAACTCAGCCCGGGGTTGTGCTTCTCCAAACCACAGCTGAGAAACCACACCCAGCACAAACACACCTAAAATATGTTAGAAACTGCTTTGGGTTAAAATTTACTGCTTATTATTCTTTTGTGAGACATCCTGACCTCCCAGACCTCAGCCTTGGTCACTCAGTTTATGTCCTTGAACTTATGATTTTGCATCCCAACCAAAAATCCAGAATAATAACCTTTGAATATCCCTTTCTTTTTGAATAATAACCCTGAATATCCTCATTAATCACACATCTGTCCTTTGAAAATACATTCTTTTTACCCCTTGTTGCTCTGGATCTCAAAGCCATCTCAGAGTCATGATTTCCAAAGAATGACTTTATGTTACATAAGCTGGAAAAAAATCCACTGAAAAGCTTTTGTTTTAAATGTTTCCTGTCAGCTCCTCGAAAGGTTCCATTATTCTTTGGGCTTTGAAGTGAAATTCAGGTTCTATGGGATGCTTTTCCTGCCCTCCTTGACGAGCAGGGAGTTGTCCTTAATCCAGAGCATCCCAAGTTTCCTGTCAGCCCAGGAGCTGACGCTCAGTTTGTGTAAGCCCTGACACGTTCTCATTTTTAAAGCAAATTAGAGCATGCAAAGCCTTTATGGAGCTGTCTGGACTTTACACCCCCTCTGTGTTGTTGTATAAATGATTTAACAAAATTACCATATGGAATTTGTTAGATATTCCCCAGGCCAGGAGCGGGAGCCGCTCCTGTGCGCTGAGCCTCGGTGACGGACGAAGGTACAGCAAAGCCTCATTTTTAATTTATTGCTGACGAGGAATGGCTTTGTGTGCTGGGCTGGAAACAGCAAATTCCCCCATTCCAATCCACGCCTGAGCTCCAGTCACACAGAACAGCTCCCGGTTTTTAAATTTTTTTGGGGAAGCCACAGCTGGTTTTACCCACAGACATTCCCCCTCCCGCTGTTCCTGTGCCCAGGTTCCAGGGGGGCGGAAAGGGATCGTTCCCAGCCCTCCCTGAAGTGACAAATGGCTCCAGCACTGGTAGAACTGGGAAAAAATTGGGGCCATGGAGGGGAAAGAATTAAATTCAATAATCAGATTATCTCCCCCCAGGCACTGCCTCTGTCTGAAGCCAGACACAACTTTGGTCCCTGCCTAAAAAGCTCCAGGTAATTTATTTAAATAACCTAACGAGGGAAAGAAAATAAATCCTCTTTGATGAAGGGTTTTGAAGAAGTCAAAAAGACTCTTGCAATCCCATTCCCTGATCATTCACAGGGAATTATCTCAGCTCCTTTCATTGCCTCTGAGGAATCAGCAGCAATTCCCCGGCAGCTCAGGCTGCGCCTCTGCCACAGCCCGAGTGGCACCAAGTCCCTGGGGCTTGGAGTCCTTGTCACACTCAGCTCCCTCAGGCACCTGTGGAATGCCAGGGAAGCCGTCCTGGAGGGAATTTCCAGTTTAACAACTTCCATTTCTCCACAGGAAGGAATGGTTCATCCATAACCTGCCTACCCCTGGACTTTAAAAAGCTCCCACAGCAATCCTACCAGTGCAATTTTGCATATTAAACATAGAATATGTAATGTAGAATATAGAATATATATTGTAACATAGAGAATTTATACTGTAATATATAAAATTTCATATCTACATGATATAAATATAATTCCATATGTATAATACATTTTTTTCTGTATTTTTTATAGAAATATATCGGCTAAATGCAAATACTTGCTCCACTGCATCCTGTCCTAAAAATGCAACCAGCCTGGGAATCTCTCTGGCCATTTTCCCTCTGGATACCCTGTTAGTGAATTCCAGCTCCTTGTGAAACCTCAATCCCCTTCCATTTCCAGAGGCAAATTTAAAATGCACTTGGTTTTGCTTCCCTCTCCATCCCTTCAAACTCTGCAATGCTTATATGGGATTTCCTTCAAATTGTTGTTTTGCCAAGGGCTCCTGCAGAGCCAGCCGGCCCCGAGGGCGTGCAGGAAAACTATGGCAAAAGGGAAAATGAGGGGAAAAGTAAGGGAAATCTGGGGATATGCGGTGCTGGGCCATGAATTCCAGGAGTTTTTCAGCAGCCACGTGTGAGGTGATGCCACAGCAGAGCTGCACAAGCTGCTCCTCCCTGAGCTCCTGGACCCTCTTCCCATCTCCCTGTGCCCTTATCCTGGTGTGGCACTGGAGTTTGGGATCAAGGAACTGCTCCCACTCCACGATTTTCTCTTTATTTTTCAGAAATTCACTGCCATCAAATGGGAGATCAGGGGCTCACCAGGAGCATCTGAGAAGGGATAAAAACTAAAGCTCTGAAAGCATATTCCCTTTTCAAATATAACTTATTCGCCCTCAGAAAGCTTTGACACTGAAAAATCCTAACCCAGACATTGCCTTGGGAACAGCCTTTTTCCCTGGATCATTTTATACCCAGCACTCGGATTATGCCAGATTCAAACAAGGAGCACCAGCAAAATTCCAATTTGGACAAAGAATTCCTTGCTGTGGTTCCATAAACACAAATCAGACAACACCTCAAAATGCCTCAGAGCATTTTGAAGCGTCTCTATAGATTGCATTTTCATACCTGCATTCCATTATATCCCTAATAGGAAGGAAACACAAGATTTTTCTTTGATTTTCCTCTGCAGCTGAGCCAGAAGTGACTTTATTGCAGCTAAATCTGCACAGTTGGGCCTGGTTTTGGGTTTCCTGCCTTTTTTCCAGAGCAGCTCCATGCTCACCACCAACAACTTCTGGCTGTGTCTTGGAATTTATTCATCTGATCCAATTCACCAGAGAATAAATAAAGAAACCCCAATAAAAATGATCTGTTTGATTCCTGAAGTCAGCAGATGGAATTCCCATGTGGGATCCCCGACCCTTCTGGAATGGATCCTGTCCCAGTGACATCAACCCCACCTTTTATTTCAATCCGCTGTGCTATTCCTGTACAAAAAGCAAATTGGATTAATTGGGTTGTAATTAGCTGGAGGTTGATAAGCCCAAGCTTTTGGATGTAACACCTGCGGAAGCAGAGTGTTCATAACAGGGCTTTCAGATTCATTATGGGAATCACAGAAATCAGGTTTACGCCTGCTCTGGGTTGAAACTCACCTCATTTCTGCTTCACCAATTTAATTCAACAATCAGGGTGGCGATGTCACTGTCAGAGGAAATTGCAGCCTGGGTGGGTTTTTGCTCAAATTGCAAAGAATCCGTGCTCATCTTTCAGCTGCTTTTCACAGGTGGGAAGGATGCAAAAGGTTAATGCCGCTCCAAACCTCACCAAACCCTGATTCCATCTCATCAGCTGCTCCGGGTCTGTTACTGGTACAGAGGAAATCCTGAGAATGTGGAGGGAGAGTCCTCAAATGCTCAAAACATGTAACCAACAGTGGCAACTTCACATTTGGGAGTTCTGTTGATTTAAATGGCTTTGGGGATTTTATGCACTGTATTTAAACACACAAATTCTGAATTTTGGGATTAACCACCACTGTATTCTGTCTCTTCTGGGCAGCTGGCACAGGGTGCCCAGAGAAGCTGTGGCTGCCCCTGGATCCCTGGAAATGCCCAAGGCTTGGAGCAGTGGAAGGTGTCCCTGCCCATGGCAGGGGGTGGAGTTAAGTGAATTTCAGGTCCCTGCCGACCCAAACCATTCTGGAATGCCAAGATTTTCCATGGACTGCCCATCCCATACTCCCACCTGCAGCTCAGCCTGGCTGTTTCCCCATTCCACATCCCAAATCTCCAGATAAGAGAGGATTTCAGGGCCCCTCTGCTCTTCCCATCCCTTCCCCAGGCTCTTTGTAACTTAAAACATTCATTGGGAACACGATGTTCTTCAGGGGTTACAGCAGAGTCTGTAAAGGATGCCAGCCCTAATCCTCCCTGTAGGAAATTAATGGAGAACTTGTGTAAAATTAAGCACCAGGCTTTATTAAGGAGCATCTTCAGTCTGGAAGGCAAGTGCTGACTCCAACACTTGTTGCCAATGTGCAGTGAAGTGGATGAAGCTCCCTAAAATGTGGCTTTCTTATCAGATCCAAGGGTTCTTCCTGGTGAAATGCTCATTAATTTCTAGATTTGCATGCTGGATAAACACCATGAAAAAGGGACATGACACAGACAAGTTGCTTTTGTATTTTTAAAAGAAAAATCAAATATTTGTGTGGGTTCAGAGGGTAACTTCCACTGAATATCAGAGGCACTTAGAAAGCAGCTGGGCTTTTCTCAAGTGTAACCTGTGGCAGGGCAACGGGGAATGGCTTTACAGTGAAGCAGGGCAGGGATAGATGGGATACTGGGGAGGAATTCCTGGCTGTGAGGGTGGGGAGGGGCTGGGATGGAATTCCCAGAGCAGCTGTGGCTGCCCCTGCATCCCTGGAAGTGCCCAAGGCCAGGTTGGAGCACCCTGGGAAAGTGGCAGGTGCCCATGGCAGGGGGTGGCACTGGAAGAGCTTTAAAGTCCCTTCACACCCCACGCATTCCATGATTCCCTGACTCCCTGATCCCAGGCCACGGCCCTGGAAGGAGCCGTGCAGCCCCTGAGATTCCAGGAACTGAAATCCCTGCCATCACGCACCGCAGGACGCTGCCTTTGTCACAGGCTCTGTTCAGCTGTGATTAATTTGCAAACCAGCTGTGCTCTGCCTGGGCTTTGTGTCTGACCTGACTGTGGTCACGTGCTGGTCATGGATGGGATCCCTGTCTGCCATAGAATGAGCTGGGAATGAGCCACTCCAGGCAGGAATGAAACACCAGGGCTCTGGCCGCACAAGGAGCGTTAATCAAAACATTTGGAACCACCTCACATCCCTTAAAAACCTTCAGAGTTCATTTAATGTTTTTTTTGCTCAAATAAGGTGCAGGAGCAGAGAAGAGAATAAAAAAGGACTGAGTTTGTTCTACCCTGTTGCCCTCACAACCCTGGGAAGTGCAAAATTCACCTGTTAATTCCAAGTTAATTGATGCCATCATTCCCTGAGGGATGTTCTGAGGGACTGGAATGGTTTAGAAGAATTGGGATGTTCAGATGAACTGGGATGTGTAGTTGATTTGGGATGTTCAAATGATTTGGGATGTTCAGATGAACTGGGATGTTCAGAGGATTTGGGATGTTTTTCCCCTCAACACCTTTAGAATCAGTCATTAGCAGGTACCGAGATAATGCCCTGATTTTTAAATGTTGTCTTTAAGAGTCCCAAACACTATAACCAGAGAACAAATCCAGCCCCTCACCCCACACAGTGAGTATTCCAAGGAACATGTGGATACCGGAAAGAAACCAGGCTAGATACAAAACTGAGCCAAAATTATTGATTCTGAGTCAAATTCTCTGCAGCATTATGGTTTTTTCTTCATGGGATTTTATTTTTCATAATTATTCTCTGTTCCAGTATTGGAAATATTCAAAATTTCATGAGGTGTAAGCTCTTTAGGCTGCAAATGCTGAGCTCATTTTTTTTAATAAATAAACATCCTTTCAAGTGAAAAAATATTGTATTATTAAATGCAAATTAAAAATGGGATTTTTGGGCCTTTGTTTTGATTTCTGGGTGAGCAAGGCCTGCTGAAAATGCAGCTCAGTGGGGGTTTGCTTTTTTCCTAGGAATCAGCATTACAGAGATGCACCAACACTCTGTGTGCCATCCAGTTCCTCCTCCACCTGAAATTCCTGAGCTTTCCAGCCCCTGATTCTGGTTCTGGAGCCAGTTTGGTGCGGGACACTGGAGCAGCTGTACCTGGGCCACCTCCAGCAGCGGGACCTGTCCTGAGCCAGCACTGGGTGTGGGCGAGTCATTCCCCAGTAACGATCCAGCAGGAAAAGTACCTCTTTCCTCAAAAATCCCAGGCATGGGAGCCTCTGCTGCATTTCTGCTCAGTGACGGGGCTGCTCATCAACAAGAGATGCCAAAGTCCCAAATACTTTTATTATTTGAAAGTTTTCTCCTTCAGAGCTGCTCTTCCTTCCCTCCTCAGGTGGGCACACAAACGGTAAAACCAAACCCATCTTTAGGACACTTCACTTCCAGCATCACCTCCTGGCTGATGATTCCTGCTGGGAACAGGATCCCAACACATTTTGGGGCAGTGGGAAGCCCCAGCTCGGGGTTCCTCCCCGTCCCTCCCCGGTGCCTCCTCCCTGGGCTGGCATTATGCAAACGAGCTGTCACTGCACAGCATTTTATTCTGCTTTGCCTGATTATGCAGATTCCAGCTCCATGGAGCCACTTTGCTTCCTCTCCTCCTCCCTCCTTCCTCCTCCCTCTGCTCGGCTCTGCTGGCAAAGGGGTTTCACTGGAACCACGAGCAGTTATGAAACAGAACAAATTAAACACAACAGTTGGGATCACTTTTCCTTCACAAGACATCGCATATGTCGCACTCAAAGGGCTACAGGAAATGGCAGCTTTGCCTTCTGCACTCCCTGTCCTGATTTCCCAGCCCCAAAGAGGACTGCAGAGGAATCCTGGGATGTGTTCAGGGGCTGGGTTTTCCACAGCTCCAAAAGCCCAGGGCTGTGTGCTCTGTGCCCATCCCTGGGGCTTCCAAAGGTTGGCTCATGCAGGCTGGAGAAGGGAAGGATCCAGGGAGAGCTCAGAGCCCCTTCCAGGGCCTAAAGGGGTTCCAGGAGAGCTGGAGAGGGACTTGGGACAAGGCATGGAGAGACAGGACACAGGGAATGGCTGTGGGAGAGGGCAGGGAGAGATGGGATATTGGGAAGGAATTCCTGGCTGTGAGGGTGGGAGGGGCTGGACTGGAATTCCCAGAGGAGCCGTGGCTGCCCCTGGATCCCTGGGAGTGTCCAAGGCCAGGCTGGAGCAACCTGGGACAGTGGGAGATGTCCCTGCCCATGGCAGGGGTGGCACTGGATGGGATTTAAGGTCCCTCCCAAGCCAAACCATTCCAGGATTTGATGACGATTCCATGACCTGTGGTGTTGACCTGACTCCACAAATGTAGACAGGACCATAACTGGAACTAGGGGCTCTTATTCCAAAGACACAGAATCCCTGTCTGTGCACAGGAATATCATGGAATCATGGAATGGTTTGGGTTGGAAGGGACCTTAGTGACCGTCTCGTTCCACCCCCTGCCATGGGACACCTTCCTGGGCAAGGGAAGGTTTCCAGCTGTGGAAGCCCCGGGATGTACAAACACTGAGGCACTCAGGGGTTTATTTAATTCACTGTAAGGTCGATAAACCTGACTTTAGTAAATCCCGAATCCCAGTCCTTGGCAGTGGGGATGCTCCTACCATTGTGAGACCGGAGGTGACACAGTCTTGTCCCTTGTACCCTAAGGCCGGTAACCCAAGAGAAATCCATGTCAGACAAAACCCCACAACATTTCCACCTCCACCAAAGTCCCAGGGAACACACTCCTGGAGCAAACCCAAGTTCTGATGCACAAGAGAAAAATTTTAGAAGGGGCAGGAGATATCCAAGATCCTCAGGAGAGAGGAGAGTTTTGAGGAGCGAGGAAACCCCCCAGCCTTGCCCCGAACTACAGAGGAGGGTGGAATATCCCTGGCACCTGATCCACAAGGAAATATTCCTCCTCAGCTCTAAATCCAGCAACTGGCTCCACCCTGAGCCCAGGCACAACCTGGGAAATTGCCTCCTAAATTCCATCGTGGCCTTGCTGGCTGGAAATACTGCGGAGGAGAGGGACAAAGCTCCCTGCAGGAGCTGGCACAAGAAGGGAAAGGGAAAGGGAAGGGGAAGGGGAAGGGGAAGGTGTTTTCCTCCTGGTCTCTACAGTCATCCAGCAAAAGCCCTGGAGGATGGCCTTAGTGCCACACAAAGATGGGGCAAAAAGACACAAACTTGGATCCCTGGTAAAGGATTTTGTAATTCCAATGCAACAGGTGGCTAAGGGATTTTACCAGAAATTAATCATCCCTCTCCAGGAATTCTGCTGCTCTGGAAAACCACACTCCAGCAATTCTGAAGCTACAAATCTGTCCCTTCCATTAAAAAGGCCCTATTGTTTAATGCATGTCTAAAAATCTTAAATACGGTACCTTTTACGTAAACAAAACAAGGCTTAGCGCTGAAAGCAGGGAAAGATGGATGAGGGGAAAATCATTCCCTTTGGGAATGGTGGGGGAATCCATTGTTCAGCAGAGCCGTTCTCGTGCTTGCACTGCAGCAGCCTGACTGCTTCAAGCCCCAGACATTTGCTCTCAGGATTTGTGCTGAAGAGATCCTTAACAGCTCAAAGGAGGCGACACGCAGACGATGGGAGCTCCTGAGACAGGGCAGGTGTGGTCAGGGATAAGAATCAGTATGTGGGGAAATCAAGGTTGCTTTTTTCCCCGAGGACTGAGCATCAGGAATCCACACAGACTCCAGGACACGTTTCCTCTGCAGGGCTGGAAATCAAACCAAGCCCTGGCACTGATCAGAAAAAGGCTGATGTCAAACAGCAGCACCTGGTGCTCCAGGGACCGGAAGTTTTTCACTCTCCCTCCCTGTAAGCCCCAAATTCTCCATGCGAGAGGTTTGTGGCCGACAGCGACACTTCAGCTCCTTTTGTCCCCTGCCCAATCCCTCGAGTCAGCCTGGAAATTTGCAGGGCTGGGGATGGGCCCAGAATTCCCCGCAGCTGCTTCCCAACACTTTGGGGAGAACACCAGCAGTACAAGCTGCCAGCTCAGGGAGCTCAGCAAATCTTTCAACAAATTTAAATACTTTTAGGGCTTTTGAAGGAGGTCAGACACCCACAGGGCATTATCAGTCCCAAAATACACACACTTTTCCTCTCCCACTGGATATCTCCAAGTGCTGTCCCAGAGCTGGGAGACATTCCCCGAACCACCACATTTCATTCTGAATGTCATCAGAATTCCAAATTTTCCTAACTTCTTTTTCAACTGCTCTAGAAAGAGAAGGCTCCTCCCTAAAGCAGAATTCCAGCTGCAGGAACACGGTTTTGTCAGTGCCTTTGGTTTAACTGTAGCCAGGGTTGGGCCTTGATGATCCCTATGGGTTGCTTCCCACTCAGGACACTCCACAATTTCTCTGACTAATTACCTCCTCTTGCTTATCTGGATCTCCCATCCCATGTTTTATCTCCATCATTAATTAAGGAGGGCTGAAAACCTAAATCTGCACCGTGCGGTCAAGACTTCCTGGTGCTTTGATCCATGTGGAAAATTCCTTTGATCCTGCAGCACGCTGGCACCGTGGGACACCCGTTTGGCAGATCTCTCCAGGGAACACGGCTGAACATCAGATCTTTTTCTTCCTGGGAGGCAGAAGCCGGAATAGAAACCTGCTCTGCTGCTGCTCAGATGGGTTTCTCTGGGGTGAAGAGGGAAAGGTATTTCTGAGAACTGATTTAATTCACTTCAGGTTTCAAAGGACCTCAAGACCCCATGGAAAAAAAACTCCTTTGCAATCCATTAAATGGCATTAAATAAACCACTTTTAGGGCAGTGATGCGTCCTTCTGAACTCTCAGTGACACAAAAGGGGCAGTTAGGTGTAAAAAAACAAATTATAGTGGACCTAAAGAATATGCAGGAGCAAACCCCAAAATTTCCAGTGTTTTGCGATGTTGGATATTCCCAATTAACTGTGATAAATCCTCTCTAACAGCCTCTTCCCATTTCCAGAGCCTGCCTGAGTCAGAACATATGGACAACTCAGCCCATGGAGCTGGAGGATGGTACTAAACAGATTTCTCCCAAACCCATCAGAGGGTTTCTTTTTCCCCATCGCCACTGGAACAGAGCTGTGAGCAGGGAAAACTCTCGCAGGAATGATGATGATGGAGTTCCCAATGCTGTCCCCAGGCTGGAACTGCACATCTGCAGCGCCTGGGATGCAGCTGCCCCATTAGCTCAGATTTACAGAGGGCCCTTTCTGGGCTTTTCCTGCTCCTGTTTCTTAAAGAGAAAAGGAATTCTACGTGTTCTCAGCAGGAATTTACAATTCATGTTCTTTTAACAGCTCTCCTCCCCCAGGCTCGGAGAAGGAACTAAATCCAGCACCTGCACTGGCACAAAGCGATCTTCCCAACACCTTCTGCCTCTTCCCTCGTGGAATTCCACTCCACCTTCCTGCTTGCAAAGACCCTGGACTTCTGTGATCTCACCCACTGAGAGTCCTACAATATTGATAAACTAGAACAGAAAATAATAACTCTATAAATTATATCTATTATATATTATACATTTATAATAAATTATATGGGAGGGGGGCATTATACTGAGGATGATTTGTCTGTTTTAAATCCAGGGCTCTGAAGAATGAGGTGCCTGTGCAGGTTACTGGGGTCACCAAGGATTGGGAGAGTTGAGGGAAAGTTGGCCACAAGTGGCTCTGTTTCTGTCTCTGGGACATCTCTGAATTCTCTGGTGGGTTTGGGGTGCTTTGGGGTCTTTTTTCCCCTTGTCTTGTTTGTTTTTAAAGGTGACCAATGTAATTAATGTAAGATGATTTGGTTCAAGCTTAGAACCAAACTGTTACCAAAAACCAGCACACGCAGAACCCAGAGATGGAAAAGAAATGGGACCACAAAGGACATGAAGGGATTTAATCCCTCACAGCTGCCCACACCCACCAAATCTGTGCTCCAGAGTTCTGTTTAATTAGCAGCTGAAAGAATTGAAATATCTGAGGCCTAAATCCTGCAGCCTCTCTCCCCAAATCCTCGAGGATTTTGGCCTCTGCACTTGACTTAGGTGAAGCTTTGGCTGCAGTCCCTGCTGCCACAGAGGAGCAGAGGCTCAGATAATATCTTATTTATTTATTTATTTTATTCATGTTATTCATTGCCCTCAGCCTTGGAGCTCTGGTTCAGAGCTGGGAAAACAGGATGTTCATCATTATCTTCCTGACAGAACACGAATTTCACGCCTCTTTTTGTCCTGTAGAAAGGACTGCACACAGAGCCAAGGAAAATAAGGAATGTGTCCTCTACCAGATGAGTTTGAGTGGCTTTAGGGTGGCCTTTAGGGACAGAGCAGTGACAAGGCTCTGGGTTTGAGCCTTGAACCCCAGAGCTGTGAGAGGGACCAAAAATCCTGGTCAAGGAGCAGCAGGAAAAGATGGGAGAAGGGAAAACCATGAAGTTACTGCTAAAAAATTGTTGTTGTGTATCTCCACATTCTTTTAAAGTCTAAATGAATCACCTCAGAGCAGGTTTTGAGCTTGGGTTTTTGCTGTGGATTAAAGAGAAACCAGAGTCAAGAACAGGCGTTAATGACAAAGTGCACTGGAACATAATTAATGACTGTGCAGGGGGAACCCCTCATCTCCCTCCCCATCTTTGAGGACCGGTTCCCCCAGTTCCCACTCAATAACTTTCAAAATCCAAGAATCATGGAATCATGGAATAGTTTGGGTTGGAAAGGACCTTAAAGATCATCCAGTTCCAACCCCTGGACAGGTGGCTCCAAGCCACATCCAGTCTGGCCTTGGACACTTCCAGGGATGGGGCAGCCACATCTCCTCTGGGATCTGGGATTCCATCCCAGCCCCTCCCAGGGGAGAATTCCTTCCCAGTATCCCATCTACTCCCTTTCAGGTTGAAGCCATTGCCCCTGTCCTGCTCTGTATGCTCAGGTCCCCTGAGTTTTGCTGCTGGTAACAGCTCCAGGGTTATTTCTGTGTTCTGTGATTCGATCTGGGGCAGAGCCCTGCAATGTTAATACAATATCTGCCATAATTTCCCACACAGCAAATGAGAGTCAGCCCAGCTCTCAGCAAGACAAATCTCTTTTGTTGTTGTCATGCACATTATTCGACTCTCTCCCACTTAAGACAGATGCTTTTGTGCTGGTGTGTGCTCTGAGTTTGTAAATGTTCATCTTTTTAGTGATGTTTGCCTGATAACAGAACGATGGAATAAAACAGAATCCGCAGCAAAATCAGTGGAATGTGAGCTCCAGCAGGCACAGGAACGTGCAGAAATGATGCTCTGGCCAATAGCTCCAGTCAGCAATGAGGAATTGTATCCAGGACGCATTTTGGGAGGTAAACACGTTGACTTGCTCCTCCAGCTCCCCAAATGTACCTCATTTGTCACTGGAGCAGCTCCAGAGCTTTGGCGTTGGCGCTCCGGGACTCTCCATGCAAATGATGATTTATATCCCCAGCCATGGGCTGCTCCGGTGCCACTTTCAGAGCAGATTTTAGGGAAACGAAAGAAACTTTTGTGGCTCTTCATCTAAAAGAGGTAAATATGGCTGAACTCACCCCACAAGTATTGGCTGCTGCTTCAAAACCAGCAAGAATTCTCTCTGAGTCAGGGACAGGCAGGAAATCGATTCCTTTCCACATAAATTCCCTTCACGGAATTCCCTGCTGGACTATTACTGTTCCTCTGCTCACTTCAAATGGAATCCTGGTTCCCTTCAAACCAACAGCAAAACTTCTTGGGTGCCTGCTTTCGATTCATGCCTGGCTCCTCCATCCCTGGGAAACACACCCAGGTAAAGCTTTCAAAGGGAAAGGAGCTTCTGTTGGAATCCTGACATGAAAGGAGGCGGAAAGGACACGAGGGAGGTAAACAACCTTCTCCAGGAGCAACAGAGCACTGAAAAGTGAAATCTGAGCTGCAGCATGAGGAGAGACAGCAGCGGAGAGCAGGGATCCAGGGATCCAGCTACAGCCTCAGTGCCAGCTTAGCCTGTTCCTGATGTTGGGATTATTGGAGACATCAATCCATGGAAATCTCTGCCTCAAATATACACGCAAAACTACCCATAAAATCATTAATGTTGGAAAAGACCTCCCAGATCACCAAATCCAGCGATGAATCAGCCAAACACAAATGCAGGCGTGACCCACAGCCCCCAAAGTGCTGAGGAAACACAGAAAGCAGCTTTTATGTCACCAGAGTCCTGGAATAAGGGAGCAGCCAGGGCAGAGGGGACACCAGCACTCACAGACCCTTTGGGCTGGAAGGCTCATCTCAGGGTCACTCACAGAATCCATGAGGGACCATCTGTCCCATCACAGCCAGGAAATCATTATCCAGAATTAACTGTCAAACCCACTGGGAGCAAAGGTGCATCCAGCCTTTTCCCTGCCCTCTCTCCACAAGCCAAATAAATCCATTCTGCAGTGCGTTCCAATTCCCAACAGCTCCGCCTGCCTCGGGTGGAACAGAGAGGATTCCAACAATAATTGTGTCCCTGGGAAAATGTGTCTTGCCAGCACCTCCCTCCTTTGTACAGCCAGGAGGGTCCAGGCTCGAGTTCCTCTCGATTCCTGTTCCGGGCACAGGGAATCTCACAGGCAAATTTCAAAGCATTTGGGATTCTAGAGGTCAAAATCTTGAATTTAATTAGAAATTGGGAATTAGACAACCAGTTCAGAGAGGTGAGTGCCACATCCAGGTGTTCCTTGGACACGCCCAGGAATGGGGACTCCAAACCTCCCCGGACAGCCTCTTCCAACCCTTCCCATGAGGAAATTCTTCCTGATGGCCAACTTGATCCCTTAAATGTAATTGGGAATGAGGAAAGGGTCATTCCTGATCTTGGAATATCAATGCAGTGTGACACCATCATGAGGTGACATGTGACAGGCAGGAAGATCTATCACCTTTGTGAGGTGAAATACTTGAGAATAAGCCAAAGGAAGAGGACAGAGTGGACACAGGGACAAGCCAGGGACAGCCAGAACTTCAAGAAACTTCCAGGCTGAACTCACAGGTATTGGGAAGAGCCACAGCTCTATTAAAGTGCATCCAGCTCCAGGATATTCTCCTGTCCATGTAAATATTTGTGTGTTTTGATAAAGAAAATGCTTATTTTAAACTTATCTCAGTGTCCTTTAACAATATTTACAGAAGGGAAGGATTTAAATAAATAAACACATTAAAAAATTGAATAAATCCAGTTTCAGGCCCTGAAATTCAAGAGGGATCTCTCTCCCCAGATGTAACAATGTTCATCCTCCACAGTTTTGAACAAAATGAAACTCCTGCTTTGCTTTCTGTCTGTCCCCACCCCAAATTCCCCAAATTCCACTTATTCCACTAAAACTACAAGCTCCATCCCCTGAAGCACTGGCTAAAATTAAAATCTATTGTAATTACGGCTTATTGAAAAATAGAACTTCGGCTGTGCAGAGAATTCGGAAATTTTTTGGTATTTGCCATTGATCCAAACCAAAGGAAGAAAATACTCAATGGAACAGGAATTTCAGCACAAATCTATCGAAAATTCCAGAAGGATTTCAGTTCCCATCAGCCTCTCAAGCTGCAGGTCAGGAAACCCGGGGCCTCCACATCTTGCAGTGATGTCCCACCACCTCCTTGGACTTGCTTTTCCTTCCCTACTGTCACTGCATGTTTTTACGCACTTATTTCATTCTTCAACTGTCTTTGGGAAGGGAAGGGATCAAAACCACTTTAAAAATGCTGCTTTATGGAAAAGGAGGTTGTCACAAGGTGGGGGTCAGGATCTGCTCGCAGGGAACAGGGACAGGAGGAGAGGGAACGGCCTCAGGCTGGGCCAGGGGAGGCTCAGGGTGGACACCAGCAGGAATTTCCCCATGGAAAGGGCGGTCAGGCCTTGGAACTGCCCAGGGAGGTTTGGAGTGCCCATCCCTGGAGGTGTCTGAGGAAGGCCTGGAGGTGGCACTCAGGGCTCTGGGCTGGGGACAAGGTGGGGATCAGGCACAGCTTGGACTCGATGCCCTTGGAGGGCTTTTCCAACTTAAAAGATTCCATGGCTCTGGGATTCTGTAAGAGGAGAATCGGCAGGAATTGACTCAGCCCCAGGGCAGCTGGGCTGATGAGTGACAGGTAATGAGTACATGAGGCTTCTGCTTAATTATTAACCCTTGATTGCCTGACCTGCCTGATAAACAAAATTCCAAAGTGCTAAAAACTCGTGATGATTATAACAAAATTATAATAAAAGGAAGGACTTGCACTCCAGAGTCCCAGAAACTCTTCTGAAGATGCTGCCATGACACCCTGACAACATCACCCCCCTCCAATTAAGACATCCCTACAAACACTTCTTAAGCCCAAAGGTGTCATCTCATTTGCGTATTTATGAGCCTAATGAGGGAACCGAGCAGACAGACTGATGCTGGTGTTTGCCTGTTCATGGGGAAGGGGAGCAGCTTTCCCTGAGCTCACAGCCTGGGGAGTTTTGGTTGTTGCACAACGAGGCCACTCAGGCCAGCGCTGTCCTGGCCACCCTTGGAGCTCTCGGGCCAACTCCCAAATTCCAACATCCCCTCCGAGCATCCTGGTGATGATAAAGCTGCTCTACAAGCAAATTCCAGGGAAGTGAAGCATCCCTCTCTCTAATTTTCCATCAATTCCATGGCATAAGAGAGCCCGAGGCAGGCAAAAACCCACAAGACAATTCGGGGGCAGGAAGTTTTAGAGTAATTGGAAGAAGTGAGACATGAGCCTGTCTGGGTTTCTCCCCAGCCAGATTTACTTTTCAATGTAAAATAAAATATTAAATTAAAACAGTGATGATTTGAAACTATTAGAAAATGAGGTTGGGAAAGACAAGAAAATGTGTGGCCTCCAAGCCTCCATTCCAAGTGCTTGGCACCTCTCCGACAGGTCTCAGGATTCTTTGTTTTTCCACCTGCTCAGCACAAAATTTGCAAACCTGTCCTTAAGAAAGGAACCTGGGATAAAATAACAAAGCAAGAAAAGGAATCCTAACACTGAGCCTTTCACAAATGATTGCAAACCCCTGAATTTGGGATGACAACGAGTCCATGAGCTCGGATCGTTCCAGGTCTCTTTGCTGAGCTCCCTCTGTTAATTAATGACCTTCAGAGCTGCTGCTCAGCCACATTTGCAGCCAGCCAGCACAGACAGCTCTGATGAACTTTCCATCCTCTGAGGTCTTTAGAGCAGGTAAAGAAAGCAAAACTCTTCCAATCAAAGTTTAAACACCCACAGGAGAGAGGTTAAATGTATCCCTCCGAGCATGCTGAGGCTGTGTCATCCTTTTCTCAGTGCAGAGGGAATTCCTGGACATCAGGTGAGGCTGTTCTCTCACCTCTGCTGGATTTTAAGCGAGGAGTAAAAGCTTGGCCCAAACCTGGGAACGCCAGGATAACCTCAGCAGCACCAGCTCCCAGGGGAAAGGATTCCACCTTTGCTGGTGTCTGTTGGAATAAACAACGTACCTGTTCAAAGGAACATAAAATCATGGCTCTTCCTGCTGCCCATTCCTTCCCCTTCTGTGTCAAGTTTTTGGAGATTCTTTCTTGCCCAGGTGCCTGACAAAAAGTCCCACTTGTTTGGGAACAAGCCCTGACCTCAATTCTGTGCTCTACCCCAGAAGTGCTGCAACTTTGGGCCAACAAATCTCATTTTTCTGGCTCTCATCCCATCAAAAGCAACCAGGACTTGGATCCTGAGCCACCACTCGGATTCATCCCTTGTTTTTCCTGAACTTCAGTTCACCAGAGCCTCACAAACAAACCAACAAATAAAAAAGCACAAAAAAAAGCACAAAATAGCTAAAGATTGCTCCAAAACCAATTTATCTAAGCAGATGTGAATCACTGAGCAAGATCATCTCCTTTGTGCCACTCCCACGGTGAGAATACCTCTGTTACCAAGTAATTTATAAACCAGGCAGGGGAAGGAAATAAGGAGAGAAAAATGAGTTTCGTTACCGCTCACTTGATGTTTTTAATGAAAGGGTTAAACAGTTTGAAGACAACCAGACTCAGATGAATCCCCAAACCCAGGAATTACAGACATCCCAAATTTCAGCTATTTAGAGACATTAACTTAGTAGTTCAGTAGGACAGGATAGAAAAAAAAGCCTGGATATGATGTTCTCCTTTTTTCCACGTAATTCAGGGTGCTGCCACAAATTTTCTTCAAAAGCCCAACTTTTTCAGGAGCTCTCCTTAGTGCCCATGCCCGATGTGTATAATGGGGAATTTCCATATTACAAAGAGGAACGAGCACGAGCCCTGGCAGGGAGATGAAGCAGCATCCGTTTCTGTAATTTAGCTTTGTCAGGAGCAGCCCTTCGTGATATCCCTGGGATCCTTTTGGGACTGCTCCTGGGAGAAAGGAGCCAGGGGCACCTGTGCATCCCTGGGTACGTGAGAATTCGGGGTGGTTTTCATTTGTGATTAATTAGCAGGCTGTCTTGGGGTGACTGTGCTGTTGTATCCCCTACCATTGCTCTATGCCCAGACATGATTCCTGAGCCTTTCTATGCCTTTAAAACTGGATGCAAGAGACAGAGAAAAAAACTGAGCGAACTTTTCAAAACAGTTTGTGCTTCAAGGACACAGAGATTAGCTACTTCTGCGGTGGGCAGAGGAAGCACTGCTTCTGGCTTTTCGGTCAGTTTTCTTCAGCTCTGTTTCTTCGGAGAGGGACGGAGAGTTGAGTTTTTTTCCTGTTGGGACTTTGTTTTTTTTTTCCTTCTTCTCTTCTGGACTTGTTCAGAACACCAGAACATCAGAACCCCACCGGGGGACCTTCCACCGGCCTGGAGGGGGGCCCCCCACGCCAACCCAGCTCCGAGGAGGAGGAGAGAGACCACACCCACAGAAGGACTCTAAAATCTTTCAGGTTTTCTCTCCAGAGCGAGAGATTTTATTATTTAGCATTATTAGTATTGTTTTCCTGTGTGTTTGTTAAATAAATAGTTTTATTTTCTCCTTCACTTTCCTCTGAGGAAAATTTGTTTTTTCCCGAACCCAATTGGGGGGAGGGGTGGTTTGTAACCTGCCTTCCTTCGAGGAGACGTTCCTTTTGGACGTTTCCCTGAATTTGGCCTAAACCATCACACAGGCACTTGGACTCGATGGCTCCAAGGAGCACAAAACCACCACAAAGCAAACTGAGGTTTAGACAGGCCTGGAGAGTCTGTGCCAAAGCTGGGACTCAGATCTGCAATATCCCATTCCCCGGGAAATTTGACAGCAGGTTATAAACTGTACTTAATCCTAAAAATATTTATCAATTGACCAATCATTTGTTAGGCTCTGGTTGTTAGGGAAACAGGCATTTAGGAACATCATCTTCAGGGACACGAAGCCAGAGCAGCTGGGACTGGGATGCAGGAGAACAGCAGCCCCAGCCCCAGGGCAGCACCAACCCCAGCCCACCCGGAGTCTCCAGGGAATCTCCCTCACACCGGGACACTCCATTCCCAGCCACAGCTCCCATAACATCCCCTCGTGTCCCCAAAGACCTGTGGGCTGATTTCTGTCTCAATGCTTGGTTTTTGTCATCAAATCTCACTCTTTGGGCCACTAAACAGCAAATGTTCCACCCCCAACCTCCAGAGAAATTGGCCACAAGATGCCCTGGCTCCAAATTATGGGATTAGAGTCAAAGAATCATAAAACCACAGAACGGTTTGTGTTAGAAGGGACCTTAAAGCTCATCCAGTTCCAGCCCCTTGCCATGGGCAGGGGGATTCCAGGTGTTGTTCCTTGGGCTTGGGACAGGAAACTACCCAGGCACAGGACTTCTGCCTCAGCACCGCTTGCCAGATTCTTTACTTCATGCACAAAAGCCACTTTGAGGCTTAATTAATGCCTTTTTGCTTGGAAATTCTTTGAAGATCAGCCAGCCAAGCACACCTGGACAGGCTGAACATGGATCCTGCAGTCAGATCAGACAAATTCTTATCTGAGACATGAGTGGTCTTCCTTTATTTCCTCAGTAAAACCTCTTAACAGTTCTTTTTTAATGGGACACCACTAAAACCACTACAAGGACCATTCTGGGAAGCACATTCCAGGCAGGTATTTATAAATTCCCTGCTTTTGACAAAAAGTGGCATTTTCAGAATCCTCCCTGCACTGAACACAACCCCCCGGTTGCTGTGGTTACCTGAAGGATGCTGTGCCCATCACAGTGATCCCAGAGCTTTCCCAGACTAACAGGCTGCATTTAGCCCATATTTGTATTTTCACCTCCTCTTCCCTAAAAGAGAGGAGCAAAAATGCCAGGGGAGGGAACGAGAGACTCCCTTGCAGCTCTTCCCCTCAGCCTTCTGCTCCATCTGTGGCCGCCCCGGAGATGACGGGGGGAATTTTTAGAGTGTGGCTTTGAGCATCAGACCAAAATCCGAGCAACTGTTAACAAAAAGTGTGAATATGGCAGACAGGAGAGGAGTTCCATAAGGAATGTACTTCTAGGGGTGTTTTCTGTCAAGGGAGAGCCTCATTTCACCCAAGGGAACGTTTCAGCTCCAGGGACTTTCAGCTCCCTCAGACCAGTGTGGACAAAGCAGCCACAAGAGACAGCAAGAGGAGTGAAAATAATTTACTAGATGAGAAAATCATCTTTTTCCTCATGAACTGAGGCTGGCTTAAACTCAAAGAATGAAATTTTATATCACAAATCATCATATCATGGAGAGGAAGGGACCTTAAAGCCCATCCAATTCCAATCCCTGCCATGGGCAGGGAAGTGTCCACTGCAGCCCAGGAATAATTCCTAAAATATGTACAGACATTTCATAAAATATGTGTACATATTCCATAAAATATCTGCATATATTCCATAAAGTATCTTTACATATGCCATAAAATATCTGCACATATTTTCTAAAATATCTTTACATATCTTGAAAGCACCACCTAATCCATTTTTAGTTGTTCCTGCCCAGCTCTCTTTAAAGCCAGAAAATCTCAGCCCATGGACATCTTGTGACAATGACTCCCCCAGATTTATTTCTCCCAATGAAGAAAGGTATTTTTGCCTGATTTTTTTTGCTTCCCATCTTTCAGTTTCACTATCTCCTAATTTCTGAGCAGACAGAGGAGAAGCTCCAAATAACTCTGGTTGAAATCAGCCATTATTGAGAATTCTTTAATCACGCCTCATCTCAGTCATCTCTTTTCCAAGATTAAACACTTCCAACCTCCCTCATGCTCCCAAAAATGCTGGGAAAGCAGCAACAATTAAAGAGCAAATCTGAATACAGAGACATTTGCAGAAGAAGCAGTGACAGAGTGCACTTCCCTCCTGATATAAACACATCTATAGATAGATATCTCTATATATAGATAGAGAGATATCTGTATTATATAGAGACGTACACAGGTTTTCATGAAATTAAATTCCAGTACAACCACCCAGAATGGATTTACTGGATCATGGGATTTGGGTTTTTATTCCTTCCCCCTGCATCCATTTCCCTTCCCACCACTTTGCTCCTTCTCTTGATAACAATTTTATAGAATTATTAAGGTTGGAAAAGCCGTCCAAGACATCCAACCATTAATTCACACTCAGGGTCATGCCTTAGGTTTTAACATTTATATTTTTCAAATCCTATATTGCCCAGTGTGTAACTCTGAAGTTTCTTGTAGCCTGCTAGCTGCTGCTCTCTCAGGCCAGACAGACACAACAAAGCTTCTCTGAGCTGGCTGTTCAAGGACACCCAGACTGTCCCAGGCCCAAAGGTGTCAACCAGGGCCTCTAGAGAGGTGGAGAAATTGAATAAATTACAACATTAGCTAAAGTTTTAATTGGTGAATTTATGCTGATGTGCAAATGACCCAAGCCTATAAAAGTGTGAAGAACCCGTGACTCATCGTCCATCTTGGGGTCCATTTTGGAAGTAGCCTCTGGCTCCCCAGGGTGTTCCTTTGAAGGCCTTCCAGATAAATCCCTGCCTTTATTCCCTCACTCCGGTCTGGTCTCTGTTTCTAGGGAGCCACTCAAGGCTTCAAGGGCAGTGAGGGGAGGCAAAGCCCCTGGGCTTCAGGGCCTGTCTCACCTGAGCCTGGAGATAAATGGAGACAAGAGAAGTCCCAAAATAAATAACAGTCCCAAAATAAATAATAGCCCCAAACCAGCACTGGGGGTTGGAACTGGGTGGTCTTTAAGGTCCCTCCCAACCCATTCAGGGATTCTGGGATCAAACAACTGCAGGAATTGATGGCTCAGAATCCCAAGGACACCTTTTACCCCCGCTGTGGCTGAGGTGGGATCAGCTACAGCCACACCTGGGAATATTTTGCAAACAGATTCACGACAGGAAAGGGGGGAAAAAAAGCAAAATGTGTCGGATAAATTCTTCTCAATGAATAATTCCTCCACCCCCCTCAGCAATGCATAATTACAGCCCGTGATTATGTGTTAGTTGTGGGTACTAATTAGTTAATGTTTGTACAGCTCCTGGAAGATGTAATGTGCTCAAGCATTATCATTAACTGAGCGGAGCATTTGGGTTTAAATTCTTTCTACCATAACTCAGAGCAGAATCACCCACACCCTTTCAGATCAGTTGAACGTGGTATCTACTGATCTCTTGTCAGGGAGGAAAATTCACAAATTAGGGCCTAGGAGGAAGCACCATGAGCTCCTCGCTGCTGAGCAGATTAAAAGGAGAGGATTTATTGCCAGTTTAGAGGATCCTGCTTTGAAACCGAGGCAGGACTGACGCACTCAGGTGGCAGCAGCTGAAGTTTACCAGGTAAGATCTGTCAGGTTCTTGATTTGACGGAAAATCAGAAGCTTCTCTGGGCTTCAGAGGGTTGCTCAGCACCTCTGAACACCAGGATAATACAGTCCTGAAGCCGTGCAGGTGCCTTGTATCAATATTAATTAGACCAGAACAGTCAAAAGCCACTGGGTACATCTGTACTTGCCCAAACCTGATCAACTTAGTGCTACACTATGGCAGAAAGGAAGAAAAAATACCCAAAACCCAAAAAACCTTTGATATTCAAAGCTTCAGTATCTGCCTCTGAGGCTCAGGAAGAAAGCATTCTGAGAACTGTTAAGAAGGGCTTTTAATTTAATCACATCTCCACTCTGCACAGGCAAATGTAACTTGTCCACGAACAGCAGAGGTTAATAAGCTCTGAAGGCTCGCTGCTGTTTTTCCCTCAGCTGGGAAGGCAGGAGGGGATGCTGGTGGAAATTCTCCCTGTCAGGGCAGCTCACTCTCATTTGGAGGGCAGTGTTGGGACTCGGAGCTGTCAGACAGCCCCAAGGACGTTAATGCCCCCAAACCCACCTGCATTTCTCTGCTAAAAGAAAGGAGGATTATTTTTCATGAGGAGATTCATCAAAACCTGTCTGGGTTGCTTAAAACTTTCAACATTTGCATTTTTTAATAGTTCTGGGATGCAGGTAAATAATCCATGAAAGAGGACGTTGAGCATGTCCTTTTCTGCAAAATCCACAGAAAATCCTTGTGAGGCTCCTCTGCAAAGGGCAAACCTGGAGGCTCCTGCCTCCGGAGCCTCTCCAGGAGCATCCAGGGGTCTGCACCTCACAGGAGCCTTTGCCACACATGAGGAACTCTGTGCACCAAGGAAATGTCTAAGAAAGGCACATTATATATATATAACACTTAATGGTTTGTTAAAACCACCCAGAGTGGTTTCTTGCAGGGTTTTGGGCTGTGTTTCTGAAGCCAGAAGCGGATTCATCCCACAGCTGCAATCACCCAGTTCCTGACAGTTTGTTTGTGTCCATCCACTGCTCCTGGCAGATGCTGGAATGAACATCCTCACATCCAGTGCAGTCTGGAAATGAAAATCAAATACTTTGTGCTGCGTTGAGTCATTGTTGGTAATCTCCTGTATCTGGAGTCTTCTGGGACTCCATGAACTTCTCTTCTTAGGTGTGTGTGAAAGGGAGAGCAGAGAGGCGCAGGTTGTGCTCTGTCCCAGCCCCATCCCAGCTCTGTCCCATCTCTGTCCCAGGTCTGTCCCAGGTCTGTCCCAGGTCTGTCCCAGGTCTGTCCCAGGTCTGTCCCAGGTCTGTCCCAGGTCTGTCCCAGGTCTGTCCCAGGTCTGTCCCAGGTCTGTCCCAGGTCTGTCCCAGGTCTGTCCCAGGTCTGTCCCAGGTCTGTCCCAGGTCTGTCCCAGGTCTGTCCCAGGTCTGTCCCAGGTCTGTCCCAGGTCTGTCCCAGGTCTGTCCCAGGTCTGTCCCAGGTCTGTCCCAGGTCTGTCCCAGGTCTGTCCCAGGTCTGTCCCAGGTCTGTCCCAGCCCCATCCCAGCCCTGTCCCCTGAGGGAACAGCTTCACACCCACAGAGGGTAGGTTTAGGTTGGAGAGCTGTGGCCTGGCTGGGAGCTGTCCCTGCCCATGCCTGGGCTGGAGCTGGATAGTCTCTGAAGTCCTCTGAAATCCAGGCCATTCCGTGCAGGAATTTATAAATTAATTTCTATTCAGTTCATTTTAAGCAGCAGGTCACAGCCACCAGGATGAACTTCAGACCCCAAATTACTCCTTCACCTTGGCCAATTCCTCTGCATTACTCAGGTCCATTTGTGAGCAGATCCCAGCTGTAAAAATCAGGGATCTGGAGAGCACGACACAGAAATTCATTTTCAAACCCATTCATTCCTGTAATCCCTCTCATCAAGGTGCCTCATTTGAGGGGGCAGCACACGGCCTTGCACTCCCTGTTAACCCTCAAAAAAAGGCCTGAGTTTGGAGGAAAACAGAACTGCCACCCCAGCTGGGAATGGGGATGGTGAGGGCAGGGATTGCCCAGGGAGAGCAGAGACCTGAACCAAGCACACCCTAAAAATCCTAAATTATTTTACTAAAAACTTGTTTCCCTCCTTCTCCACACACATCCAGCAAGGCTCAGTAATCCCTACCAGAGACTATAACACAGAATTAATTAGCTGTTTAATTAGTAATCATTTTAGGAGTGAAACCACTGCACAGTCATACACAAAGACAGAGATTTCACTGTGCCAGAGCCAGCTCAGCCCACACCCCCGAGCCACAGCTACTTCCAGAGTGAAACAGGACTAATCCAGAGCACCTCCAAGGGGGTTTCTCCCACTGGAACTTCACTCTAGACCACCCGTCCCACAATTCAATCAGGAAAACGTCCCCCAGGCAGTGACAGTGACAAGGAAATTCTGATGGAAAACAGGAATAATGCAAAATAAGCTCATAAATAAAGAACAAAAAGACTGAGCAGAGGTGGGAGAACCTCTGCTCTCCCGGAAATGCTGATGGAAAATGCAGGAGGACACTTGGACAATCCCTCCTGGCTGCAGTGAGTCTGTACCTCAGCCAAACAAATGATGCTCCTGATCGTTATTTGGCATTTTTGTATTTGCAAACTTGGTTAAAATGTAGAAATATATTGATATATGAGTAATTCCAGCAGTAATGATTCACAGCTTTTGAATCCAGGACAAAACTCCATTGCTGTGTGGAAGGGAGAACTCCTTCCTTGTCCCTTCCAGGGAAAGGCAGGATCATGACATGGAGAGGAAGGAGTTTCTAAAATAACAAATACTGGAGAATGCAGCACAAATATCTGTGAGAGCAGCTCAGTCATGGCCTAAATGCAGAACCAGCTCCAACTGCACAGCCCTAAGACAAGATTCCCTCAGGAAGTGCCAGTCCCAGCTGGGAATTCCTCAGGAATTCTACGCAGCAATCCACAGGTTCTCTGCTACCTCTGACTTTTACAACTCTCCACCTTTTTTATTCTCTTCTTGAAATGCTCTCCCAACAAATCAGTCTTCTCCAGTCCACTCCGTGCTCGAATTTTCCTCCCCAAAAGTCCTGGAATTCCCCAACTTTCGCTCCTGCAGGAGCAGTTCATTTCCAGACTGAGACATTTGAATCCCTGCAGGAAAATGCCAATTTTCAGGCTGCCCTGGAGCCCTTTCTTGCAGTGGTTTCAGGTGTCAGATTGGTTAAAAATAGCATGCAGGGTGTGCAAAGGACTGGTTAAATAAATGTATGGAACACAGAACACCAAGGCTCTCTGGGTGATTCAGCTGATGGAGATAACTTCGATTTGTGCATGAGCCACCACATAAAGCACAGAAAGTCACTAAAATGCCCACATTCCTGTCTTTGAGCACATGGCCTGTCTTTCTCCAAGAATTTTCTCATTAAAGCTATATATTTCCCATAGAAATAACTGGGGTTTTTTAACTGTTTTGTTTTTTTTTTAATTGATTTTTTTTTTCCTAGAAGTTGATGCCCTCCAGGCAGGACTCTAGTGCAGCACATCAGCCCTGAGTGTCCATTGGACACACAAATGTTTCCGTGATTTCCTTGCTTGTTCACACTTGGCTGGATCAATAAGCAATTTCCCCCACGTGTGGGGTATCCAGAAGCTGTGACAGGCAGCAGATGGTTTATTATAATTATTTTATTATTATATTGCAGCTGCAATCCGCTTCAGCACTTTACAACACAAAATCATAACAGGAGGAATAAACAGAAGGCATTTTCTATATTGACCAAAAAAATGCTCTTTGCTTAATTCCTCTTGTGCATCACGACACGCACCAGTAACACCAGTAAGAGGCAGGGAGAGTTTAGAGACGAGGGCAGCCAGAATTCCATGCAGGGAGTTCCATGCTCGTGTTCCCCTTGCATGAAGTGCACCTCATTCCAGCTCAACCCTCTGCCAGAGGAGAAATGTGTTTATTTATGTGTTCAAAGTGAAGCAAACCCCTCAGGGAACCCAAAGTACAAGTGGCACCCTGAGTTTTTGCTGGTTTTCCTTAATTTTTCTCCTAATTTTCCTTGGAACAGCCCCTTTTTCAAGAGCTTCTCAGCAGGGTTTCTCTTGTGCCTTTTCCTCACCCTGCTGAGGGAGTCCTGGCTGAAGGATTCCCATTTCTCACTTCTGGAACCCAGGGAGCATCCCAGGCTCCCAGGCCGAGGGGCAGGACAGCCCCATCCCAAAGAACTGGGCTGTCCAAAGGGACCACGGGAGAAGGGGA